>VZTB01013914.1:905633-966497 GCA_013397245.1 Thryothorus ludovicianus | reverse complement strand
GGCACTGTGAGGGGAGCAATGCCCTCAGAAATGGTGAGAGGGTCCCGGCACTGTGAGAGATGGTGAATTTTGGCACCATGAGGGGAACAGAGTCCTTAGGGAAACAGCCTCCTGTAGGGGGTAAGTCTCAAGAGCACGAGGGAAAAGCCCCTTGAAGGGGGAGAGCCCCAAGCCTACAAGTACACTATTTCTCAGAGCAGGATCTCTGAGGTGAGCAGGTTTCAGTCCTGTGAACAGCAGCTGCCCAGGAACCATCTGAAGAGAAGATGGAGGATGTGGAGGTACCTGTGATAGAAGGGGAGCTGGTCAGACTTGTCTGAGTTTTGCAGTGCTGGGAGGAAGAAGGGCCAAAGAAGAGCAGGTACCACAGCCAGCGTGGGCTTTGGAAGGGCAGGGAGCATATCCAGGTGTGGTCTTTGGAAGGGCAGCCCCATGTCCTCAGGTGGCTTTGGTGTGTGAAAGGGAGTAGGGCCCTGTCTGGCAAGCATTGTTCAGGGCCTTTAAAAGTCGAAAGGCAGGAATCTGACTGAGGGAAGAAATGACAGCCCACCCCTTCTGAGGGTAGCTGCTCCTCCCGTGGAAATCTGACAGCGATCCCACTGGAGTGTGTGGTGAGGTTCACCTGCAGACAGGCCAGCTGATCTGTGAACCCTGCCCTGCCTGAGGGTGTTCCTGTAGCCCAGGCAGCCAAAGTCATGCTCTGTCTTGTCTAACTCAGGATTTGGGTGGCAGGAGGTCAGGAGAGGCCCTACCATGCACCTGGATCTCAGGGCCAGTTCCTCTTTGAAATGCAAGGACAGTGAGGAATCCCAGCACTCTGCTCCTGAGAAAGCTCTTCTGGAGGCCAGCAGATGGGAAATGTCATGACTGGGAGGAAAATGAATGAGGTAGGCTGTGGTCAGCAGGATGCTGATCATTCTCAGCAAAATGATCTTTAGGGTTACGGTAGTATCTCTAGGGATGCTGCACTGAGACAATAAAGTAGTTCTGGGCTTGTTCCAATATGGTTAAGATCTAAATCTCAAAAACAATGGCTCTGTGGTTAAGGCTTGGACATTGCCTCAGCAACTGTGGTTTCAGTCCTTTCTCCCTTATTGGTACTTTAGACAAACTGGAGCAAATCTGTTGATTTATCTGTGTTTGACTTGAACATCTGCAAAATTGTTACTATGCCAGTTAAATCAGTGATGTTTCTTCCTCTCTAATTGAACAGCACCCAGTGCAGTGTTGATCAGCTCTTCTCAGTGTGCTTCCAAGGAGGCTAAATTTACTGAGGACAGTAAGTCACTTGGGCAAAAAAAGCCTTTATAAATTATAATTTTGTTTAATTGTAAATGTTTATTGTATAATAGATGAAGGTGAGAAAACAGAAAAAAAAATACATATATAGAAATTCTTAAAATTGAATGGTTCCCAAAACCTTGTACTAGGGGGCAACAGATATTTAAATGGCACTGTTGAATAATATTAAAAATAGTTTCAGTACTCTTGGCTTGAAAAAGTCTCTCACGACCCTGCAAATGATTTCTCTCTGTACTGATTTTGTCCTTTTCCCATTCACTGAGCAATGATTATTTCCCATGCTTTTAAATGGAGCTGAAATTAGCTTGGTTATTTTTGTTTAACAACAACAACCTCAATGCATGTTGTGCTTTTTATCCTGCTAAAAGAGCTTTGTTTGTTCCCTGGCATTGGAGATGATGTCAGCAAAGCTCCTGGAAGAGCAACTGCTGTTAGCTAATTGCTGTCTGCTTCACAGCCAGCAAAGGTAGGAATGAAACCAAGGTACCTTTGTGGCCCCACAGAATGTAATCTGTGTTTACATTCAGCAGTGTGACTTCATCATAATGCAGTAACATGAAGTAGGCATGAAGTACTTATGATAGTTTTCAGAAGTTACTCTTCTGCTCAGTAACACTAGTAGCAATACGTAGACAATTCCTGCTTTTTGTGTTCAGAGCTCCAACTTTTGAGTAAAATGCAGGAGATGGGAGTATCTGAAAGGAGACACTCATTTACAGAGTCTGGCAGGGGTTTGCACTTGGGGTTGATTTTTTTCACTTCATGTAAAAGCAAGAAACTGTATTTTTGTTTGTTTCGTTGGGAGCATCATTCATCTATTTAGGACATTATTCATCCAATATATGCATCCCATTTCTACTAAAATCAGTGAGACAGAGCCTGAGAAATGAGGGCAGAAGATAAATACTGTAAAGACAGAAGAAAATGTCTTCTTTAATTCCTGCTGACAGCAGTTCATTGTGTCATGCAGAGTGCTAAGGTCTAATTGCATAGAGATGGGCAGCCCTCATACAGGAGTTTATCTCTTTTGGCAGACAAATAACTGGGAGAACAGTGACTCCTCAGCCCTGCAGTCCCATGAACCAAAGGGTTAATTTTTCTTCCTGCTGTGGATTCTCAGGCTCTCTCCTTTGATGGAATCCGCATTCAGATTCTCCAGCAGAAGAAGAGGGCAGGTTTTTCCCTTCCAGGCTTTCATTATGTTGCAGTTTTCATGATTTTCCAGGGCTGCTGGGTTCATGAAAATTAATGCAATTCTGCTAGACTGTTTCCTTCGCTTGTGATGTGCCCTGATGCATTATGAAACCATTCAAGGGACTGAAATTTCCCTTCCACTGAGTTTGAACCAACAGCATTTGATTTGTGCTGTTTCTGGAGACTTCTTTATGACTCTGGTGTTGCTTGACGTAACCCAACAGGATGAATTGGAGAGGTCTTCTGTGTTTGGGACCCTTCCCTCCAAAGCTTATTCCCATTTGATGGCATCAGCTCACTTTTCTGGGAAGTGTTACATGTACTCAACAGGCAGATTTTGCAGATACGTCTGTTCTGTAAGATTTCAAAACCATATGTTGTCCTTTCTCTTCCTGGGTAAGGAGACGGAAACAGACACTGGACAGGGAATACTTACCAGATTGGAGTTTTCAAAGGCAAGCAGAGACAAAAGCAATTGCTGCAATGATAACAGAACAGTTTCTTCTCTGATGTGTACTGTTAAGTCCTCCAGTGATGGCACCTTAGCTGATGCTAAGCTCAATTTTAGCTGGAGGAATTTCCACTGAAGGCATGGGTTTACTCTAGTGCTTTATTGATTGCTACAAAGTAGTTCTGTATTTCAGAGAAAATCTTCTATCAGGCACCTAGAGTTTGGATTTCTTGATTATGTCATGCCTTTGTCTCATGGGAAAAAAAAAGTAAACCCTGAGGAAGAGAAAAGTTGATTTTGAATGTAAAGGACCATGAAAAATCAGGATTGAGTTTCATTACATTTACTAGAGAGGAATAGGAGTTTCACTCAGAGGTGTCAGATAAACCCAAGGTGAAGAGATGTTCATCCCGAATGTGGAGGTGATTAGGAGCTGTGAGTTATTTTCAAAATGAGCCAGTGTCTGTATATATATATATATATGTCAGGCCAGGATGACCAATCCTGGAGGGCCAAATGAGCATGATGATAAGGTTTTATTTTTATAATTACAATGTATGCACTGAATATATGGGCTCCATCCAGAATTTCTTCTCTGCCTTCTGACAGTGGTGTCTAGGTGTTCAATCAGATGGCAGTAAAAATGGGGGCACAATGCTGGCTTTTCACAGGGCTCTTGTCTTTAATAAATAAAGAGATGTTGCACAGCATAAAGTATTGCTTTCTAAATCTGAAGTAGCTGATGGATGCCAGTCACATTCCTGATTGCAGTGTAGTCATATCAGCAGAGAGGAATGGGCCCAGGAGTGCCCCAGCTCCATCATTCACGTTGCAACATCAGGTGGATAGAGGGCTCTTCCAAGGACTTCTCCCCTGCCTGACTCTTCTGCATTACTGGATTTCTACCTACTGGTTCAGTAACCTGCAAAGTTGGCCAAGGGGCAATTTACCTCTCTTTTCTTCCTCTGTTCTCTCCTAATCAATTTGCTGAAAGGACAGATAAAAATTCCAGTGAGTATCTCCTTATAAATTCAGAGATAAAGATTAAAGTGGGCAAGAGACTTCTTCCAGCACCCTCTTAATTTTTTAGTAGTTTTCTCAACAGTCCCAAAACACTCTTGTGACTTTTCAAGTATGTAAATGAGTGAATTCCTGTCTCTTCAGGTATTTCCAAGTAGAAGTCAGGCAAGCACTGCCTATTCCAGTGATTATATGCCTGTTCTCCACTGTGATCCCCTTCTCATCTGCTGGGACATCTCATACTGTTTAGCAGTGTGTGAATAGCAGGGTGCTTATGACATGCTGACATTTAGTTACATCTTGCAGCTGAAAATTCTGGTTCTTCAGAGAAAATTGCTGTAATTTCAGGTATAAATGCATGGAAATTCTTGGTATCAGTACTGCACTGTCTTTATAATGGTGTCTGATGCGTTTTTTGGAGGAGTGGGGTGACACTGTGTGAGTAGGAAGTTCTAAGGGTTATTTGGTGGTTGAATAAGTGGCCATTGGGTAAACTGTAGCTAAAGGGTCCCCGATATACATTTCTGCTGCCTGTACCCCAGTTCACGTGGCAGGAAATGAATGGCTGGATAAAACTGCATTCATAATGGTTGGCCTCAGCTTTTCTCTTTCTTGGGCCATGGTGACAGTGTCCCAGTGGGCTGCTGTTACAGTGAGCTGCACCTCCATCAGCTGCCCTGATGCATCTTCCAGAGGACATTGCCCAGTGCTGTTGGACTGTGGGCTGAGCACCAGTAACCTGAGTTGCCTGTAGTCCTGACCCAGCAATGGAACACTGACATCCTCGTATGTGAATATAACTTCATAGCAAAGTCTGAACTTGAATGAAAAAGACCATTAGCAGCCCTTCCTGCCTCCCTTCCTCCCTTCCTCCCTTCCTCCCTTCCTCCCTTCCTCCCTTCCTCCCCTCCTTCCTTCCTTCCTTCCTTCCTTCCTTCCTTCCTTCCCCCCACGCATTTCCTTCCTTCTCTCTTCTTCTAACTGCTCCACATTTTTCAATGTAAAAGGATCAATAGGGAACCATCAAAGAAATGGTGCAAGGACTAATTTATTTCCAAAGTTTTTTCTTCCTTTTGTCATTGTTAATTGGATTGCTTGTAGCCACTGGGCTTTTGATCCACTTAGCTGCCCCGATGGCAGCAGAATGGAGAGAAAAGGAGAGAGTATTTAAAATGCTATAAATCATGTAGAGATGCAGAATGGTTTATAATGATCAATAAAACAAACAATTATGCTGTCATTACCCAATACACTGTCATGATGGCTTCAAGCACTGGCAAGGAAAATATAAATAATAGTAGCATGTATAAAAAGGAAAAAATCTGAAGCTGTATTTGTGATGGTAAAATCCACAGTAAAATAAGGCTCCCATCTTAGAGCATTCCTGAGGTTGAACTCACCTGCAATTAGTTAATACTGCAACATCTAGCAACAGCTTTACACTTTTAATAGAATCATGTCTCTGAGAATGCCCATCACTGTACAGAGTGAGAGCCGGACCCTGCTCTGGAGTGTTTCAATTAAAAGGGTAGCAACAAGAAGCCAGTATTCCTCACTATCTTTTCACTATGAGAGTACTGGTGTTTGAGGACTAGAGTAGTTTCTGTTTCCACAGAATGCACAAGTTCAGGATGAGGTTTGCCTCTTTTTGGATTCTTAAAAGAGACTCCATGGGTGCTTCTCAGACTTGAAGTGTCTTTCCCAAATTTAAATTGGTGGCAAAACTTCTGTTGGTTTCAAGTAGTGCATGTTTAATTCATCATTTTATAGACACTGCTTGAACCAACATACCCAAAACAGAAACAAAAGAGGCCTTTTAACACAAGCATCATAGAAAACAAGCAGATTGCCAAGTGATGAGGCTGTCTCAACTCCCTGCCCTTGTATTGCCTGTGTATTCCTAAGGTAAGAACTGGACCTGTGCCACTGCATAGCCTCTGCCTCTTCACCTAAGCTTCAATGAAGGCTTGTCCCACCTACAGTTACATCTATGGTGAAGATTTGTCCCACCTAACAATTGATAAAAATAAAGATTTCTGGTGGGATTGAGTGCTTTGCTGAGAACACTGTTGGGGCATAAAGTGCAGTTATAGCAAATAGCCACAGCACCAGTCCCTTTCTCTGCAGACAGGAAACAACTCTACCAATGCCTATTGTCCCATCTTACAGTACCATGATGGATTCCATTTCTACAAGTCCATTGCCAATGGCCCTGGATCCGATTAGATGGCACTTACTCATCATGTTGGCAAACAAGATAGATATATCCTTTTAGTAAAGGTTCACCCCCCACTGGACATCTCTCTTAGCAAAATAGTTGCTTTGTACCAGCAAAGAGCTTGTATGAATCTTGAGCGTTCCCTGGTTTCCGTGGAAATCTGCCAGCCCAGCAGTAGGTCTGGGAGACCAGCAGGGAAAAAGTTAATACAATTGAATGCAGAGAAGAAAAAGCATTGAACTTTTCAGTGGTATTTTTCTGTTTCGTTTTTTCAAATGCAAGTGCTTAAAACGATATATTTATAACAGCTGGAGGAGTTTTATAGTGCTGTAAAATGCAGAGTTTTACAGACTTATAACCTGTTGTGTAAGGGGTGGGGTGGATGTTGCTATGGAACAAAAGTAATGATGTCACATTATTAGTACTTTTGTTTTCAATGTACCTGGCTGCTGGGAAATTACAGTGTTTGCAACAGACCTTGCAAAGATAAACACCCAAAATTTGAAACAATAGCCACATAGCAACTTGTTAAAAAATTAAACCCACCCACAGAAGTAATTTCTTTGTTCTGGTATCTCTTGTGTTAGAGCAATAGGAAAGGCGTGATGTTCATGATCAACCCTGTACTTACACAGGATGTGTTTCAACCTTCACCTACTTTCTCTTTATGCAGCCCCTCTTTGGGAAATAGATGGGCTGATCTTGAATCCATTGTGCAGATGTGGCGCTTTGGTTCTATATGGTCTTTAGCAAATATGTCCTCCCTGAGCTCTGCTATGTCTTCCTGTCAGAGGAGAGGGATCAGGAAGAGTCTCTGGGAGACAGAAAAAAGGTGAGATTAGAGTATTTGAGTGATGAATGTCTCAATACTGTCATCAGACTGAGATTAACCCTGCCTATGGGAGTTCCTCTATAATCACTGTTACCTTTACTTTGATATTTCCTGAACATCCTGGTTGGGGCTCAGGGCCCACACTTTACATACATGTAATTATATGTTCTTCATTAGGAGTAAGAGAGGGCTAGAATGCTCCAGATATTTGAAATTACTAAATAACACCATTGCTTCTGGGTATGAGATGACTTTCACAGAGCTGCTCCAGCACTGCTGCACTCACTGACCTCTCAAGTATGTGTGTATCTAGAGGATCCCATTTAGCAGGGCACAGCTCTATGCAAATATGCAGGGACAATCTACTGCTAAAGTGATCTTGCTTTCTTAATACAGCACTCTGCTTCAGCTGCTGTGCCTGTGACAGGGTCCAGTGGAGCTTATTGGCTGTGCTCAGTGTGCATGGCTAGTCCAGACCCAGGCTAGACTGTTTGCAAACAGTAGAGATATTCTATATCTGTAACAGTTTTTCTGCAATTTAGAGAAACATTTCATGGCTGATGTAGAGTTGTCAACAATGACTGGAAACCTCAGACCCAAGAGCTTACACTTTAAATAGAAAGCAAGGGCAAGGGAATGATTATTTATCCTCAGTTTGCAGATGAGTAGCTGATGCATACTGAAACTAAATGTCTTGTCAAAGATTATGCAGGGAATCTGTGAATGAGCTGAGAACTGAACTCAGATCTCCGTTGTCCCAGCTTGGTATTTCTTCTGCTTGCTGCTTGTAGCTCAAAGCTGTCAGTGACTGAGATCCTTCCTACATTTTAAGATGTGTGTTGGGAAGAACAAAGCACAAGGACAAGTCTAATAGCAAACATTTCTCGGCTATACAGGCTATGAAAACACCACCTGTTCTCTCACAGAGGGTTAACCACTACCTGCTGAAATCCACAGACATCGATTTATTGATTTCATCAGGTGCTCCATAAAACCTTTATTAGTCTGTCTAAGATGCTTAAGCTAGAACACATCAAAGTAGGTTAGTAGATCTGAGTGCTTGCACTGTTTATCATATTTATTCTCTTGATACTTAATTTGGCAAGACAGTTTTGCTGTTTCATTTAACAAAAGGAGAACTGAAGCTCAGAGAGACCAGATGCCTTGTACCAAAGTACACACAGGTAGTGTCAGAGTGGAGTTGGATCTGGCACTCTGAAGTTCCAGGCTTGTACTTTCGGCAGTGACTGATCCCTCAGCCTGCTTGGCTACCTTTTCTAGCAGTTCAGCTTCACTGGGAGAATTGATCAAGAGACAGCAGAACAGATAGTTTTCTACAGAGGGAGGGAAGGACAACCTGCAGGTATGGATGCCCAGATATGTTCTCTGAGATGATTATAATCTGCACAACCTAAAGGCAGTGATTCTATCCATATATGCAACTATAAAGACTTGGTGGGGGAAGGCAGGCATTGGTTTTGTGCCCTGGGAATGGACTGCCCACTGTCACAGCTTGTCAGTTCCTCAGCCTGCATGCTCTCTGTAATTTATCATTTCCTTCAGCTGATGAAGAGATGTCAGATTTCATGAACTGTACGTGTTGGGTGATACATGAATATGACCCATTTGGCACATCGCTGCATTATCTTGCCTTTTGTGCAGTGTAGGTGTGACTTGTCATGTATGTTGTGTGGCAATTTTCCTGTGACACTGATGGTGGCAGCTTGAGAACAGCTACCTACAGTAGGGAATAGCTGAAAGGGTAAACAAGTCCGAGTCTGGGCCAGGAGTGACCCCGCTGGGTGTGAGAAAGTGAAGGAGCCATTCGTAAAAGTCTCTCAACTGCTGTATTTCACACTGGACATCTGTCGTGTGAAACAGCTTGCAAGTGAATCTCTAGAGCTCGGGTGCCTCGAGGCTCTGAAGATCCTGTGTGCAGAAAAGGCTGAAGTACAATAAGAGGGGTGCTTGCCTGATGCTGCAAAAGTACCAAGTTAGACTGTGCTGCACCTGCAACACACACTTTGTCTGGGCTTTATCCAGTAGAGGGGGGTGTTGGATGCTGACCTGGAGATGACATTTCTTTCTAGGTGTGATCATAGCATGGTCCCCATTCTCCTCTCTTTTTCTGGCATTTATAAGCAATATGAAAGATTTTTCACAGAGATGTCTTGAACATGTTACTGTGCTTATTATTTACTAAGGAAACTTGTGGATGTTTTAATGAGTGCTGGTTTTAGTGGTTATACCCCTTTAAACTGTAAATCTCAGATGACCTTGCAAATGGGAAAGGTTTGGGCTGTGGCATACCAAGAGTAGGGAAAATAGCCCTTTATACTGCAATTGGGGATGATAATGCAGGATTAGGCCTGCATGAATCTGTATGGAATAGAAAACAAAGCAGATCTGTAGAGGGTGATCTATTGGAGAGATGTCTCATAGCTGAGCAATAAGGTACCTCTATTCATTCTTGGAGCAGTGTATGCCTGGATATGCTCTGAGTATTTCTTTTGTCTACTTAGGTTCACACTTTGGTTTTGGTCAGGTGGCTCATTTCTTCTTTCTAGACCTAAACTGTTGTGTATTGCTGCTATATGCTGCTAAACAGATGTTATGCTCCACTACAAAGCACACTGCCTATCAGCTCTAGATAAAGTCCTTCTTGCATATTAAAAAAAAAATTGTGGAAATACTATGGTCTAAAACAGAGATTTAACATTTTTTTTTTCCTGAGGATCACTACTAACTGTACTAATAGTGCATTGACAACTCATATAAAAGGAAGGACTCTCAGATGTCCTGCTATCAGGAGAAAGAACTGGAGACCATTAACCATTATCAAACAAAAGATAGCTGTTACCATGAATTGTGTTCCAGAGAAGTCAGCAAGAATTACATGGACCTTTGAACTTTCCATATGAATTGAGTCAAATTGGCTAAGGGAAATTATATATTTGAATCTAACAGCAGAGCCTCCTCCATGTGACTGTTTTTCAGGTCATAAGCACTGTGGAAATTTTGCTTTTTTGAACAAGTTTCTGGTCTCAAAAGAATTCCCAAGAAGGGAAGCTGAAGCCAGGATCAAAGAAAAATATTCTTTGCGGAAGTATTGACTAAACCCACAGGAATAGATTCTGTTGTGGTTTGGCAGTGTAAATCAGAATGAACTCACCTGTAAAGTGAAAAGGAGTCAGACTAAATCATGCCTTTGGAGTCAAGTCCAAATGGAATCAGCACAGAGATGATGTTCTAGCAGCAGAAAATGAAAGCAGCAGGATGATAATGCCCAGCAACAAGCCTGTTTTGGACAGCTCATGAATGTACCTGGATAAGAGTCAAGATATCAACCTACTTGCTTTTATTTTGGTTCCTTTCCTAGAAGAAAACTAAGAAAAACTACAATTTAGAAGAAGTAAAATAGAGCTATAGCAGCTGGGCAATCCAACTTTCTCCTGAGATTTGACTTATTCCTTTCAATTCAATTAAGAGAGCTTTGGGTTAAGTCTGTTGGCAGTGAACTTGATTCTGATCCAGGCTCAGACATCTCACTGTCTGTCATGTGGCCTTGACTGTGACAATATATCTCCCTGTGCCTGGGCTTGTCCAGCTACAAAATGTGGATTGCACTGCCCAGTGAGAAGGGCCCAGAGCCCCTTTCAGCACCAAAAGAGATGGCAGAAAAGAGTAGAGGAAAACTCTCTGGAAGTGCACAGGCCTACTGAAATAAATGGCCATGGAAGATGCAGAATCAGAGTTTTAGGGGCCAACATATTTTGGCAAGTTGGTATCCTATAAGGAGCTGCCTTTTGCCTGATAATTACTTGGACCTATCCCTGAGGCTTTGTCACAAGATGAAATGCTCCTTTATAATGCACAGCTGGAAATACTTTATCCCCTCATAGATTTCTTCTATTGCCTGGTATTTCCTACAGCATCATGCACTACACCGTGTAGTAAATCTCTCCTCCATCAGACAGACAGATACAAAACAGAAAGTGATTTATTATTCAGTTCCATTATGCCTGTTTTCATAGAGACTAATTATTCTGCATTGTTGTATTAGATACTTTAAGAAAGATTACATTTTTCTTACTTTTGGCTGATAAAAAAAAATTAAATCCATCAGTTTTCCTAAACACATTAAAGACAGAATTTCTCGTTCTAATTATTAATCAGTCGGATTTGAGGACACAGAATATTTGACTTAAGCTCAATATATGCACGAACAATGTCCCAATATCACATTTTGTATTGAAACAATTTTTCACTTTATTAAAGTCTTTAGGAGAGGAACCCAAGCTGCAGCTTTCGCTCAAGGTCATGGGAGCTTAACGCAGCCTCATTGGTGTAACAAAGCTTAAATGTTATCTTCAACTTTACAGGCACTACAGGCATCTTCTTCCCTCCCCTGCAAGCCCCTCCTCATGCCTTAGTGTTGTAGGGATGAGATAAGGGAGAGGGAAGCTATCCATCATGCCTGGAGCCTGGGTGGGAATGTTCTGTAGAAGGAAGAGAAGCCAGGAACTTGGGGCAGAGTTAAGGTAAGTGCTAGAAATTTTGATAGAACATCAGATGCTGATTTTTATAGATTTCAATCTGGAATTCAGCCATGATTTGGGAAATAACATTATGTGAGTTCTTAAACCCGAGCACCTAAGTTTGTATAAGGAACAGGGAAAGTGGAGCGCAAGTTTTCCCAAATCTGATCTGCTGGCAAGGACAAACAGGTAGCTTGGAGAATGGATCTCATTCTGTAGCCATGTCACCACTTCCTCATGGAGCACACCAGAGCTATCAGGATATGAGTTAGCCTGGATATACTGATGGAGCCTGAAGGACCTGGCCCATCAAGCCTCTCTCCATGGGATCCAGCTGCTCTGTGAGGCATCTTGCCTAGGAGGGCACAGCACTCAGTCCTTACAGTTGTATTTCTCCTTCATGAAGTTGTCATGCACCAAATTTGTAACTGCCTTTTGCTGTATAAGCAAAACTTCAGCCCAAAGTGGCTGAATTTTATTTTAGTTCTAGCCTGAACTGCCTTGCAGTCTGGTTTTGTTTTTTGTTTTTTTTTTAAGAGAAATTTTCATCAGCAATATAAGAACTGGAAGAGGTGGTAATTTCAGGAAAATCAGAAATAATTTAAACATTTTCTAATCCCCATTCTGTGGCTCTGTGGGAGGACCAAGGATGCTTGACTTGAAGAGACAGGTCAGATACAGGCCCTAATCAAAGGCAGGATAAATTTTGGCTGCTCCCGTTCTGTAGGGGAGGATAGATAACCTAGTCACTAAAGGATTATTGAGCTTTTAAAATATCTTCCCCTCCTGGAAAGAGAAGTTTATGGTATTGTTCAAAGAAAGGAACTTCTGACACAATTCAGTAAGGAAGCAGATCACAGAAGAAGGGATTTGTTGTGGATGACCCATCCTGGAAGTGTTCAGGGCCAGGTTGGAGGGGCTTTGAGCAACCTGGTCTGGTGGAAGATCTACTTGCCCTCAGCAAGGTGTTGGAACACAATGATCTTCAAGGTCCTTTCCAACCCAAACCATCCTGTGATTCTAGCTTCTTCACCTGCCTTTGAGGCTTAGCTGTAAATTAGTGGGTGAGCACTGTCAAAATTAGCCAAAAGGGCTTGTGTCATAGCAGGAGCATTCCTCAGACATCCCAGGATGTGTAATGTGAATTAACCCTTCCAGAGTCTTGAATCAGTGCTCTGTGCAATGTACACCTTCCCCTAAATGCGAGCTTCCCCATTCAGCCACTCCACTGCAGTTAGGAAGAATCTCATCTCATAGGGCTCATTTTCTAATCAACCATGCTCCATTTGTGAACACCACTTGTGTACACAATTATGGTACAGTCAGTTAACAGCATAAGGTAGCTACATGATTTGCAGGCACCTGCATTAAATATTTGAATAAACTCATGCTAATGTCACATCAAATTTCCATTTTAGTGGCAAAAATTTACTGTGCACACAGTCATACACGTATTTTCTGAAATTGGGCTTGCTGTCTAACAAGTGGCAATACAAAGATCTTGTCTTCTTTCAGAGATACCAAGAGCCTGTAATTCACTGTGTTACGCTCATGTTCAGAATCACATTTGCTTCTTTAATAACAGCTACAAAAAACCCCCAGCTCTACAACCCTGTGTCTTTTTAGGCTCCCCCCGCAAAAGCCCACTGTCAACATAAAACGTTGGGCATCAAGATTAATAGCAGACTAATGCACATAGATGTCATTTCCATTTTAATTCTAATCAGTGTTTAGCATGGCAAGTGTCACTGTAACACCAGCAGATGGAAGCTGACACTGTCACTGCTGTCAAGTGCAGAGGGTTGTGGGTAGCTAGGGCACTGCTCTGTTATTTTCTCCTGGTTAAATACCACATTGCAGCAAATTAACTTTGTTTTGTTGTCACATGCTCTCCTGTAGCTGCTTTCTTAACATTGCTGACTATGCAGGCTTGAGAGTGAGTGCTGGTGGTTGGAGGGAGAGGGTTTCAGGCTCCTTCAGCTTGCCCGTGGCACTGAAACCCATTTCATGGGCACACCATAGAAGGAAATGGAAAGAGCAAGGATAGAACTGGGAGATGGAGAGGTAATAAACATTTTTAAGTTTGTGCAAAATATTTTTCTGTTTCTTTCTTATTTTAGCATTTCAGTGACTCAGAAGTATGCTGGGAAAAAACAAGCCTCTGGCCTTTCCTGTTAGAGCACTCTACAGTGGGTGCGTCAGCCTGAACTAGGCTCCTCTAGGAGTCTTGTCTGGGGTTCTCTAGGCTAAACCTGTCTGCCTTTTGGTTTTCTAAAACATTGCACTGCACTAATGTCAATGCACACACATTGTGTGTGTCACTTAAACGTTTGACCTTCTTATGAGCTGCTGTCATTGAATCGGCATCTCCTGCATTTGCAGACCAACACCTTTGTGCTCCAAGGCAGGTTTATCAAATTGTTGAAATTCTTCAAAGAGGTCTCAGAATAGAAAACAGAGCAAGGGGTTATGCTGCTTTTGGGGTGTGCAGTCTAATGGGGCACTACTTTTACAGGAATTCTGCTGAAATTACCCTGTCTATTTTGAGGCTTAGGTAAAAACTTCGCCCCAGCTCTGCTGGAAGATGGGACCCTCCCATCCCTTAACATTCAGGACTTTGTTTATTATTGTAAATGCAAGCAACTGCAGAAGAGATAGCTGATTGTATCTGTAATTTTTCTTCCCTTCTGCAGTCTTCCAGTTTTAACTAAGTATTCTTTTAAAAAGAATAAATAGCCTTTGGGAACATGCGAACTGGAAACTGAGATCTCATGGCAGTGAAATGTGCCTATGTAGCTCATATATACTTCCTTGATAATCCTTTTCCTGCTGCTGTTCTCCAGGGCAGATAATGATTTTATCTGAAGATGTCACCCCTAGAATATCCACAAGTTGTATTCTTAAATGAATTTTCAAACTAATCCCATTGCCTCATTTTGGCTCTGCAGAGTACTTGACCTTGGTCTGTCATTTCCTGCCTTAGGACAGTCCTTCTGCACCTTTTTCAAAGGAGAAAGAAGAAGAGGAGCCACTGGTCTCTAGGCAGAGCTGCCAGGATTGGGGAGGCTCCACAGGGAGCCTTACATAAGATACGTAGGATTTTCTCAGATATTGACATCAGGCCTGCTACAGCAAAGTCACCACTCCATTCTCCATCAAGAGCCTGACCCAGTAGGACAAGTCACTGCTGACAGTTGTGATGAGTCCCCATCACGACACACTCTGCTCACTTCTGGCTGCACTCTTATGCCTGCCTCTCACTGCACTTCCCACGCAGGTCCTCTGCTTCCCATGGATGCAGGAAAGGGGCTGGGAGGTCAAATACTGTGTGGGGTTTGTGGACAGAGCTGACAAATATAATTTGTCCTCTTCTACTATTTTGTTATTCAAGGAGAGGCAGCTTACTATTTCTAGTTAAAAAAAAAAAATTACAACAGAATCCTCTCCTGGTCACAAAGCAGGAGAGATTATAGTTTCCACTTTGTCATCCCTGTTGTAAAAAGCTTATCAATTGGCTGTTTGCACTACACTTAGATTACAGGCAACATGTTCTGATGGATGGGGCTGGGACTCAGGAAGCTTGAATTTTAACTCCATCTCTGCTTCTGGTTTGTTGTGCCCTTGCAAAACTCACTTCATGGCTGTTTCTCTTCTACTAAGTTCATCAGCCTTTCTAGGAAAAAAAGCATTCTTCTTGTAGATACACAATCCAGTATCCAGAGGTGTGGATCCACAAAAACTGATCAGTGGAGATATGAATGTGTATGATATAGCATCAAATTTTAATTTTTAAACATCAAAACTTGCTTCTAGTACTGCTGTTCCTCAAAGCCTCTGTGACCATGTCCCATAGAATGGCATCACTGTTGCTGTACTGTCACAAAACAAATATCAGCAAGTTTAGAAATCACAAAAATCTCAAAATAAGAACAGACGTTCACAGACAAGAGCTGGGCAGCCCTGTGCCCTGTCACTTCTCCATGCAGAACTCCTTGCTATTCACACCAGCTTGGAGGGATCACTTCTTTTAAAAAGATCTCCAGTTCCCTTTACTGCAAGTGAGTCTTTGCAGAAGCAAACTTTGGTTTAAGTGGCTTGCTTAGAGGGCTGATGCACCAATGTTAGATGGTTTAAAAATACACAATGACATTGAGTCTGTATGTAGACACATAACAGGAAGATATAGATATGAATTTTAACCTTAAAAGAGAGTCTTTTATATTTGAGCTTTCAGACATATTCCTGTTTTTCCTGACAGAGGAATACCATCAAAAGCTTCTAAGAAACATTTCTATAGAGCACAACTGTCTTCTCTCTTTCTTTTGCTCCCTTTCCCCCCGTAGATTCCTATCTACTATATATAGACTCATTGCTCTCAGGATTTATATTGTTGCTTGACATCTTCAATAGAAGTGCTGACTTGTAGCATATATGGCTTGGGATGTGTTTTAGATAAAAGAAATTTGAAAGCACTTCACTCTTCCACTCCTGCAGCAGTCCCTGGGCTCCCTGTATTTCTTGTATGTCAACACAGGACTGATCAGTGTTTTGGACAGAGCAACTGCTGTAGGGATGTGTTTATGTCACCCAGTACCACCTTCAGCTGAGCTTCCATCATACGCAGGGGAAATGGAAGGAAGCTAAGCCTGCATGGCTGAGGTGTTCATTGGCATCTCTGCCAAGGATGACAGCAAAGAAGCTGCGCTGGTTTGGCTGGGACTGTTCTGAATTTTGAGAAACTTCACTGGAAGATGAATGCCTTGGCCACTGTCCCAGACCCAAATGTTAGAGTCTTTTCCTCAGCTCCCTGCTTGTCTGCTTCTCCCCCAGAGACTCTCATACTTCCCTCTGTAAGTAGGCACAGTTCCAGCTGCATATTTGGGAGTCATGAACAAATAAAACTAAAGCCTGATAGAGTGGCAGCTGTAAAAGGGAGGTGCAGCCTGCAGGGAAGAGTGGAGCTTGCTTCCAGAAAGATACACAGGTCCCTGCTCAGGACTGGTGCCCGCACACTGGGAAAGGAAGGGCTGCAGGGTGTGAGTTAGGTAGGAGAGGGCTGAACCAGGGAGCACAATGGCTGAAGCAGATTGGTGGTGTTGGAGGACCAACAGGGAGCCATGGCTTGCTGACATTGTGGGGATGAGGTGGCAGTGCCCTGATTGCTCGTCCCCCTCAGCAGCACTGCTGACCTAGCAAAATGACGCTGTTTCCCTACAACGGGAAAGGAATTGAGGCAGAAACCTCATCAGTATACCACACAAGAAATTGAAATAAAGCATTCCCCTGTTAGTACCATTCTAAAGAATCTTTAAAAGATACTTCTTTTCTGTTTTGTAGCAATCTCTTCAACTCTTGCTGATCCCTAGGGAAAAAAAAACAACAAACCACAACCTAGCATAGAAAACAAAAACAAAAAATAACCCCCAGCAGACATCACAGGACTGGGATCAGGAGATAACAACAGAGAATTCCTCTCCTGCATGCAGGTTAATTAAATGACACAGATAACCTTGTGCATGCACAGAAAAACTGCATTTTCTTTCTGAAATCATATCAATCATTTAATTATCCCACTTCTCACGCTGCCATTATCTAGAGCTAAAGGCTGCACAATTATTTTTTGATTTGGTTTTTTTAAACTCACCTTTTTTCTTTCAAAGTCTGTGTTATCACTCAGTTAAAGATACATGTAAGCACTCTAGCTCAGATCTGACCTCCCAGCATATTTTTTCAAAGTTCTTGCATTTCATTTTTCATCACTGTGTATGCTAACAACTTCTTAGTGGAGTATGCAGCAACTTAATTGTTATTTGTCACGCATGGTAAAGTAAGATGCTCAAAGTCATAGAGTAGGTCAGTGTCAGAGAAGGGGTTCATTCCCAAGCTAATGAACTCTTTTTAGAGCCTGCTTCTGTCTCACCTTGCTGGCTTTAGGAAGCAAAGATGATCTTTAGGCTTTGAATGCCCTCAATCTCAATAAAAATAGGTTTAATTAGTATCTCAAATCAAAGGGAGGAAAAGCTGCTCATCTTCTCTAGTGATAAATATGCTGTGAATGCATCAGTACAGGTGTACTGCAAACAACACACAGCATAGTTTGGCCATAGCTGACTGACTTTGATCAAAATAAAATGACTTCTAGAACACTTGAGGGTGTTGCAGGGAAGAGCTGGATTTACATCATCTCTGTGGTGCAGAACTGAAAAGTGGGAAGCTTCAGGGCAGAGCTGAGTGAAATCAGCTAAGCTGCATCAGATTGCAGGACAGAAATGGCAGGTGGAGTGTGTAAAATACCTTTGCAGAGCTGGATGGAGCCTGAGGCTGCCATTGCAGTGGGGGTCTGCAGGACAGGACCACATGCATTTTTCTGGTCTACGAGCTGCTTTCACAGGATACTGCTTGCCAAATCCCCAACCTTGTATGAACCACCAAATGTGCAAACCTGCAGTGTGTGGCAGAGCCCACTCTCCACTTCTTACCCCATGGTTGTATTCCAGACCAAGGAGTATAGGCAGCTTGTCTCCCAGGATTTTCAATCCCCAGATACCTGCATTTGCACTACTAAAGCAGGGTGGTGAAAGGCCAGAAAGGAGTGTGTGGGGATGCTGGAGTGATGGAGAGAACTTCCTGTGCATCAGAAGGAAATTCTTACTGGCTTTGACTGCAATTTGTGCCTTCACAGCCTGGGTCCCTTGCCAGCTGTTTTTCCTGTGGTGAGTGCTCTGCTTGCTCTTGTTCACATTGCAGTCTCCAGGACTGCATTATTTTTTTTTCTTAACCAAAGAGCTGCCAGCTGGTGTTGTTGATCACACCCCCAGCAGCAGGCACAAAGGCCAGCACACACTTTACACAACACTCCTTCTCTTTCCCATTCTATTTCAGCTGTAATAAAAACATTGTCATTTTAAACAAGCAGCTGGGAGTGTCACTAATTTGAGTCTTTTCATTAAGGTGGCTTGGCAGAGCTTTTTTCTGTACAGCTCTTCTTGCCCCAGAGCTATGGTTGATCAAGGGTTGGTCAGAGTCCAGGTGTCACACTCTCAGTTTGTAGCAGGCAGCCCTCCTCAACTGTATGCTCCCCTTTTTCAAGATCCCCACATGACCCTCTGCTAAGAGTGTCCCTGGCCATATTATTCATTCTCTTGGGTTTCTGAGCCCTTCCTTCCTCCACTGGCAGTCACTGCTGTCCCTCCACTAAAGGCACAAAACCCTAACCTACCCCTCTTTGTCATTCGGAGACAGTCAACAGCAGTCACCTACCAGAGGGCAGAATCTGCTTGTCAGAAGTGCCAGAGAGGGCAGCCTCCAAGGTGAGATCACTCTAGAGTCATCCCACTTGAAGTTAGGCACTTAACTGAGATGCTTCAGCTAGGATGTGCTTGTCCTAGGTTTGTATTGTCTGTGGAAAGCTAGAGGCTATTGAAGATCTGCTTTCCACTCTGATCTGTTTCTTTCTCCCCTGACTGCTGAGAGAGCCTAGAAGGATAAGATGTCCATCACAGATGCTGAATTTCAGTAGCTGAACTAGGATGCAATGTATCTCTGCTTTGGAAATCTCACTCTGCAAATAGTGCCAGATGCATGAATGTCTCCTACCTTTGTCTTACAGAAGGCATCTTTTTTTTTTTTTCCATCCAGTACTTGTGTAGCTACCTGTATAATACAAAGAAGCTGAGTGTGTAACTTGTGCTAGGAGCGACCTCATGAAGTGCTGATATTCAAAGTATATGCACCTACCACTGACTTTTTCAAGTTACAAAATTAACCTGAGTCACTGGCTTTCCCTCTCTCTGATGGATACCCTTTCCATACCCCTTCCATTTCCATTATATCCATATCATCATGCATGACAGAGAGAAAGTGTAAATAGAGGCAAGGTACACGATAAAGAGCAGGATAATACATTTTTTATCCCCACCACTTAGGGATGACAGCATCACATATTTACTCTCTGTGAGCTGTGGTTGTTTGCTTCTAACAAATGTAAATCAGGAGTGTAGTACTGCACCATCCATCACTCAGTATTTTTAGACCATTCCAGAGTTGTTGAGGTTGTACCTGAAGTCACTGATATTATTAATAGGGGTGGCAATGATAACAAGATGCTCTGATACCTTATTTCCCAGCGGGATTCAGTCCTGCACAGTGCATATCTGTATTTTTCCAGCCTTGACTTGTCTTCTTGCCCCTCTGGATTTGAGTGGCAGCCTTTGTTGTAAGAATCTAAAGAGAAACAATGATCATTTTCATCGGCAGTATTTGCAGTTGCCCACTTGTTCAGCCTTGCTAAGGATCCAGGTAGGAACCATCATGGCTTTGAGTGGCTCTGAACAAGCAGGCAGAGCAGCATCCCCAGCTAACCTGCAGTGACACAGCAGGGGAAGCCAGCCCCTGAAGGTCTCCTGTCACAGTGTGCTGGGCACTGCTGTGTACTAGCAGGAGGTGGGAGGGGAATAAGGAACAAGAAGGCAGATGATTGATTTGGAGAGACGGCTGTCTCCTGTCAGAAGCCTGTCACAGCAGAGCTGGCACAGGATGACGAAAGCAGCCTGAAGGGCTACTCACCTTCTCTCTCTCACTTTCTCTCCATTCCTCCCACTTGGAGAGCAAGGGCAACGGGGTACATGGCCTTGCAACTAGCCTCTCTTGGCATTCTCAGCTAGTCGCACTTCAGCATGAAAAAACGAAGGTGGAATGTCTCTGTATTTGCTCGTATTTTTGAACAACACTAGAAAAAACCCACCCTAAACAATTACTGGTCTCTCCACCTACTCCCCTACTCTTCTTTGTTCTTGCACAGAACTTGTCAGCTTTCCATCCATATGAGAGAGGTACTGCAGGCAGGGAGGAGGGGTGAGGGAAGGCTGGGGGTTGGAGCCATTTAAGCTGTCACCAACTCTATCAGAGCATTTAAATCACTGACACGGAATTACAATGCCACATATTGCAGTTCAAAAACAACCAGCATCCAAATTCCCTTTAGCGTAGCATCCTTCCTCCAGAATAATGCATTTTCTAACTTTATGGTATATTGGTATACAAAGAGCACAGAAAACTCATGGACTGGATAGTGTAGCAAGGATCTGTACATGGAACTTTTTTCTGCTGATGGGTAAATCAAATTCAAACAGCACAAGCCATTTATGCTCTCCTCTTTCTTTCTATTTAAATGGGTTACTGCTGGTAAGCACCATAATAGTTAAGGATCTGTCAGCAATTCCAATACAAAGAAGAGCAATCACACCTTTAAACAGACTTCCAGTGATGGGCTATAGACTATCAAAGTTAAATAGATTCTTAAAATCCTAGCCGTTAGGGCTGGGAAATCTTTCAGCACTAATAGTGCATGACTGTTCCCTGCAATGAAACCATCATGATAAGTGGTTTAGCCCCTGCTTCTTGAGAAGGAGCTCATCATACCCTTGTGGCCACCCTCCCTCAGGTCAGATATCCCATAATCTAATCTCCATCAGTTTGAGAACTTGTCCCCTCAAGACACTTTCAGTCTGCAGAGATGCCCCTACTCTTTCAGGACCTGTGGTCTTGGGGGGTTAGTGCTGATGCTGACCTATCTGTCTCAGTACTCAGCAGGTTTTGCCCTGCCAAATATCTGTCTTTCCTGTGATCACAGCAGCCTCAGAGAGGTGAGGGACTGTGGTAGGTGCTAGCTAGTAGAGGTCTCCTTTAACTGTGATTTATAGAGTAATTGCCTGTCTGCAGCACATGGGTACACTGTCGGCCATGCCTTTGTTCCCCTTCAGTTCCTCTTGAATGCACTATACACTAAGCATTATCCTCTGTCCCTGGGTTGCCCTTCTCAAAGATACACTCTGCTGTTCACTGAAACTCATATCAAAGCCAGGAGCTCTGACTTTTTGCAACAACTCTGCTGCACCTTTTCCGAATTCTCTGCAGTTTATTTACATCTCCCTTGTGTGTCACCTAATGTGACTTCCGTCTGTGTTTGATACTGGCTTTTCTACAGCAGTCTGCAGCAATTTGCCAGGGAATAATACTGGAAACAGGGCATCTACTGAGTGTCTCTCTTGGCAAATTCTCCCAATCCTCAAGCATTTTCCATGTAAACACTTCTTGAGAAAGAGTTTGGGACAGAAGCAGTAAGACTGGGGGAAATAGCACATCTTCATTGCTTGACAGCCTCTTCTGAGGTGAGACAGGGATTTTTTTT
Source organism: Thryothorus ludovicianus (assembly GCA_013397245.1). NCBI lineage: Eukaryota > Metazoa > Chordata > Aves > Passeriformes > Certhiidae > Thryothorus > Thryothorus ludovicianus. The sequence goes on along the minus strand of VZTB01013914.1, from coordinate 944,753 downwards.
TTTCCTGACAGTCATTTGATGAGATGCTGTAGGAGAACAGTCTGTTCTGATGTGTAGAACTCTGTTTTCTCTATATATTCCTTTGAGAGCATGAAAAGGAAAATCCAAGGAGCCACTTGATTTTAGGTCAAGCACTATATTTGTTTAAAAGTGAAAGACAAAAAAAACTGATAAAATGGCATGGCATCTAGTACTTTTAGAGACTTGCAAATAAAACCACAAAAACTTTGTTTTCGTTGAGAAGAGATTGGTTGCAGCAAGGTGGCTCAGTACATGTGAACGAAAACTCCCTCAAATGTGCTAAGTCTCATTTTGACACAAGCTGGGTGAAGAAATGTAAGATATGAAAGTCAGTCCTTCCAGCTTGCCTCTAGGATTCCTTATCCAAGAATTACTGCCACTGCAGTTTAGAGCCCTACAGTTTTGCCGAGGAGTTGCCTAAAGTATACAAAGTTAATGGCTTTGCTCTGAAACAGGCTAAGCAGCTCCCAGCAGTTCTGCTCCAAACGTTGCCTCCTTTGGGAGATGGAGAGTGACAAACACTTGGGAATAGAAGCCTCTCACAACTAGCTGTTTCCCAAGTGCATCAAACCACCCTAAGGCTGTGCCCTGAGGGTATCCCTGTGATCGTATCCTGTAAAAGACTAAGATCCTGGGCACCCTCCATTCCACAGCCAGTGGAATAACTGTTGCTGCAGCTGCAGAGTAAATGTCTTTGGCCTCATGAAAAGTGAAGAATTGGACAGCTCCCTGCCCGATACTCCTGCCTGCTTTGTATATTGCTTTTCATTTGACCCTTGACACATTCTGGTCATTCTCATTTAGTGAAGGTAATTGTCCTCCAACAAAGCCATTGCAAGTAGGGAAAGACGGTGCTTAAGAGAGAACAATGCAGAACAAACTGCATCAATGCCATTATGTATCCAGATTCCTTTCACCAAAACTCAAGCCTCTTGCCCCCTCCAGCACCAGAGGCTCTCACAGCCTTGCACGAATACCTGTGTGGGTTAGATATATCCAAACACAGCAATTTGAAGTTGTGTGCTCTGTCCATCCAAGCCTTAGGGCAGATTCATCTCGCCTCCACCAAAGTTTATTCTTTATTTGAATCCTGCAGAATCACCTCTATCCAAAGCAGCCCTTGTTTTACTTTTCTGCTTTTGTTTTCCTTAGGTCAGAGCTATTCAGTGGGACTTGTCTCCTTAGTGGAAAACGCAGCATTAACTACCCTTGGTATTACTCTGTACAGTGGTTACTCAGCAGATGATGAGATGTGAATTTAGTCATCTTGCATTGTCTGTTAGCAAGGCAGGGCCCTGCTGAAATCACTATACACCTTACCTTGCCTTTGTCACAAAATGATTCTGGAAATCACCTTGCACATCTGAGGGCATCCTTTCTGAACACTAATGACCCACAAAAATGCACTACGGACTAAAGTGTGCTCAGACCAGGAATCTTCTTTTCTCGTGGTGCCTCTCCCTGGAGGTGTTAGTTCAGGTAATCAAGTCTTCCTCAGGAAAAAAAAGCACAGATTTCCCTCATTCAACACAACTGTAAAATACTGCATGTGTTTGTGGGAACAGGTATTTGCTGTTCCACGAGCAGGATTGTAATTCTTCTGTAGAGCATGAGAGCCATGATTAGGAAGCCAGGATTGCTCTGCTCACAGGAATCCTGCCATTGTCTTTGATTGCATGGTATTAACTGTAAATTATAGCCTTTTGGAGACTGCATGTAAAAATAAAAATAAAAAAAATTGTCAAAAGACAGAGAAAATATTGATTCTGGAGGCAGTGGAAACTATGGCTTGGTTGAATTAGAACCTTGAAAAATAATAACAAATGAGCATTTGTTAGGATGAAAGAAGGACTAGGAGAAGAGAGCCATGATTTTCCCCCACTAGGAGTATGAAAATTTCAAATTGTCCCATTGCAGACAATGAGATATCACTGGTTTAACCAAGAGTTTGGCACAAGGCAAAAAGAGAAGGCGCAGAACATGGATTACAGAGTTGTTACTGAGATGCTGGTGAACTGTGAGCACAGCATATGGGAGTGCAAAATGGAAGAAGCTACAGCCTGTGACTGCTGTTAAGATCTCTCAGATTTCTAATGCCTTTTCTAGCTCCCAGTGACACAAGTCTCCAGGTCAGCTTGTTCTCAGGAATCAACTCTCTCTGTTCTGTACTGATGACAGATACCACTGCAATCAGTCAGCCTACAATTTACCTGGTAAACTGGAATTGCAACTGGACTTTGCCTAGCTCCAGTCCCTGGAGGCTTCTCTGCTAAAGTTTTGAAGGTGCAAAATGGTGGTAGAATTATAATCACTAAAAGCTTTCAAGACTGAGGCTGCTGAAAGCTGAATATAGATACCCTAGCGAGATAATGGGTTTACAGAAAAAGAAAAGCATAGGACAGGCTTTTTTCCCATAGATACGTTGATTTTAAACCCAGAAATGACTATTAGGTCATGCAGTCTGGCTTGTTGCATGGCATAGGTCAGAGATTTTCACCCACAAATTCCTGTTTCAAGCCCATAACTTCTGGCTGAGCTCAAGTGTATATCGCTGGAGCACTCACGCTGTGGATGCAATTCAGATCCAACAGTTCTATGAATCTATTTATCTTTGCCAGTTACAGCATATATACTTGGCTGTCCCAGCTTTGGCTGTTAAAAAGGCTAAATAAAGGTCACTGGGCAAAACACAAAAATAAGAAAAAACAGTTTAGCAAGCCTTTGAACAAATATCTAGGACAATGGCTGCAATTTGATACCTGTTGGTGAACTTCTTCCACTCCTGGACTCCACATGAATAAGCACAGTATACATTCTGTAGATTTCTCCTTTTTCATCCTTCTTGGAGTCTGGTTTTATTGGAAACTCAGCGCACAAATACCACAAACCTCTTCTTCTCATTCCTCTGCCACACTTTGCTGTTCTTAGAGTTCCCCTCTAAGATCCCACCATTCCTACATATCTGACCAAAACAATTTTTTCATTCATCCAAAGTTTAATTTGAAATCTTTGTTCAACCACAGCAACTCACATCAACTATAGTAATGGCTCTGATTTTTTTATGAGGAGTTTGAGTAGGAGATCACTGCTTTCTTCTGAGCAGCACCTGACATCACTTCTGTCAGATATGGATTGGCACTTGCACCTTTTTGCCTCAAGATTCCATTAGTAAATCTGTATGTCTTCCACTATGCCCCAAGACCATACATACTAATTCTATGAGGATAACTTTCTTTAACATTTCTAAGTTCCCTTGTCCCGGTACAAAGCCAGGTCAGTCATTCTATTGTCCTGAATTTTCCCCATCCAAATCTTTTTAACTGCCTGATAGTTGTTAATATTCCAGGAAAGGGACACTAGAGAGATCATTCAAGACAGAAAGTGCAGTGGCTTCTAAGGTGGTAGATAAAGAACTTGAAGAAGATTTATATGACATATTACTTATGATTTGAGAGAATGGATTTCTTGATCTAGGAGATCCATCTGTTTTTAACTATTTGGGTTTTTTTGGTGGGGAAAAATAGACCAAGGACCTTTACAGACTTTCTCTCTTCTCTTTGAGTGATGTTGTCTCCTTTTGGAGAGCCTGCCTTATTGGAAATCATTACATATCCACAGAGGGCAGAGTTAGACTTCCTTTTACACGTTTCCCAGTACACCTTGAAAAGCAAGAGGATCCCTGTAGAAGAGGGGAAGCAAAATTGTGAGATTAGCTAGTGCCTCTCTGATGCAGGGAATGAACCAGGCTGTTATTTGACCCCTTCTCAAAGTTATAGAACATGTGGTTCATGTGACAGTTTAGCCAAGTCCCCTCCCTACCAGCAGCTCTCTGCTGTATGCTTCAGCTAATAGACACTCTCCTAGAAAAGTTATGATAAAAGAGTTGGGAAGGAAGAGAAGGAATTACAGGGGATGGTGAGAATGAGAGAGGCACAAGTAACCTGAGCGTGACATATTCTTATGAAGCCTGTCTTTTATTTCCTATGTTTAGAGAAAACAGTTCTCACTTTATAGCTTCTGTTCAATCAAAGAGAAAATGAGCTATAAAAGCAAAGATAGGAAGGAGTTAACCAATTTCCAATTCAGTGTGTTACAATTTGCTTCAGTAATAATAATAAAAAGAGAACAATACTGAGAAACATAATTTTTAAAATGAAGACTACTAAATCAATAGGCACTACATGACTAATCATTTTCTATTTTCTTGGGGGAGGAAGGTAGAGCTGTGATCAGAAATCAAAAGCAGAAGTGCCCACTTTCTCTGCAATCTGACAAATCCTGCTTTACTGTAATATACAGGAAAGGAGATTTTTACATGAGTAGAAACTAATGCTGGTAAATGGCATTAAAAACACTACATAAAAACATCATCTCATTTTGTGGAAAGATTATGAAATTCATTTGATGCTAGACAAGTCAATTCCCAAATACCTGCATTTCTTGGCAACTGAGTGTTTCAGCCTGAGACCAGAAGTCAGGGGTGATTTCTTCCCTTACACAATCTCCAGCTGTGGTGGGACTTCACGTAAGAGCTCTTTAAGTCTGTATTTGATTTGCAGCCAGTAGTCCTGTCAGCTTCAGTAGGACTACAGAGTCTGTAAGAAAGGCAGGTGTTTGAGTGCTTCTTGAACCTGCCACTCCAGCAGTAATTTGTAAAATCCTATTTGTACAAATACTTCTCAAAGTAGCGAACAAAGGTGAGCAAATATTCTCTTTCAGCAGCGAATATCCAGAAGCCCACAGCATCAATGGAAGAATGGGAGGAGAGGCTCAAGAAGGAGATTTCAGTGTGCATTGCAGTTCCTCGAATTACTAAAAAAATTTCAACTCAGATTTCAAAACATACCATCATAGTCCTCTGGCACTTAACCACCCTTTGGCTCTTTTTGGGGTTGCTAGTAGACGTCTTTGCTTTTCAGAAGTGAGCACACGTGCTGGCTCCTGCCTGGAGCATTTTACTGTACAGTTTCTTACTTCCAAAGGACTCAGTACTGCTATCACAGTTGAAAACACCCCAATAAAAGGCAGCACTGCAGAAATTTTTAACAAGATAAAGCAACTGACTTAGAAGTTTTAAATTCCACCAGTTTTTAATTTAATATCCACAAATGAAACCCAGTGAAGTGAGGTGCAGAACAGGTGAAGGTACTCAGATCGTGGGACATTCTGGTGCAAAAACTCTGCCAAGGGCTGTGTGACAGGGACACTGCCTGTTGTGGGTGGGTGACAGCAAACTGAGCAGTACTAAATGTATGAGTGATGTCCTCTAAACAGATCAAACCCCACCACTGCTTCTGAACAGGGGTGGAGGAACTGGCACCATTGACATAAACAGAAGGAATTTTGATTTGACAGAAGGTCCCAGGATGCATTTTCCAGCACATACTCACATGCCAACTCAAAGTCACTTGGTAACAGATAGAAAAAAAGCAACTTTGGTTTAGCAAAACTCCTTTTGCAATGGAGCCTGTGTTTTGAAGGTGCCTGCTTTAGTATACAAGCATTTGTGGGAGATTAGTACTTATTAACTAATAACCTTTGATGATGTTTACTCCCACAGTTGATTTGCTCAGGTGTTTGTCACACAGAAGTAGAAATAAGCTTCAATGACAGCTTGTTCATGGTTCAGTCTGCAGAGTTTTGTGATTTCTTGGCAACTAAGTGATGGATTACTATTTTCTGTGAAATTCTCCTCTTTCCTGAAAGGCCTTTCATGCAAGGACTCTGGGGTAATTAGAAAAATAATAACCTTGCAATACCCTCTTGATCTGTTTTTAATGAAATGAAGTGTGGAGAGTGTAGGTGCTTTGTCCATAGTCAAATAGTGGGTGAGTGACAGAACTGAAAATAGAAGGAGCCCTAGTTTCTAATCCTTGCCTCTAAGAAGCACTTCCACTCACATTGGGTTATCCAGTGTTAAAAGACTCTTTTTATTTTTTTTTTAAACAGGACTGAAAAAGAGTATTTAGTGCACAGGGTAATCTTGCATTGGCAAAAGCTGGATCAGATTAATTAGCAGATTTATGCTGGGTTCTCAGTCAGTTTTCTGCAGTTCAATCATGGTTTATTGAGCACCTTAGTCATTTGTGAATGTTACCCTTAAAAGAGCCTGGTGAAGTACCACCTTCATTTCAAAAGCAGGGAAATAAAAGCACAGAGGAGAAGTAACGTCCCCAAATTCACAGAGGGAGTCTTGGGCACACCTGTCCAATTTTACTGTTAGGTTCCTTTTTTGCTGAGAAAAGTCTTTTCTCTGTTAGACTGCATTGTTTCCAGAGTTAGGAATATGCATCCCTGGTCAGGCATTAAAATACATGAGGAGCTTCTGGGCACATGTATGAGCAGCTTCCTTGAATTGAACCAAATCAGGCTTCTAAAACAGTAGTACAAAACCAACAATCACTAGAAGCTGCCAGTCTGACATGGATCTTTGGAAAATGTGACATTGCCTCTTCAAAACTTGATGGGGGCTGAATAGAGGGCCACTGAAGCCCTTGCAAGATCAGACCTGTGCTGACTTCCCCATGGATCAGAATATATTAGGAAGGAGAGGTAATAAAAATGCTGCTCCACCACAGCTAAGTTTCTGGAGAAGCTTGCAAGATTAGGGGCATGACTGAGATCTGTTTGCAGTGATATTCCCTGGCAGGTCACCATCTGAGGAGGATAAAATCAGAACCTCTGATTTAAAATCAAAAGACTTTGCTGGAACCAAGGACCAGATAATTTGCTAATGGAATAATTTTCCTGTACAGAACCTGACTTCACTGTCCTTCCCTGAACATTAAATGTAAGTTTAATGAAAAGATGAGTCTATTAGTAACTGGAGTGATACTGTCAGTTCTTTACAAATGTGTCTTTGGATCATAAGGCAGGTACCAATACTTGCAGTATCACTCTGGTCTGTGTTGATTTTCTACCAAACAGTACAATGCCTTCATTCCATTCCCATCTCATCCACCTCTAATTGAGTCAATATGGAAAACATCCCTTCTTTTCTGGAGGGAAAAAGAAATTCTTCACAGACAGCTCAGATCCCATCTGTTGAAGGTAACCGAGGATGTCCGCTACTACATTTTGGAGCGAGGCTGGATTTAGGATGTTGGAGCTGCTGTGTTTGGGTGATGAAGCACTGTTTACCTCCAGCTATGAACAGCCTTGTGGCTGAAACGGGGAGCAGCAGCACAGCCCTCGGCAGAGGCAATGTGCCATCCTGTGACATGCAGCAGCTCCGAGGGGGAGCAGTGCCTGTGCCTCCCTCAGACACATGCACACGTGCACAGTCATAGAGCCATACACAAACATCATGACACAGTAAGTACCTTCTGCAAAGAGAGCTAAAAAATAATAGATAAGAGTATTCAAATGACAGATAGAATGATGAGAGAATCCAAACTTCCTGACTACATGTGCTGTGGGTGGCAGAATAAATCTACTTCACCTCTGGAAGCAGCTGCCTGAACTAGGCAGAGTTTTAGCATCACATTGCAGTTTACTAGCAGAGGGATTCTGGACAATGGTGTTTCTTACCAAACTGATCAGAGCCATAAAACAGCCCCTCGAGCTCTGGGAGCAGCTTTTGTGTGCCTTGGCCATATAACAACATCCTCACTCGAGGTGCCCAAGTCTGGTACCATCTGACTGAGCAGCAGGTGTTGCTCTCACATCCTGCCATGCTGCCTTTTATCCAGCTGCACATGATGGTCTACTACATGACAAAGCAGACTTTGAATAAAAATGGGCATTTGCTCTTCTCAGGAACAGCCTCACCTGTGTGAGGTGAGTCTAATGACATTGGAAAGAGTGAGAACTGAGTTTCCATCATAGGTCCTGCTCCTGTCCTACAAAGCATCTCAGCAGAGTCCAGCACTTTGCAGTGACCTTGTGAGAATTAAAAGCATCCATCAGTCCACGCAGGCTTTGGGTAAGGCTGAGTCAAGCTCTGACAATTGCTCTAGCAATGAGTGTATCTCAGTAGAGTGAGTCGAGAGCATGTTATGCAAAGGTTTCCCAATCAAAATAACTTATTAAAAAAGAAAAGCCTTCTATTAAACATCAGTGCCTCAAGGTTTATTAAGCTTCATATTTCTTATGACTCTTCCTATGGAATCTTGGTTAACTTTTTAAAAATTAAAGTACTTATGAAATAATATCAAAATGACTATCAAGTAGTCTATGCTCTGTATGTTCAAGTAAACAAAACGTGATTATATTATGTATCAGTTTTTATTTACTGAATGTATAGTATTCAGCAAATAAAAGGTCAGATGTGTTTTCAAGACCAAAAAAATGGTAGAAAAGTATTGACAAAAGTGTTATAGTCACTCTTCTGACAAAGAAGAAATTACTCTATTTCAAACCCAATGAGAAGAAAAGAGTTGAAATGTCATTCAAGATGGGCTTATGTGCCCAAAAGTTCTGCCTTTTTTTTCTTTCTTTTCAGCTATACTGATTGGTCTTTTTAAAGACATTAACTTTATTGACATCCTTAGATGTTCACAGCATAACAACTTGCTGCACAATCTTCTCTCTAAATTTGTAGCAACATGTTCTGAGTGTGCTTGGCTGGAGTCTCTGTGCCTTGTCCTCAGGGTGGCTGCTGGAGATGAAGAACCTGGTCTGCCTGTGCTGGAGCTCTCCAGCAATACAGGAGCAGCTCTCCCCAGGCCCTGTGGATTCACAGCTCTTTCTCAATCCTTTCCAGAGCCTCCTCACACTTAACATCTTCCTTACTTATTGAGCTTTGGGTGGGCCTTTAATAATATTAACATTTCTGGTGACCCTTAGAGTAAAACTTGTTTGATAGTCAGATTTTATACAAAGAGATGCTAATTTCTTTTTAATTTTCTCCCTTTTATTACTAATCATATCACTGCAAAACGTAGTTTACAGCAATATAAATAGGATCCATTGCTGGAGGGAATTGTGCAGCTTCTGTCAATTTTTCAGCACCCAAATGTGAAACAGAAGCAATTAAACTCTGAGGGGGAAAAAGTAACAGTGTGGAACACATCAGAAATCGGGTCATGAATTCACACAGATGGGAAAGCCAGGAAGCAGTGGGGAAGCAAGATTTTGATTGACTCACCGTCAACAGTAAATGAGCCATTGGCAGTTTACTGTCAATTTTTTGCCTTTTAATCTGCAAGTTCCAGAGGTGATGGCACCCCCCTCAACCTACTGCTTGGAGATGGGAGGGGAGAGGAAAGGGGCACAAAGAAAGCAATGGCAGGAGTTTAAGTGAGAACAGGGATGGGTCGACATCACAGAAGGAGGAAGACTATTTTATCATTCCCTAAATCTGATGTGTGGAGCTAAAATTAAACAATATCCAGGCAATAGTCATGACTGTTAAAAATATGCCACCCAAAAGGGATCATGAGGTCTCTGCAGATTAATTAATAATAACAACCTTGAGGTAGTAATTAGAGATACTGACCAGACCCAAACCCCGTGGTGGGAATTGTTATACAAATATAGTTAAGGATATTTCTTGCTCCAAAAAAAACATATAAAGCAAAGGGAAAAGAGGAAGGAGCAGAAGCCTCCCAGGTGAAGACAGAGGCACTGTGACCCTAACAGGGCTTTGGTGTTACTCAGAACATACAAGGTGCAGCCAGGGAGTGCTCCTTTGTTTGCTTGTACAGAGCAACTGCTGAGCAGGCTGAGAGGAGGAGATGTGACATTTCAATCCTGCGCTGGTCCAGCTTTCTCCTGTGAAAATCCAAGACCCAGCCTGGAGGGCACACCAGGATACCTCACAGGCTACCAGAAGATTAATTCGTCCCTGCTAGCTAGGATGTGCCTGTGGCCTGCACTAAAGTGGGATTTGTGGGATTTTCATACCACCCAAGAAAACACAAGACCTCGGAAAACACGGAGTATTTTAGCATGCAGAAGCTCAGTATATTTTTCTTTTCAAGCAGCAGCACAGCACTTCTGAGAATGAAACAATCAGTTATAAAAGTAACCTTGCAGCAGAGCTTCAAGGGGGAGTTATATATGCTGGCAAATTTTCACTGTTTATTCATTCTAGACATACTTATAGACTAATTCTCCTCTTACTCTGATTTTATATCAATTATTCGCCATTGATTGAGTGGAGTTAATTTAAATTTACAGCAGTGTAAGTGAGGAAAAGCGGCTCGTAATCAGTAGCAAGTTGATTCTGCCACCTTTACTCACCATGAATAGTACCTTACTCATTGAATAATCCTATAAATTCCTCTTGGGGTTTCTCAAAGAAAAGGACAGTATGTGATCTGAGTAAGGATGGCAAATACTTCTCATACTTTTCACATCAATTACCCTACTGGACTGGACTAGATGACATTTGTTCAGCTGTGCATTTTTAATAATTTTCTAATGTGCATCTTGGAAATGACATTTCCTCCCTACCATGTCGTTTAGAGTTTGGGAGAGGTGTGATACAAGAAAAGAGCAGAAATGTTGTAACAGCACTATTGGACAGACAGCACTGGAAAACTCTTCCCCAAGAGACACAACCTCCTTTTAAATTGCTTATTTTCTTATGCTTTTGAAGAGATTTCCTCTGACTGGTAGTTAATAAACATGAAATGATATTAGAGTAGGGTAATAGCTTGCTAATTTTTCACTAAGAAAACAAGTTTCCTATAGCAATCCTTGTTCAGCCTATACACATGATGAAGGTATTTGCTAGATCAGGACTAGCCTTGAGAGGTGTGGCCTATTGACATCCTGAACTAGGATAAAAAATTAGTGATTAAACTTGGTGACTGCTGAGGGTGACTTTATTTAAAAGACTTCTAATTTTTTAAGTCCAAAGAAGTAATTTATAACACTGCCAGAGAGGAATTCAGGATCCCTCAGTGGTGGCTCAGCTCTGTATTCCCAGTTTAGCATAGCTGTCAAATTAAAGGTCAGAAATTTAAAAAACAATAATAATTTTAAAATTACTTTGTTCCTTTTTTTTCTTATCAAAACCAATTGAATCCAGTTATCACTCAATACATAGATAAAATTTAAAAAATAATTAACTATGTATTTATTCATCTTTTGAAAATTATTTGTCTTGGAGACAAGCATTCAGTGAGCAAAGTTTATATAAAATAGTTAACCAAACAAAATAGAGGATTCAAATGAAAATCCTTCTTTGGGGTTCTCTGCTGAGATCTGAACCAGGAGACAGGATCTGAGCACAGCACTGTGTATTCTCTCCATTGAACCAAACATATTGACAGTGGATAGGCCTGTGCTTGAAATTAGACACTTTTCTTTCTTTTCTTTTCCCCCAACTAAAAGGGACAAGAGAGGAAACAGAGTAGGAAGCAGCAGAGGAGATACAAAGGCTAAGTTCAAGAGATGTGGCATTAACAGACCCCACAAAAGGGATACACTGAACCTGTGATACAGCGTGGGTGTATGTCCAGCACTGTGTTTGATTTTTGCACTGTTAAAAGTTCTCACTCACACCTGCTTTGTCAGCTTTGCTAAAATGATTTGGGTGAATGATAAGGAGATAAGGAATCTCCTGTCATATAAATGAAAGGAGTTGGTGGATGCATGTCAGGTAGAAAGCATCCCTGCCCCAGGCCCTGAGGGCAGAAATCAGATGAGGCTGCTTGCCAGGATTTCACAGCCTCCACAAAATCTGGATATTGTGTGACAAATCAAAATTGCTTGTCTCTACCTGACTGCATGCATTTCCACTTGATGGGTTTTATATTTACGTGTCTCCAGTGGAGGAATGTGCAAGTATGGCAGTGCTGAAATGTTCAGGACATCTAAGTAAATGTAGCTTCTATTAATAAAAAAGAACTTTGTGATTCATTTTATGACAGCAAAAATACATTTTGTCACCCAGTAGAAGTCTCCATGAATAAGAGAGGTGCAAGGATATTTCAGTGAGTGAGATGGCTGCATATTGATGAGATTACTGGAGCCTCATTAGTTTTAGTGGTCATACTGGTAACCCCACGTGTTGGCAATGGGATGCAGAGCCAGCCCTAAATCTGATTCAAACTCAGGCAATCCTTGAAAATTGTTGGGTGATTTCTATTCACTGAAGCCAAAGCACAGGTCTGTGTGATAAGACAGTGGATGTGACTGACACAGAGCCACACATCTTTGTGTGCTTTGTGGCAAGCAACTGGGGACACTGCAGATGGAACTGGTTTACGTTTGGAAGTGTAAATGCACTGGGTTCTGAGGACCTGCTGGAAAACCAGGGATTCTGGCACTGCTCTTGATCTGTTATATGACTTACCTGACCTTCTGCTTTCTTGCAGTATCACTCATTTTCTTTCCTACTTATACTGTAAACCTCTCAGAAAAGAGATTATTCCTAGCACCAAGGATTCTTGGTATTATTTGAATCTCTAGATGCTTCTGTGATAATAATAGTAAAGAAACTAGAAAACCTGTTTTAAATACGTGGTGTATACCTGTGAGAGACAAGGTATAGGAACACCAGAAGAAATGGGGTGACCTTGCTGTGGAAACTTTTATGCTGAAAATGCACAGATTTTGAGAGAAGAGTGAGGGAACAGCTGTATAAGGAACAGTGGTAAATAACCTAACTACATTTAAGGTGATACTTGTTAAAAAGAAATGTATGCAAGGGTGTTTAATCCTGGCTGTGGGCAACAGTGGGAACTGTACTCAGTGGCCAGTGGATGTGGTCTTGCACCAGAGAGCACAAGGAAAAGGACACAAAGTCAGTGAATGACAGCAATAAAAGCATCTGAACTTATTTTTTTATGTAATTGGACTATTGCAGTCTTACTTAGCTGAGAACTAAATAGATTGACTGAAGCAACAAATAAAAGCAGTGTTATAAATTTTGTAGGGGAGAGCAATTTGGCACTGATGAACCCTGCAAAGAAAAGCTATGCTTCACTCATCAACCACATTTTAATTTTCCTGTCTGCAAAAGTGAAGCAAGGGAAAATCAAGTAACATAATGTACCTGTATATTGAAAAAAAAAAAAAAAAGATGCAGAAATGAAGGGGTAAATATTAAATATTAAATGTTAATAATTTTCAACAAAGGAAGGTTTCCAGAAGCAGCTATTTGCTAGGCTGTGTTGTAGAAATTATGTTATTCTGTTTTTCTCAGTGAGCTGCAGGCCAGGTGATCAATAGAGACCACATTTGCAGCAAACAATTCAGAGTTGAGAAGACCACAGGTGATAAAGAGGAATGTTGAAGTTATGTAACCAAAGAAATAAATAAGCAGCCAGCAGCAGCTGAAAGTTACCTGAAGGGATGTTTCAGGGTAGTGAATGATTACAGCTACTACCACTTACTGCTGTTTTCAATTCTATAGGTAACAAATTACCTGTAAACCTGGATTATTACTAATTCAAGTTCCACTGAGTAAGAACTATGTTGTATATAACACATACACAAGAGATATAAACCTGTGTGCTTCCAGACATGAAGCATAGCTACTGGTCCAACATCATGAGGAGTTGGTAGATATACATTGTATATCTTTTGACATAAATGTCTACTGCAAGAAATGGCCATCTTTCTCTGAGCCAAGGAACAATTTTGGTAGCCCTCCCAGTGCATACATTATCCAGTTATATAACCTTGGATTCCAATGCATAAGGAAAGTAACTTCTACAGAGCTTTAAAAAAGACACTTAATTTCTTCCTTCACTTATCTGGCTGTTTGACTCTGCTTCATTCAGAATATCTTTTAAAGACAATTTACTTGTTCTTCACAATCAGCACTTCAGGCCAGTTCAGAGGCCTCCCAGATCTTTTTTGTTCGAACACTTCAGCTCTTCAGAATTCTAAAGTCAGCATTTTAGGTCTTCCTTCTCTTGACAGAAAACATAGTCACTTTGGAGATGATTAACACTTTTGTCACAGAAATGTTTTCCCATCAGACAATGTGATTTCATCTAAACTAAAATTTACAATGATAAAATGTCATTTCTGACCAAAAAAAAAAAAAATCTAAACAAATAGAACTTTCCATCTGGGGGAAGCATAACAAAATATTTTGTTTAGGGTTGACATTTCAACATAAAATGACTTATTTTTTGTTCCAATGTGTTGATTCAAAATTAAAAATGCCGTAACAGAATGACACGTTGGATCATTCTGTTTTGATATAAAATGTCTAGATCTTAACATTTATACTTTCTCTCAGACTCTCTACTTTTTGTTTAAGTTTGAAATTCCTTGTGGGAGGGAAAGATCTATTTCCTTCTCTGCCCTCATATTAGGAGGAGAGACTGTTCTGAAATCGAAGAGTAGGTAGGAGAGTAGGGCAGCCTCAGTTTTGCAGCCTGTGCTGCGTGTCATAGCTCAGCTGCATACATTTGGCCAAACTGCTTCACTCCTTAAGAAGCTGGGTGGATTGTGAAGGGCTTTTTTTAAAATGAGGCAGAATGCTTGTCTACATCCCTGGCAATGCTTAGGAAAATCATCAAATCCAGTTTGTAAATTAGGAATAACAGTACTTGCCTGTCTCACATGATAGGATGTGAGTCTTAATTGGTGCTTATGAAATTCTCTCAGATTCTTGAAAGATGCTGTAGAAATCTAAACTCATATTTACTGAAATGAGTTATTCAGGTGACTTAGAAGTGCTGAGCAAATTTGGCTATAATTTTTAACAAGTATGAATTATTAGTTTTGAGCAGTATCTCTAATCTTCTCTGCCAAATTCTGGAATCTCTTCTTTGAGTTCTTTTCCTTGCTCTGAAGTTTTATGCACAGAAGTAAAACAATACTTTACAGTAAGCTGAACAGTAATGCTAATTACAAGGACAGTTTCTTCTGCAGTTGACAACAGAGATCCATGAGAAGTTTCCATGTTGTTTCACTTCCAGACAGATAACCCTGCCTCTGTTTTGTGGGGTTTTTTTTGTTTGGTTGGTTTCTTTTGTTTGTTTGGTTTTGTTTTTTGTTGGGATTTTTTTGTATTTTTATCATTTCTGACATCATCTCTAACTCATACACGTAGCCATGGAGTGTTAAAAGTTGTGGGATCAGTAAGATAGACATGCTGCAAACCAAAGTGAATAAAGTAAGAGTTTTTATCCAGGGTTTCTTTGGCCAAGGCTCTGTCCTGCTCTTCTGGACATTCAGACATTTGAAGAGATTTTCCACAGAGTTAAAATATCAATAATAGGTTCAAGGGGAAGAAGATGGGCTGGGATTCTTGACTGCATTGTATTTTAGTTTCTTGTTCTCTCTAGTCCAAGGCTCTTCATGCCAGTAGCTTGTACTGAGACTCAGCCAATTCTTTAGACTCCAGTATCAGGTGTACCAATGGCTTCACTCCACATCTGCAGTCAAATAAAAGCATGAATGACACTCCTATCAAATCCAGCAGCATCTGGATAGTCTTGTTTTCCATATTCCTCTTTCTTTTTATGTTGCTATATTTTCTCTTTATGTCCTTCAACATCTCTTGCCCTTTCTGAGTTTTCATCTGGACTCCACCACTCAGAGGACAAGCATGCTCTGTTCTGCAGCACCTGCCACTCAGCCACACCACCAAGAACACCCCTCCCACCTGAAAATGAACCTTTCATCTTTCATATCCCCAGTTCCTTTAGGCTGCTATTTGTCAGGTAAGCTTCAGTCTGCCTGCTGTTTAATCTGTTTATTGCTCTGTCTGATCCTCACCATCTGCATCCTTATTTTCTGTATTCTCCTGAGACTTTGAGCTTCTTTACTTCCAGGCCCAGCAGTGTGGTTTTTCTTGCACTTGGGCTGTAGGAACTGTTAGAAAACATCATGCATGTGCAATTGTGCCAACATATCCATGATTATGTAGGCACAGGCAAAAGAGTGCTTTTCCCAAAGGGCCTTGCAACTCTTTACCAAAATAAATTCACATGAAACAGGCCAAGTATTTTTGTTTAATGTTTTCCTTCATTTTGTTTCCTTTCTTGCTAGTGCAATGGTCTCCATAAACAGGCTTAAGCTAGTACACAAAAATCACATTAATCACTAACTGGTATTATTTTAAAGGTTTCTAGCACAGAACCAGCAATGTCTGGTTTGAGTGGGTATCTGGTAATGGCATCTTCATTAGGGTGGTACAGGAGCTAAGAAGGACTGTGTGTACAGTTTGTGTTTGCACCCTCATTCTCCCCAATATGAGCACCTTTGCTGCTCCTGGTAGCTGCTCTTTGCTTTTCTGGTGATTTTGCTGACACAGGACTCACTACCCTTGGTCATAGTGGCACCTCAGTCACAAAGCATCATGTTTACCTGCACAATGAGTGCTTAGCAGGGCCTGTGGCTGATGGCACCCATCAGCTCCAACAAATCCACTTTAGGAGTGAGTGAAACACACAGAGAAAGAAAGGGAAGAGGGAAACTGTCTTTTCAGAGACCAGCCAGGAAGGCTGAGGTCCCAGACTGTCAAAGCAGTTACAAGACCATGAGAGCAAAAGCATGAGGACAACAAAATACAAAAGAATGAGAATAGCAGCATGGGAACAACAGAGGGAAAATACTGCCAGTGATACTTTGGAAAAGCATTGACTCAACAGCTTATGTGAAGGGTGATAGAGCTGCAAATAGGAAGCCCTTGGCATTATTAAGGATAGAGCACTAATGTACCTGATGCCTTCTGTAGCACTGTGAATTCTCTGCTTTGTTTTCCCATCCTTTTGCCATCATGCTTACAACCCATCTTTTCTGAATTCCTGGCTGGGGAATCCCCAGGTAAGCAGGGCAAGGTAAAGCACTTCTCAAATCTGATGTCTGGGCAGTATCAGCCTTGTGGTAAGGGCCTCAGTTGAGATGTACAAAACTAAAATCCCAACAAAGTTACCTCTGCTAGGACACAGTGCATTTCAGATTTCTCCCATAACCAGTAGTCTAGCATTTCTTTAGCATTTCTTTAGCATTTCTAAAGCACCAGTAAGTGTGTCACACTACGTCACTAATAATCACTGCCACAATATGGAACCCAGGCAGCTCTTCATTTCTTCAATCCATTTCTTCATTCATTTCCATGGGTTAGTTTCTCCCTGAGGTATTCACAGGGAAAAGTGTCCGTATTATGCATTATATGGGAACATGGGAGAGTAAAAACTTGTAGCGAGGATTTTTGAAGGAAACTAAGTAGATTAAGTACTCAAATACCCTACAATTTCAGTGGCTTAGTCACTTTTAACAGCTCAAGACAAAACCATTGAGGACCAACTGGTAGATTCATTATAATAATAATATCTAACATGATTTGTTCTTATTTATATTCTTGTCTCTGAGCTTACCATTCCCAAGAACTAGATTCCCTGTCCTACTTCCCTCTGTGTCCTTCCATAATACCTTCTTAGTGTCTGATCACATTTGTCTCCTCATGATTGGTGTCATCTCTGCAGTGACTAATTTATTTTCTCTGGCTCTCCTCTGGCACCCTCACTGTTCCTTAAGGAAGGCCAGAAATGTCTGTTTGCATGTGGCATCCAGGGCTCTTGCACTGAGCACTTCTTTTGCACAGGAACATCTTTGTTTCCCCATCAAGAAGCTTAACAGCCTCCTTGTGCTCAGGCCAGGAGGAAAAGCAAACCAGGTAAACAGGCACAGTTATTAGATCTGATGCCATGGGTCTGGAGAGGAAATTGGGAGATAAATTAAAAGTTGGTCCCATTGGAAGGTTCCCCAAAGGGTATTGATCAGCCTCAGGTGAACTAGAAACAGACCAAGGAGAATTTATTGATTAGAAGCAGACATCCAATTGTTTCTTCCGCTCTCTGTTTTGGGGTTGTAGTTTTTGTCTGCCTGCTTCTCTGATAGAAGCCACAGGTAAATTCCTTTAACTGTACTCCTTTGTCTATGTCCAAGGGGCAGAGTGGAAGCACAAAGGCTGGCAAAGCTCATTAATGTCAGGAATACAAAAATGGAGCTCAGGTCTTGCCATTGCCTTCCACAGAGATGCTGTGGTTGTTCTCTACTCCCTTCTGAGACCCTGACCTCTCATCCTTCAGATTACATAGCTGATTACCTGAAACCTTTGCTCTTGGATTTCTAACTCGGGCACAGACAGCATTCCCATGAAAAACACACATTTCAGTCAGAGAGAGGTGAGGAGAGAGGCAAAGAGGCACAGAGGCCCAGTCAACCCTCAGAGGCCTTTATCTGCCTTGTCAGCAGATCTAGCTAAGAATTCCAAAGGAAAAAGGGTATTTTTCCCTGACTGCAGGAGACACCTGTGGTTTTAAAGTGAGTTATCAGTTTGCCTCATCATTGTTGTAACAGTTTACTAATGTTAATTGATTTCAATACCACTGAAATCTAAAAGAATTAGGGACCCAATTCTGAATATAATCCTGCTGGGGGAAACACAGAAACCCTCCTGTACATGGGTACATACTCTTCTATGAACAGCTTTAAAACTGCAAAATAAGCTTCAAATCTTAAAGAATGTCAAATACAAAGTTACCAAACACAAGCCTGAGTCTTCTCTGGGGTATCCAATAAATCTTTAACTGCATCTCATCACACTACTTTTTACCCAGCAGTTTTGTCTCAAGACAGTGCACAGAATAGATGGAGCTTTATGAGTAAGCAGCTAGTCAATATTTTATTTCCTTCTTATTGTTTGGTATATGACTCCAGGCTCTATTTGCTGAATACAATTCAAACCCTACTGTGGAGGGAAAATGATGAACTGTCTACCAGACTTTTTTGGAGGCACTGTAGTAGCTAACTGCTGTACAGACCTTAACCAACTTACTGCAACATCAGTTCTGGCTGATGAGGGCATTCTATTGTTTTGGGTTTCTGCTTGGGAAACGTAGGCAGAGACATTGCAGGAAGGAGTTTGGAAGTTGTTTATATATTTGAACAGCTCCCATCTTTCTTCATTGTATATAGCTATGTTCAGGATGTCCTGTAAATCACAGTCCAGACCTCAAATCAGGAATCAAGGTAACAGCATTTTCAGTGAGTGACCTTTCATGGTACTTGGCTCAAGTGTCTCACTTAAACCAAGATATTTGTACTAGCAGGCAGGAGAAAACCCTTCCCTCTAGGCATTCAGACACACTAATCTTGAAACCCACCTATTCTCTCCTCTCACTTCCTTGCCTCGATTACTGTACATTTTTCCATCTTGGCAATAAATGAGTAGAGATCCTAAAGACAACATCCTCTTTCAATATAGCTCTGTTCTGCTGTAATATGCAATATGTAAGTCAGTTTTCAATCAGCAAACAGTCTGTGATAGAGTAAGAAAGGATCAGATAATGAGAAATATGTTCCAAGGAACACATAGGTCTTCACGTTCAATTTGCACCTGCTATTTCCTATATTCCAAATACATGACCTACCAGTATCAGGATGTTTTTCAGTGCTTTGCTTTTCTTATGTATGTCTGTGCATGTGTTTGGAAAAACAAGTAAATGAAAACTTAAGAAATTCCATCATATGAGTTCAGATTCATGCCTAGGTGATTCATCAGCAACTTGGGAACATTTAAACATGCTGTATAGACCTCTGCTACCCGGGCTGTGGGAGGAACTGATAGAAGAAGTACACAGTTATCTTCCTTGTAGGTCAGCACACAGAGGAGAATGAGGCGAGCATTTTGCATTTGGGTTTTACAGTTGCTTGCTAACAACAAGAGATAGTGAGACTCTTGAATCCTGGATTATACTGTGGGCTCTGAAAGGGAATTTAAGATAGGCCAAGACATTTCTGTCTTTTTCCCCAAAGTGGTCCTAGGTGCCCTCTTCTCTACAGTTTATCTCACACTCTATCTGCTCTAACTTTGCTGAGTGCATGCCCTTAGGAGGTGTGAATGCAGACCCAGACAATACAATGTTGCTATTGAAATGTCAAAATTCTGTAACAGCTTTACAGCTTAATATAAAGGATTCAATATTTTATTTCATGGTTTACTGATTTAAGAAAAGATGTACTGTAGAGATGTTGTAGTACTGACTGGTATTTGTTGTTGTGATGCCAAGATGATTTTTTTGCCTTTTCTTTTATGTACTTTTTATATAACTTTTACATATCCTCAGTATTCTTAACATGCATACTTGTAATTCCTTAAGTCGAATAATTTAGCATAGTCCTAGTATTCTGTTAGGCCACAACACCAAACATCCTAAAGGCCTCGTAGCAGGAGCCTGAAAAACCCTACACTATCTTGAGAAACCAAGGCTCCCTCTTGAACATATCCTGTAAACTAAGATTCTGCCCATCCAGGGGGCAAGTCTTTGGATGGGGGAATATCATGCCATTCATCCAAGCCTCCATTTAGGCATCCTGACTAGATATGCTAATTTGTAAGGTCTATAAACTGTTTACACAATCTATCAAGTGTGTGCATTGCAGGGTATCCCACCTTGGCAAACGGATGCACCATAAGGATCCTTATTAAATACCAGTGTAAAAACTCCTTATCCCTTAATTGTATCTGGCTCTCAGGAAAAGAAATTAGTTAAATTTGCAAAAAAAACCAGCAAATAAACTTTTTTCCCCTATTTCTTCTCTTTTAAACTAAAATCTGCAAAACTCCAGGAAGATTTTTCCTAGATTTATCTCCATTGGGTTAGTAGCCGCTAGGCCAAGATGTTTTCCTGTGTGATTTATACATCTTTTCACTGGTCTTTGGAGTTAATGTTTCCCCCCTAGGTGTTGGCCATTTGTAGCACAGCCTGAAAGAATGAAATAGCGTTTTAAACTCTCCTTCCCATCTCAAAGTTGGGCTTTCAACTTTAAAAATTGATTCACTTTGGGTGAAAGGTCCTGGCTGGAAGGGTTCTGGGGAATGAGGTTCTTTATTAAGTGACAGGACTTGTGCATGACGGACAGGATCAGGAGACACTTCCCAATCACTGTCTCCTTCCAATGTGACTTGCTGCTGAACTAGAGGTATCTGCTGTAAGGGTGAACTATTTTAAAGGTCTGGTCAGCATCTCTACTCTCTACTCTCTTGTTTTGATGGTGACTTTGTCTGATAAGGACACTTTTCTACGAAGAGCAAGATGGGGATTGCTGGCATATTGCACCCAAACCAAACCAAATTAAATTCAGTCATTTGATAAAGTTGAGCTGAGGTTACATGGACACATAGAGCCTGGATTTAATGAGCTTCAGCCATTTGGCAGATTGATTCTCCTAGGAATTTGTTTTTCAGCTTGACAAAATATAAAGCCTGATGAAATGCTATTTTAAAATATATGTATTTGGTAAATTAATGAACTAGCACTGACTAAATGAAATTATCAAGAGCAATCAAACTCAGACTTTTTTGTGATTATAACGAGCTTCTCTCTTCCCATGGACAGAAAGTTATATGTGAAATCACTGTTACATGGCAGAAAGGTTCACTTTTAGCATCTTTAATAAGAAAACACTCTATAAAAGATGGTGCATAGGAAAATCTAGAGTGTTCAGGTCCATTTCATTGGTTTCAAATTTGTTGAGTTCAGATTAATATTAGAAGAACAGGATCAGACAGGGTTTTGTCAATGTCCCCACACTCCTTTTACAGTTACAAAGGTCTGCTCCTAGGGGTTCAACTTATCTGCGGCCATTTATCATCCAGTGAAAAGCTTTCCACTCCATGTGCATTGACAGCAAATAACAGTGAAGAACAGAAACCAGGTGGGAGACATGAAATTCTGGGGTAACTGGAACCAATACCAAAGCTTCCACTGTCTTCAGTAGAGACACGGTTTCTCTCTGGGTGTTTGGTTTAAGAAAACTTGTATTAGCAACTTCCCGTAGTAAAGGAGTACTTCCCACTGATGACTTGGGCCTGCTGAGTCTTGAAGATGAGCTCAGTTTTGGTAAGCTGGGCTTTGTGGAAATGTAGCCTTTGCTTGTGGAAAACAGTGATCTGGGGTGTCTTTCTCATGCAGACTATTTTTTATGCCTTCTCAAATTTCTTGTTCAAACTGATGCATTCCCTTACAGTGAGGAAAATGTGTCCCCATCCACCCCTGTTCTCCATTCTTTTGAAGAGAGGACATGATAAGGGTACATCAGACAAATGGGCTGATCCAAACAATCATGAAATGCTGGCAGAGTTTTGACTTAACTCCTCTTCTGATTGTGGCCTTATGCTTTCAGCATGTTCAGTGGAAATATGCCTGAGCATATGTTTGAATTTCAGCTGTAGAGCTCAGTAAAAACAGACTGCCAAATTCATCTCTGATGTAAGCCCTGTTTGACTTCAGCAAATTTACTCCAGGGAGAGATTTGGTTCTGTGTACTTATGTGTACGAAAGTGAATTTTTCTGTTAATACTCTCTGCTAGGGTTAGTCTAGAAAAAATGCTATAGCACTGTGTTTTTGATGGGACAAGAATGCATATTTATGCATCTATATCTCTGCAGCTTTTTCTATATCTACCTATTTGTAAAATTGAAATATTAGATAATGAAAGTGGTCTTAGAACCTGAAGTAATTAGTATACAGGCTTTTATACTCATTAACAAGCAAGCTTGCATTCAGATTTTGAGGGAGAAGGAGGGGCAGAGCTGGGTATAGATCTGCAGGAGCAATTCTGGATTAGGAAATGGAGTGCAGAGCCTTGGCATAGCCACAGGGAGATGAAGGCAGGTCCAGCCATGGGGTGGTGCAGGCCAGGACCGTGGTGTGTGGGCAAGGGTCACAGTGCCTGCACTGAACTGCTCCAGGCAAAGTCATCAGATCCTTCAGGTCACAAAAACAAAGTTTACCTGGGGGACAATTTCAATGCTGAAACGGACACCACTCCTGATTTTTAAAAGATTTATATGATAACTGAAATGGAAGCTGACAGACAGCTTTGTCTGTGATTTAGGAAGACTTCAGTAGTAGAGGGAGGCCACCAGAGCCAAGAGCCTCCCATCACTGCTGCCTTGTGCAGAGTTTGTCCCAGGGCTGCACAGTGTCCTCCAGCACCATCAGGCACCCTTTGGGACTGCAATGGTGTCAGACTGCACGAGCCATCCTCTCCTCAGGGAAGACAGGATATGGCTCTGTCTCTCTTTTTTGAGTTCTGTGTTCCCATCTCGGTGGAAGCACTGCAGACAAACATGGGATTCAATCAGCCACACCAGGTCTCCTGAGAAGTGAGAGCTCCATGGCACTCCTGGGCTGCTCCTGTGCAAAGGCAAGCACTAAGAAAAAAGGCAGAAAGAAGGAATATGGAAAAGCTTAGCCTCCTCTGTGTAGCATTCTGCAAGTTTTTATAATGACATTTACTAATGCTGCCCACATAGCTCTGTCTCACTGGAGTCTGGAATAGAGGTTAGACTTGGTAGGTCACCATTACAAAGCCAAGGCCCTGCACCAAAACTCTTCACTGACTGCCCTGTGATGCAAGGCAAAAAACTTCTGCCCTTCTGTACCTCATTCTGCTCCAGTGGAGCCAGTTCTCCTCCAGGAAGGCTTGGATGGCTGAGAACCATAGCATTCCTGCAGGAGAAAGGCTTCCTGTGTTCAGTGGCTGCTCTGAGTGAATCCATAATATCACAGCCTAAAGCAGGCAGAGTTCCCACTCAGAATCCCTCTCTGCCCCCCACTGACAGTCTTCCTTGTGCTTCCTGGTAAAAACACAAGGTGGCACTGAGTCAGCAGGACCTTAGCTGACAGTTGGCTCTGCATTTTTTCTATTTATACACAGTTATGGCAATTTGCAAGATCTCCTGTAGGTAGGCTGCACTCTGCCATTTCTCCAATCGTTTTGTGAGGATAGTGCCTGTGACCATCCTGACTCATTTATTGCAGAAGCTATTGTTTAGTCACTTTATGCAATGTACTGACAATTTCATTAGGAAGTGTAGTGCCAGAGAAACCTAACAAATGGACACTCTCAAGGACTACATTCTTGCATATGCAAGTAAAAAATAACAGTTAAGAAAATGAAAGGAAAGAGATGCTCTCTCAAGGGACCCAGGGATCATCTGAATGGTGATCTACCATCAGGCCCAGACTCCTCACCACTGACAATATTTCTGCTAGAGGGAGAGGCCTGAATTGCAAAACCCCATCTCAGCTCCCTGCAGGAGGGATGTGCCTTATGAGTTCTACTTTTTGCTAGCAGCAAGCAATTACCAAATGTGAAATAGCAGTGGTATGATTACAACTATATGAAAATACAGACTTGCCCAATCCCTACTGATGGCTTAAAACAGCAGTGTCAAAGCCACAGCTACACAGTGCCCCTTTGCTCTCCAGCTGGAGGTACATGACTGATAACACAGTTAAAACTGGGATTTGCCTTCCTGTAGGATCTGGGCCTGGTAAGTAGAGATAAGTGCACTGTTTACCATGGAAATATGTCTGACACCTAGAGGGGAGAATTGGGCAGCAACCCCTAAGGTCCATTCCAAGACTTTTTGTGGCACACCATGGGCAATGTGCTTATTCCCTCTGGAATTTCCTCACGTGTGATGTGAGGATGATAAGGTCTCTTCCTCTAGACAGCAGTGTGATGACAGAGTACTGGGTGATACAAAGTTCTCACAGATGTGCCATGTAAATAGGTGAAATGTGTAATGCCATTGCATTTGGGCTGTTTGATTGAAAGGGTTTGTTTGCCTCCTTGCAGGGTAAATGTCATTTTGTGTGACAAAGCTTGTGCAAATATATTACAGAGAAGATATCCCCTCATAGAGGAATTTCCCTGATTCGCTTTTTGCCATCACTGAGGTGATAGGACTAAAGCACAGCAAGTTTTTGACTGGAAGATGGTATGAAAGTATATATATAAAAATTTTACCTTTCGCTTATTACAGTACTGCCCAGCCAAAAATCGTGTTCTGTTTTCCCTTACACAAGGCCCAATGGCAATGACAAGAAATAGTGAGTTATTGGTGGATCATGTCTCAAAGCCTTATGTTTGCTGTTGCCTCAGACAAGCCTCTCTGGGTTCAGGAAGTATTTCCATCCTGCCCATTTTCCACTGCCTGTGCTTCCCGTTGCTTCTCGGCTCTGTGGAGAACCTTCCTCCATCCCCCGCCCACAGAACAGTTTATTTAACCTTGAAGTTCCCTTATCAGCTGCATCACCCTGCTGTAGCTTCGAGACCTAAATTGTTTTCCACCTCCGTGAGCTGAATGGGGCCAGGCCTTCAGAGAGCACAGGCTTGGAAGCACTTTAAATTAGGCAGTCTGAGATGGAAATGCTCCAGGTAACAAGGAAAAACAAACAAGCCCTATCCTTCTTCTGAGACCCTTTGCTCCTTAAATGCCTGGTGGCTCTATGGGAACTCCAGCTCATCTCTCAGGAGAGTTGTGCATAGCATATGACTCTTAATTAAACATATATTTCTGTGCAGTGTGGAATGAGAGGAGGCTGGTACCAGTGCAGACCAGCAAGCCTGCCACCAGTAATGCCCAAGTTCTCTCCTCATTGCCAGGTCATCATTTGGCAATATCCCTTGTGGAACTGCACATGTAAGGTGGGCACAGTCCCACTGCACCCCAAATACTGTGGGTTTCCCCATCTCTGAGTCTGTGTGTGATCAGACCCTTCCAAACCCCCATGGGACAGAGCCTGCTGGCCAAGCTGTGAGGAGCTGTGGCTCAGGAAGCACAGCACACCTGAATGCCAGGTGCAATGGCCACCAGGCACAGCTGTTTTGGAGACAAGAGGGATGGGAGCAATGCAGCGTGGCAGGGGTGTCTGCACACGCAGTGCCACCAAGGTGCCACTTGGAGCTGTGTCTGCAATGTGACTGTCAAGTGCAATTGCAGCATATGCAAACATAGGTGAGCTTGCTTGAGTGCCAGCAGTGCAGGGTTCAAAGTAGGGCAGCTGCACAAATTTATATTTAGAACTTGTGCAATAGCTGTGTGCAGTCCACACCATCACATCTTCACCTGGTTTACATATAACCAGGGCATGAAGCTGTGCTTTGCACAAAACCACTTTGCCTTGAATTTAGAAAAAGCACAGAGAAGGGATTGCAATGTCCTGAAAATCTCCCTTACCTATGTGTCTTACCCTCAGTCACAGGAGCACAAACCTGTTCCTCCAAGGGGAGCTGCATACCTTTGCTCTCACTTGCACTGCAGTCTTGTGAGGCAATTGATTGGTATCCTCAGGAACTGCAGACAGAATACAAAGACAGATCATGTCTTTTATATCTTTGATTATATTTTTTGCATTTGGATTGCAAATTTCCATTCATTTTGCAAGCAGCTTTTCAGCACAAGTGTGGTTTGGTGTCAGTAACCACCAAGTTTGACAGAGCCCATAAGAAAGCAGGAGGAATTATGTGAGAATAGTTTACCTGGCTGCACAAATGTTCTTTGACACCAGAAGGAGCTGCCTTCCATCTTACCATGTGTTTATTCAACAGCTAAGCTACAGGTGAAAAATAATTATTTAATTAATAGTGGAAAGTATTAATTTCTCACAGCACATGAGGCCCATGAAAAGACTGGTGGCAGAACTGTTCTTACAAGAACTCCCATGCAGAATGTTCTGACCACAGTTTTGTCCCTAGAGTTATAGGGTAGGTTATGATGTGGAGCTCATAACTCCATCTCTCCAATGGAGGGCACATGGCTTTAAATGTTAGGAGCAGGGTTGGGAAGATGATGAATTTATAGATTGTGTGGCTCAACACCAAAATTGAAATTTTGTATTTATGAGAGCCAAACAATATTTTTTTTTTAGTTCTCAGCTTATTTGTCCATTTCTCCTGCATTGTTATTTTTCCAGCCCTCACTTCAAATCAATTTCTTCAGCAAAGGATATTTTAAAGCAATAAGGAAAAATTTGTACAAAAATGAACTGTTTTGACATTTGAAAACTCTCCCCTGATTTCCTGCAAATACTGCAAATTCAGTGCAGTCTCATCAACAGCTTTATTCTTGTAATCTTATGCTAAAATACTATTTTGTGCAAACTTACTGTCTGACAGGAAAAGTAGCAATATATTTCTTCTGTGAAGGCAGAAATTAAGACTTAGTGAGGACTTCAGATACTTTGGCCCCTTTCCCTGTCTGCCAGTGGCATGTTGCGTTGTCCTAGTTCACAACATTTCTCTGCTTGTTTCCTCTTTCTCTAGATGACAAGTTCTTAGTCAAGTCATTCTACTCAGTTTATATCCATCCAGCACAGATTAGCCAGGGGAGCTGATGCTGATTGTGATTCTGGGTGTTATTTTGATAAAAATTTCTATTACAGCTTCTCTTCGTGCAATGAACAAGTTGTGGCGTGTGGTTCCAGGTCAAGGAAATAGATTTCATTTTACAAAACCTAGCGGGACTTCATCTGCATGAAATCCTAATTGCATTCCTTGGCTTTACTTTAAGCAAGCAAAGCAAATTAGAACCGAAGCAAATGCTATCTATACTTTACAAATACCTTCCCATTTGAAGCCAAGCATTGGAAGCTTTTGTTCATCTTCTTTTATCACCATGTCTCTTACTACATAAAGGAGATCATGTTGGACCTCCCACCTTCAAGTCCAGCCCAGTGCAGCCTGCATTGTCTGGGACAGACTCTCTGAGGGAAGCCAGGCAGTTTGGACTCCTGCTTTTGCACTAGCACAGCAATCTTTTCCAGGGATCTGTAAGTACTGGATAACGAGGGGCAGTACTGCCAACCCTGTTTCACAGAGTATCTTGACCCCAGAGAGAAGTGGTTTGAAGAAGATCGTGCTCTGAATCGGAGTTAGACCCAGACTCCTGGGCTCAAATCTGCTGTTGCACAGCTGCCCTTCATTGACAGCAACATGAGTCAGAAAGTGCCTGTGCATATGGTTCCTAAAATAACTGGTAATCAGCAAAATTCAGACCTTTCACTCAGTCGCTTCTCTTGAAAGAGTCTTGTTAGGCCAAATTTCTTTTTCTCCCTCCATCATACAAGTGCTGCTCCATTGAAGATAATGGATTTGTTTGCTTCTATCGGAGAACAAGATAACCATTGTGCTGTTCAGGAGGTATTTCATCCATGTAAGGATTTGACCAATTACTATTATTTAGTTACAGGCATGTTGGTGGTTTGCTAACCATAAAAGGAAGCAAATCTTTTTTATTTGATCTAATCAACACACGAAGCTGGCTTAAAAGAGAGGTGAGAGAACAAATTTCAAGCTGGAAATGCAGTGTGGGAACCTTTGGGTATTTCTTTGTGCAGCTCCACCATGCCAGCCACACAACTTGAGCCAGTTCTGTGTAAGCCAGTTTTACAGAGAGGAAGCAGTGCAACAATGATAATTCCACTGAGAGTCATAGTCCTGCTGAGATGCTGTGTTTGCCCAGAAAGACCCTCACCTTGTCATATTAACAGAGCTTTCTTTTCCCTGTAACACCTCAGCAACCCCAAACACCTCCAATTTTGGTATTTTCATCTTTTTTTTGCCCTCCTGTTGCTCACTCAACTTAAGGATTTTGCTGATGTTGTTTGAAAAGCACAGTCATATGATGAAACGGACCAATTAGAAATTTATTAAATAAGCCATAAAGCTGAATGATTTTAAAACGTGTTTTTTAAGTTTCATGAGAATTTTTTCCATTATGGAAGGAAACCAAATCAAGCATGTAAGTTGTACCACAGTGTGCATAAAGCAGAAAGCATTTGGCATCAGCCAAGCCTGTCTTGGACCATTGCTGTACCATCTACAAGCTGTTGAATTACAAAGTTTCTGCTTTGTCAACTGCCTGTGGCTTGACCTCTTGATTTAATCTGGTAGTTGTTAAGGGAGCTTTCTATCTAGTGTTCTCTAAAGATGGCAGGGAAGGTCTGCCTTCTATCCAGCATTTGTTCAGCTCTGAGTAAATTGCTCCTGCTCCAACGCTTCACCTGTGCTACCACTTCGCTCTGAGTATCATATTCATCATCCATGAGCTTGACTTGCTGTATCATGACTCTGCTGCAGTGTCATACACAGATTTTCAGTGCAGTGCTGATGTGGAGGTTATCAGACATCGAAGGAGCAACCCTTGCCCAAGTTGTCATATCCTAGGTCAGTCTCTGACCTCACGAACAATGCTTCCTCAGGGAGGCTGAAATATGGACAGGCCCTTGGCTTCTGTTGCCACAGAGATCATTACATGACCTTTCAGAACCTTTGCTTGACTTGTTATTTTATCTACTCTGTTTTTAGGAAAAGTGTGGAGAAAATGCTAAAGGAAAGATCATCTTGATGTTGACTGACAAAAATGCAATTTTTTTTACTTTGATGTCTTTCTTCAAATAGTTTTTCTAGGCTAGGGACAGAAGACATGCTTTTAATTGATTTATTTGAGTAGGTGATCAGCCAGAATGCAGAACCACCTGGTGCATATGACCAACCTTAACACAGCCTTCAGATGCTGGTGTTGTGGGAGGAGCTCAGTTCCAGTAATCTCACCTGCCAATAAGGGTCAGAAATTTCCTGCAGAACTTCACCCCAGGGTGCAGCACAGCTCAGGTGACTCAGCAGCATTTCCTCCCTGGGGCCTCCAGCTGAGTCCAGTGGTGATCCCCAAGCTGATTAGTGCAGACTGGATGAGAAAACCTGCAACAATAGCTTCTGCCCAAGGCATTCTCCTGTATTCCCATAAAACCAGGCTCCATTGTCTCATAGTCAAACTTCCAGGCTACCATCTCCATGTTTTCTCCTCTTCACATGTGAGGAATCCCTCCTGCAGGCATTCAGAAAGCCATGTCATTATCCACCTCTGCTCTCCACCTCACAATTTCTTTTCTCCTGCAGTGATGCAGCACTGACACCTTTGACTGCCTTGCTGACAAATGTTTTGTCCCACCACCACATGTCATTGTCCAGATTTTGTCTTTCATCTTCAGACTACAAGGGGGTTTTTTTGGGCAGGCAGTCATGTCTTGTTTGGTAGAGGGCAGTGAGCTCTATGGTTATGTTCCTATAAACTGTGTAAGATATCAAAGTATAGCACACTTATCTTTTTAGCACAGTCCTCCTACTGGTCTGGTCCACCTGAGTAATAGAAGCTATGAGTTCCCCTACAAAACAAGCAGAAGACATAATATTTGAGGAATGCAAACTACATGTGCAGCAAGCATGGGCATTGCTAGCAGAAAAGGGGTTAATCCAGTCTTTTTTTCCCTGCAGTCCCTGCCGGGTGGATGAAAATGAATCACATTTCATTCTGCTCTCAGTCAGCTGAGATTGCTCTATAATTTTGTTTTTAGTCATTCGTGACTGAGACCTTCTCTGGCAAATTTAGTCACCGAATGTTTTTTTGCTGTTTAGCCCCAGTCGTTTGGAATCTCGGGGGAAAGTGGGTTTCATATTGCGACAGCTGAGAGATGAGCAAGGGGAAAGCTGATGGATGTTGATAGCTCAGGCTGATGATATTCAGCATCGTTTCCATATCCCACATTGCTGGGCAGAGATACTCAATTCATTTATTCATGATCATATACAAAGCATTTTAGTCTTCAACTCATAATAGCTTGTGACCTTAAAGAGACACAGTCAAGTACTTTTTGGGCCAGAATTTAACCTACTGTAGAAATTGCTATCTGCTGAAAGTGATACATAATAATAGCTGCTACCATTGCCATTCATCCTGCCATCTCTACATACTATACACGCATTACAGGGAAATTAATTTCATGACCATTAGAAGAGATAGAAGTGGATAATTTTCCTTTTTAACAGCAGGGGAAACTGAGGCACAAAAGTGAAACCACTGGCCACATACAAAATCAAGGACAAAATTACGCAGAGGATTGAGGACTTCTGTTCCCGTTATGAATAGGCAAGCAGTGTCTTACACATGCTAAACAGTTAATTTGTGTTAATCCAGCCCTAGGTCTTGAAGGAAAGTTTCCAGAAAGAATTTGAGAAATAGTGAAAAAAAATCCTAAAATGCAAAAGGTCTCTTTGCTGTCTGTGCTTTAGCAGCATTAGCAAGGAACTATTCCCACTATTTCCAGTGGTTTCTCAACAGCATTGACAGAGCTTCTGAGGCACAAACTGGACACCAAATAAAACTGAGACATGAAAGTATTCCTGCTTCACTCAGAGAAAGATGGATGAGCCTGGAAGGCAGAGGGGCAGGGCAGAGACATGTTCATCTACCCATGAGCTTATGTGTGCAGGACACAATGGCAATCAGTCTGATGAGAGACGTTTTGTTCCTCATTTTCCAAGAGGAAGTGAGGAGCACCGCAGAGTCCTGCAGCCTCTCTAAATGCAGTCCCGGTTCACTTGTCATGATCAGGAAATAAGTCTGCAGCAGGATTGCAAAGGTCTGTGGCACAGCTGAGACGTCCAGTCGTGTTAGCATGGTGAGACCCTATGGTTTCTGTGGAATGGTGCTGGCTGTTGACAATAGGGGCTGATGGAGAAGGCATTTCCATGAAGTTAATGGCTGGCTGGTGGAGGTTAGGGCCTGAGGCCATTATTACCATTGTAAGTTCTGGAAGTATAAAAATGCAGGGAGAAAAAATAAAGAAAATTGCCTTTTTATATATCAGAGGGTTTAAAGTTGAGCTGGTGTTGCCATGGCTACAATATTCAGTTTGCAGTCTTTAGTTATTTAAGACCAAGGGCTCGATCTTGCTGAATCAGTGAACTCGATGGAAACATGTCACCCAGCCTCAGCAGGGGAAGAATGAAACCACGGTAGGGTGGTAGGGAAGGAGAAACCATTCCCATCCCATTAGAGCTCACATCCCCTGTGTTCAAGGAGGCTCTCTGAGGTGCAGAAGCAGTGCCTCTGTGAAGAGATGGGAATGGCTACAGGCTTCTGTGAACTCCTGAAGCGGACAGGATCAGGCTGGGATGCTCATACCATTTCTCAGTTCCTTACAGTTCATCATGGGCATCTTTGGAATGGAAAGGACTGTGTGTAGGGCTGATAAACCCTGTTTGTAAACTCTAGCAACTACATAAATATTTTCACTATATTAATAATTTTAAAGATCAAGACTTCTTAAAAGGAGACATAACTTTTCAGTGGCATTTGCACATGTTTTGGATCATATCATCTGTAAGGTTGGAAAAGACCCCTAACATCCCTGAAATGTTCACCTTATTCCCAGAATGGGCTTTTCATGGTTCATCTAGCAATGACATAGTTTGTGTTTATGATGGAAAACTGAAGTTTTCCCAGTGTGTATTTTCAAGTTCTTGTTAAAATGGATTAGAATCCCTTAAAGATTGCTGTCTATTTGGATTAAACTGTGAAGTCAAATGAGACTGTGGTAGAGTACCAAGAAAATGCAACCAGCAGGGGTTTGTTCCCCATCTTTGCTTCTCTTCCAGGAGATTCCCAAGGGGACATGCTACCAAAAAACATCTCGTGTTGTAAAGCCTTGTCTTACAAAAAAGTGAGTCCCAACTATGTGCCTTGATGTCATTCTTCTGTTTCTACACTTGCCAGAGAAGAGCCAGAAGGATTTCACGATCTTTAGAGAAAGAAACAAGAAGTACAAAATTAAGTTCTCCAGGTGAGAGACAGTCCAGTGTGCATGTCCTCTGTAGCAGGTTGCCCCAGTGGCACAAAGTAGCTGCTTTTCTGTATGCTTTCACAAGTATGTCATAGGCTTAGATGCAAAACTGAGAAACAGAAATGCCTTATATTTGCAGAGCTGACTACCACATCAGAATCTGAGGTGAAAATGTATGGATATGATTCTCTGAGTTGTGCCTCTCTCCTAAAGTGTATCTATCTGTCAGTATAAACACATTATCTCAGAAATGAACACAGTAGTTTTGTATTTACTATAACGTTGCCATGTCCCAAAGCTGCACTGAAATGCCCAGGATTTGTCTGTGGATCCCCATCCCCCCAATTTATCTTGCAGGTTCATCCTATGATATTAAAATTGTTCCCTACATGTGTAAATTGGCTGTTTCCCCGCTTTTCTGATCTATTATGCACATTCCTTATTGCCTCAAGAATAATGGTGGTCCTACGTCCCCTTTGAGGTATCTGGTTGGGCTGTGCTGTGGTTGCTGGCTTTTCTTCCCCACCAGACAGGAGGCAGAACACTCCCCAGATCAGCCTCAGAGCTCCTGCCACCCCCAAGTGAGACCAGATAACAGTGCCCCATATTGAGACAGAGGCAGGAGAGTTTTATCAGGGAGGAACATGAACCAAATGAAAGCTTTGGGATTTCACTTCAAAAGAAAGATGCCATTAGCAGCCCCCTTTGTGTTTGGCTGCATGGGTGGGCAGGCATTTCATTAATGTCCTGAGCAAGCAGAGGGAATAGCTGCCTGTATGTGGTTAGTAAACAGCACAGGGACACTGCATTAGTAAGAAATTAAAGAATTCAGGAGGGAAAATGGAGTTTTCCAGAAAAATTAAACACACTCAGATGACCAAGGAGAAGTCTTATCTCCTTAGGCAGAGCTACACCAGTTTCATCAAAAACTCTGGAAGATGAGAAGTGAGAGGTCTCTCCAAGAGCTGGCCATATCTTACTCAGCACCAGCACCACTCCATGCTTCCTCCCAGCCCCTCTGCCAACCACAGAGCCCTTACACACCGTTAGCCTTTTTCCACACTGGAAGCTCTGCTGAGTCTCCCCTTTGTGACAAAAAGAAATATGATCTAAATTTCCAGATTAGAGCTGAAAGCCAGATGCAGACTGCAAGCAGAGGACCCCACACCTTGTGGAAGAACAGGGGATTGCTCACATTTCCTTCCTCCTCCCATGAGGGTGCTTTTCTGGGGTATATTAGCAGCAGTTCCCAACATTTCTGTTAGCATTTTTCTGTCTGTTTTCCAATGATGCAGGATTCATTTGAAGACATAAGCATGCTAGGAAGTAGGAAAGGGATGATTTCCCCATTCATTAAATCAAAACAACTTGTATTGGGAAATATTGAATTTTTACTGAAGATGGATGATGCAATTGAACTTCCTTTTATAAATGAGTTATTTTTTGTTGACTGCTGCTGCCATTGTGTGTGAATCTTAAGACTTAAAAATTGCAAGATAATATTGTTTAGGCCTACATATGGTAGTGAGAAAGGCTGTGGAGAGTCCCTGTGAGAGGTGTTTTCCCTGCATCAGCTCTGCTTCTCTCCTAGAGGTTTTCCAGCTGGGAAGAGAAGATTCAATACTGGTCACTGCTGTGTGGACCAATATTTGCTGGAGGCTCAACTGTTTTGTGGGTCAGAAGCATGGGCTCTATCACCATTATTCCCACTGTGTAAATCTGGATTTGATATTCCAAGATCATCTCCAGGCTCACCACTGAGCAGGATGAGGCCTGGAATATTAACTCACGTAATTTCCTGTCCATAATGCATGATTTAATACACAGCCTTGGTATATCCTGTAATTGCTATACAGGATTTTTATACAATTTACATGGTGATGGATAATTTTTTCTCCCCTCATATCCCAAACCTGAATTTCCTTTTCCTCTATCTCTCCCCATTCTTCCCTTCTTCCTTCTCTTTCTCTGAGCTGTCAGAACTAATGAACAAAGAAACATCTTTATTTAACCCCTCGCGACATCTTCTGCATCTGAAATCCCTGGTAATGGCTTATGGGAACCTTCCATTGATTGGGTTAATAGAGAATAAAATTGCTTCATAACTATATTTCTCTTTGATTTTAAAATTATGTCCCCTATCTGCAATACTGGGAAGAAGTTGTTAACTCTTTCATTGTTCTAGTCCTGCTGGGGCTCCCATTGCCTTCTCTGCTTGCTACCCAGTGTGGAGCTGGAGAGGATGGGTTGAAATTAATAAAATCCCTAAAGGAAATAGAGATTTTCTGTATTTCTGTGAAGATAATGAAAATTATCTGAATAGAAGAAATATCATGAAGGAAACTATGCATAGATTGTAAATGTTACTGTGAGCAAGGGAGAGTGCAGATTACTGGGTTGCTGTATTTCATCCCTTCACATTGAAAACTCAGCTCCTTTTCCATCAGTCTCATATTCTTCACCTGTGATAAAGGAAATGGAGGCCATTGTCTTCTTATGACTTCTCTGTTGCCTAAGTTTATTGAAATGCTAGAAAAATGTAAATGTTGCCTGGCTCTGCTGCCACCCATTGGAATTACACTTTTCTGTGTGCATGCCTTATGCAGCATTTTGTGGATATTTATCTTGGTTTGAAGCTTTTTCAAGGTATTTGTAAAGTGCACAGAGAGGATTTCCTTCTGTCTCTCTACTGCCTGTGGCCATTGCAACAGTGGATGAATATGGACTTATACTGGTCACCAAAACAAACTGCCAAAGAGCAATTCAGCTGGAAAATTAGTCTGCAGCCCATGTTAGAGTTTTACATGTCTTCAAGATCTCCTTCCTCTCTCTAATGGCGTTACTGCCCTCGTTTTAATTGTTTAACAACTTATCACATTATCACAATAGGAGATGAAAACAGTGACAAAATTTCTTATAGTAAACATATGTTCTTTCAGCCCAAAGGGTCCAAGTGTGCTTTGCCAATCTGTGTGGCAATAACCATCAGTCCCTGGGTGTGGAACAGCTATTTGAAAGCACAGGGGAATCTATGCAGAAGCATGAAGAAGAGAACAATCCTGTGTTGCTTTGGAGTTGCGTTGATGAGATGAAGGAGGGATGTTTCAGAGAGGTGGAAAGGAATTCTCAAGTATTAATTTGACTGAGACAAACAGAATAAATACCCCATCATGGCCCAAGGATCTTTAGGGGAAATGGTAATAAAGAATATCAGCCCTCAAATGTCTTTTTAAGCATTGCAAGAAGCACAGGTTCATTTAATTTTGTTGAGGGATTCATTCAGCATCAACTCTGAAAGAAGAGCTTTCCCACAGAATAATAAATACTGTTTTCTCAGGCTCTGCCTCTACTGCAGGTTTCTTCCATGGCCTAGCAAGGCCTCTTAGTAATTAGGTGATGAGATTTGACAAGATCACAACACAGGCAGATATGGCAGCAGGTTTCTGCCTCAGTTTTCAATTTGTATTTATCTGAGCAAAACAGCTCCTCTGCTACATTGTAGTGGCGCACAGGATAATTTTTCAAATGAGCATTTTAGTTAATATCCCATAATGGCTCAGATATGCAGACTGAACCTCCTAAAAGATTTAGATGTTTATGGTATTTACCGTAACAGCTCCAGCTCTTGGACTGATTCCACAGTAATGCCTCTTTCCAGACTGGTTCAGGGCAGTCTGTGACAACCACCACCACACTTGTTCTTTCCATCTCAGGAATGGGTTCCCACAGCTGATACAGATACTTTGCCTGTGTGCTGTTGATTTGCTACAGGTGGAGACCCTTCTTAGCTAGCTCTAGGAGGACAGCATTCACAGCCCAAGCAGCACAGTGTCCTTGCAAAAACAATTAGTGCACATTTTGGTCATTATTCATTGTACCAGACTTGCCCAAAAATACAGTTTGAAAGCAACCTCAAGCCTTTTCTTTTGCAGCTTGGGACATTCCCACCTACTGCTGTGAGAGAAAACAGATTCTGAGATCGGTAACTGCTTCTCTCTGAAAGCCTGGCATAGATGTCAACACAAGCACCAAAGACTATACCATTACAGTCCTGATTTGGTCTATACTGCTCAGGATTTTCTCCTGCATGTCATTTACACTCTTCTTATCCACTGCTGGCGGTGATGGGGGTATGAATCACATTACTGCAGCTGGTAATTTTAGAAACACTGCCTGGGAATGCTGCTAAATATAGAGTGGGCGAGTAAAAGGCCTTCCTTTTATCAGGCATCTGTGTAGGTTCTTGGCATCTCACAGGTACAGGTTGTATTGTTCCCAATTTAAGGCTCTGGAGAACCTTTGATGAAGCCATGTCTGTC
Source organism: Thryothorus ludovicianus (assembly GCA_013397245.1). Taxonomy (NCBI): domain Eukaryota; kingdom Metazoa; phylum Chordata; class Aves; order Passeriformes; family Certhiidae; genus Thryothorus; species Thryothorus ludovicianus. The sequence goes on along the minus strand of VZTB01013914.1, from coordinate 908,070 downwards.
CATCACAGAGCAGAAAGCTGCCTGGGGCCAGCAGAACATTACACAGGCTGAGAGGTCTCCCAGGGCCAGGTAGCATATTGGCATTTTGTCAGGTAGGACTGTGCCCATGAGCACTGCCACTGAAGGTTTAATTTGAGATCTGCTCTGTATCATTTACACGGATCTCCAAGCTAAGCAGGAAGGAACACTTGTGTTTGCACCCATAAACTGAGGGGTAAAACACACAAGTTGCAGTGGGTGGAGGAGAACAAGTAGACATTGTAGACCTCTATGCAGCACATGAGAGTACAAGCCTGCCCAACAGGAAGAATTTAAGACACCATTAAAGGCCAAGTGAATAAAACTATCACGCTGCTCATGTCTCACAGCTTGACTGTGAGGACTTGGGTTGCCATACAAGAGATGCTGCTGCAAGGATCTTTTTGGACATCAGCAATTGTAACTCATTTCAAATCGTAGGGAACAAGGAGGAATTCTGCCAGTACTATGTCTTTGAAGAAAACCAGCACTCCATTAAGATGGTCTCTCTCTAAATGAAGGGTTTCCTGCCCTGTTAGCCCAATGAAAGGCCTTGCAGAGCCATCGGGAATAAGGAGAGCCAGCAGGAAGGTGAAGGCACGATCTTCCAGTCAGTAGGACTGAACTGAATGCAAGTAGGAATAAACTTCCACGTGTCCCTGCAGCGGGTAATGAGGCTTTAGCGGTACAAAGCTGCAGCCCACTCTTGCTGGCAATTGAAGAGATTCTAAAGATTCCATGTTTAACAGGTTTGGTTTCCTTCAGGAGCAAGAAGCCACCCAGGAGTGAGCTCCCACAAGTGTTTCTTCATCTATCTACATGTAAAGGGAGCTGGAGAACTATTGTTTTCCTTTGGTTTTTTTGCCTGGATATTTTGTTTCCAGTTTTATAGATTTTCCCCTGAAGACCCAAGTACATTCCTTTGACAAGTACAACCAAGCGTCAGCATTTTCCTAAAAAATGTCCTTCCCCAAAATGATTTTCTGCCCCCAAAATGTCAGTGAAATCATTTGAACCAGTTCCATTTATACTGGCAAAAAAAAATGAAACAAGATGCCAATATACATCTCCATGCAAATGACATCTTGCAACCCTGTGATAACCAAGACTTGGAACATTCTTGTACATGGAAAGAGAAAAGAAATGGTGTGTGTGCCTGTGTTCGATGGGTGACAGAAAGGAGAGCCCATACAGAAAAGGCCTTACCAGCCAGAGCAGGAGAGAGCTTTCATCTTTTTCCAAACAGAAAAGAGTCTGCATATCAACTGTAGAACAGAGGTACAATTTCTATGCCAATATCAAATGAATCCTGCATGCCAGTGTTGAAGGAAATATACAGGTCAATATAAGAGAGCATTTCTGTGAATTACAAAAAAGGTGCTTAGACTGCCCTAAAAGCAAGTGGTTTTTTTCCCAAATTAGCCCAGAAGAGAGCCTACCAATGGAAAAGAACCTGCATAAAAAATTGCTTGCAGCTGTTGTTGAAGAAAAAGAATGACAGAACCAGTTTTTTTAAACCTAAACCAATTAACAAGGTAAAAGAAAAAGTCTTACGATAATTAAAAATTAAAACCAACAAGACAACAGTGTAAAAAATGAAAGAAATTAATAAAAACAATTAGCAGAGATGAAAAAAAAGAGAGATGGGAGTGATATAAATTGAACCTATTATAAGGCACTAATAACATTTGAAAACCTAATTTTTACATTGTCAAACCATTTTGATTAAGTGTTAAATGCTGCTCTTACGAACTTGGCATATATTGTGCAAGAGCAGTAATTTCTGGCTTTATCTTTTTCATTTTCTCTGAAAAGCTGCTTGTATGCTGAAAGAGGCAGCAAGCACTCAGGACTTATCAGTGCTCCTTTCCCTTGCATTCCTCATGCCAGGAAGTGCCAGCCCTGCCTGACAATGGCTCTTTCCATGTTCACAGGGAGTAGGACCTAAGCAGGGTTGGGAGGAATGAGGAAAAATCATGAAGACATTGGGAGCTGATGAGAAAAACAGACATCTTTCTAAATAGGAAACTTCTCTCCTTTTTTCCTATTTTTTTCCTCCTTTTTTTTTTTTAATTTCAAAAATGGAATAAGCAAAATAATTGAAAGAAAGAAAATTGACTTTTTATGGCTTTTTAAGTGCTTAACATGAAGTTTCATCTAGTAAAATTATTGTTATTTTTATCTTTAGCTGCGTCGTTCATGCTTCTCCTTAAAGAAGATATTTCTCCAGTCAGGATGCCAGCTGCAAGGAGGCGCGCCGGGAATGACAATGGCCTATGCAAATACAAAGCATCAGCTGTAAATGCGCTCCAGAGCAGCCGCCCTGCTCCAGGAGAGCTGCTGGCACACAGGAGGGGGCAGGCGAGGCCTGGCCCGGGCCGGGAGTGACCCCGGGCCAAGGAGGGAACCCTGGGCCAGG
>VZTB01013914.1:820824-903265 GCA_013397245.1 Thryothorus ludovicianus | reverse complement strand
CAGGAGTGACCCCAGTCCACGAAGTGACCCCAGGCCAGGAGTGATGCCAGGCCGGGGAGTGACCCCAGGCCAGGAGTGATGCCAGGCCGGGGAGTGACCCCAGGCCAGGAGAGATGCCAGGCCAGCGAGTGACCCCAGGCCAGGAGTGACCCCGGCTCTGTCGCTGCAATGGCAGGTGAGGATGCTCCCCCTCAGATGAATCCCTCAGTAGGGGCCGTACCACAGAGCAGGGAGTGCCCAGCCAGGGAAGAGCTGGATCCCCTCACACAGCAGGGAGGCTCAGGGAGGCCAAATGTGGTTATTGGTTTGGGATTTGTGACTCCAGATCCTCGAGGCCTTGGTTTCCTAAAGTCACCTCAGTACCCCAGGCCCCATTGCATCAGCCCTTGAGAAACTGAAAGTCTGTGGGGTTGCCTTGTTTCAGAGCATGAGCTTGTTTCTTCTGGCCTCATCTGCAAACTCTGACCAAAATTCAGTAACATAACATACCAGGCACTGGTAGACTTGTCCTAGGGCTTTCTACTCCAGAACTGTCAGAAAAGAATGGGAAATTACCATTGAGAAATTAGGAATTTTCCGCAAGAAAAAGAATTGTAATTATTTTTTTTTTTACTTGAGTACTGAGAAAGGGCCAGGAAAGCAGTTTGGACTCTGGGTGCTGTACACTCCTCAGCTCTGTCCATAAGATAATGACAGACTTGTAGATGACAGATCTATCTGGGCTTGGTGAGAGAACAGAAGAGCCCCAGTCCAGCATGATGGTCCACATGCAGCATTAGATAACAATGTGCTTCTCCCCAGCACATGTAGATCAGCAAGTCACAGTAACTAGGACAGGGACGTGCAGGTATTGTCACCAAGAGCAGCAATCAGATGAAGGGTGATTACACAGAAAGCAAATTGGGCTCAAGAAGCTGGCATATCTGGAAATGATGGTGCAGAGAGAATCTTTGTGCTCTGGCAGGGCACAAAGTCTTTTTACAGAGACATTGCATCCCTCGGGATAAAAGATTTGATCACAATTCTGTTGGTGCCAACCTGACATAGAAGAAAAATTATGCATTACAAAATGCTAGAAGACAGCTAAAGGGAAGGAGTCAGAAGAGAGGATGGAGAAACAAAAATAAATCAGAATCACCGCAGAGAAAAAATACTGAAGGTAGTTAAAATATAGAACTTTTGAAAGGTAAAGATTTTAGAAAGAAACAAATATTGAAGAAAATAGGAGAATGTGTATAAAAAGACAGGACATAAAGCCAGGCAGCATGGCCAATGTAATTTATATCAATTTTTAGTGCTCCTTTTCCTCTGCCCTAGGAATAGTTCATAAACCACAGCATTTATTATAGGGGTGGTGTCACACATTGCAAACCTATTTGTGAATGTTACCACTGGGGGATCACATGTGGAACTGGCTTCCATTGCAGCTGACAGGCTCAATAAATTCAAAAAGATCAAGAAGAACACAGGTGACAGAGGGTATTTAGAGTGTGCATATTCTTCTCTCTTTTTGTTGCACAAAGAAAGGAATGTGGATCCCCCATGCTACCAGTCACCACATTTTTATTGTAAGCCTTGTAAAATCTGATGTTAAAGTCTAAGCTCTCAGGTCATGCAATTATGTGAGTCTCTCCTTTCATGAAAATGTCAGTTTCTAACCTGTCTACCTGTGAAGAAAGACGTGGAAGCACAAACATGTACAGAATCTAAGCAAACTAATTATTGATTTATTTTTTTTTTTAATGTCTTGATGCTGGGTACTTGATTTTGAATCTCCAGGGTACACACAAAGGGCACAATGGCTTTCTTGCAGCCAGCACCAAGGCACATGTGAAGTTCTTGCCATATTCCTCCAGTTTTGAGGTCTGGTATCTCCACGAACCATCTTTTGAAAAATCTTTAGGTCTTGACACGAGCTATAGAGATTTGACCAACCCTTAATTTAAAGAAAATGCCTCATATAAGTGAGTGACTACAACTAAAGTCTGCAAAGGCTAGCCAGTTTTTATTACCTGGAGGTACATCCCTCATGTTTAATATTTCTTGTATTTATCTGCTTCTCTTCTTTAATGGCAGATATCTGGGAGCAAGCATCCATTAAATTCTGTCAAAATTTGATACAGCTCCATGGTGCTAAGAAGAACCATGCTGATGAGGATACTGGAGTGAAATAGCCATATTGGGGAGCCATTGAAAAATTTCATGATATGAGAGAAGGAGCAGCAATTCAGCAGGTGAGAAAGAGGGAATGCAGGCAGCTGGATTATTCATGAATTGCATGAAAAGGAGTAGCAAGATAGTTGAAAATCCTCTCTGGTCTGTTTCCAGGTGCTGCAGCCACCTTTGATGAGTGTAGACATAGTAGAACATATGATTTGAAAAAAGAGGAGTACTCCTGTCAGAAAGAGCTGATGGCTTTAAGCAAGGCCACTACAGCATAGCCAGGATTTGTGCTAGCTCTCCTCTCAGGAGGTGCAATGTATTCCTGTTGCCTCATGACAAAGAACAGTGGAAGTGAGGATTCACTGAGAGTTTAGACTTCATCTCCCCTTTCGAGCTCCCTCCAGCTCCTGTATTTCTGCCTTGCTGCAGGAACTGGCTGTTTGATTCTCCAGTGCTGTGCTACAGCTTGTCTCCAGCTGTGCACTAGGAATATCAATCATGCCAGTGCTGCAGCAGGGCAGGAGAGATGGGAGCATTTGCCTTGCTAAGGCTCCTCCAGGTGCTTGTGTGGATTCTCCACTTCGGCTCCAGGAGAAGCTTCCCCTGGCAGCCACAGCTGCCAAAGCCATGGTGCCACTTCCCCCAGGACTGTGCTAGGGACAGGGCTGTGACAGAGCTCTGTGCCAGGACAGCCACTCTGCAGCCTGCTCTCTAGGGAGCATGCAACCTCTAATCTATGCATGGCTCCTGTCTGTGGACAAACAGGGAACTGAGGCTGCAGCTTCTTCTCTTCTCCTGCCAATGTGCCACTTCCATTTACAGTTTAAATACTGTGGAAAATTTAGGAGGACAGACAAGTAGAGGTTGAATTGTTTACAGAGTCACACCTTGGGAAGAAGCAGATTTCAGTTACTCAGATCTGTGTGATGCACACAATGGCTCAATTTTTTTGTGGGATCTGGTAGCCAAAGAGCCTGCATTTAGGAGGAAATGTAGAGTTGAGCTGATGGACATCCAGATGGCCAGATTTAGCAAACAGTGGAGTGTACATGTTCTCATGTTTAGAGGTGTGTGAACATGTTCACATCTTATCTGTATGTGTGTATGCTTGCAGGACAAAGCAAGTCAGCAGACCAGTTGTCCCATCATTTCCCACCATCCTGGTTCTTGTTAACTTAGTTTGAATTTTTTGGCTTTCTTCCCTCTCCACCTTCCTATTTGTGTGTTTACCTCCCTTCTAGTTGTAGTGCAAGCAATCTAATTCCATTCAGTGCTTTGGCAATGCAAATCACTGGCTCCAGGTTAGAGAGAGTGAAGTGGCAGCTGGCTGGTAAATTCATCCTCAGCCTTGCCATGGCAGCTATCTGTGGGCCCTGAAAGAGCCAAGAATTTGTGCTCTGCTTCATGGGCCTCATGGCCTGAGGAACAACAACTGTCAGGACTGTATGGGACTAGAAGAATTTGTCACCACTGGAGGGACAGTGCCAGTTGTGGAGCTGGACTGGAAAAGGGAGGGAAAACAAGGTTTAAAAACCAGAAGAACGAAGAAGAAAAGTAGAAGAAGAAAAATGAACAAACACCTGCCATGTCACATTCTGTCTTGTATGACAAACTGGTGCTAGATATTCTCAGACCCAGAAACTTAATTCTTTTCTTGCAAAGAGAGAAGCCAAAGATGATAGAAAAAAGGTGATTCTAATGTGCTGACCCTGAGGTGTGAAGCAGTACACTCCAGTTAGGATTTCCCAACTGGTTACCTATTGCCTGGTCATCCCTGATGGTGGATTTCATGTTCTTGGCTCCTCTGTTTAAGCAGAAACTAAAATATTACCCCTTCCCAGATTTATTTTTCAAAATCTGTCACAGGACAATTGAAAGGGGCAGAAGAAAGGCAGCATTTTCTATCTAATAAGAAGCAAAAAGACAGCAAGGAGTCTGGGTTTATCACCATTTCTGGCACTGACTCATTGCATGGTTTGGTTTGGTTTTGTCTTTTGCTTCTTCACAGCACTCTTGTAAATATGGTGGGTGTATGTAAATAGCCTTGATGAGCTTGGAGAGAAGCCATGCAAGAAGAAAATTTATAAGAGCATAGAATGATATTACAGAGCCTTAGCAGAAAAACTGGAAAGATATGGCTTCCCTGAAGTCACTGTGAGATATTTTCATTTGTTCTTTGGCATAGCAGCTTCAGGCCTGACATTTAGGTGCCCCTCCTGTGGCTGGCTCCTGCTGTGCTGTAAAGGGAGTGTGAGAAGTGCACCCCTAGGATGGGGCAGAGTCCTGCAGAGCAGCAGCACTGCATTTGGCAGCAGGGAGGGAGGAGGGAGAGCAAACAGACATCCTGCAAGAGGCCACTGCTCTTGAAGGGGAGTCTGACAGGATGAAGGTCATACAGTGAAAAGTTCTTGTGGGTTGCAGACTCTCAAACCTTCTCTGGGTCCCCTAATTACAGTGCTCTCCCTCTCCCCAGGAATTTAATCTTTGAACATGTAGATCACAGGGAGTTTTTTGATTATTTATTTGGGTGGGGGTGTGTGTTTTGGGGTGGGTGGGTTTGGGTTTTTTAATTTGTTTGTTTGTTTGTTTTGGTGGGTTTTGGGGTTTTTTGAAAGTTTTTTTGTTTGGTTGGTTTTTTTAATAGAGGAAAAACAAGAGCAGTGTGACTTTTTAAAACAAAAGACTCTCAGATTTTTGGTACCTTACTCCTGACTCTTGAAGGCCTGCGACTAGCATTACTAAGTGGGTTAGTACTACCAGTATCTCAGATTATTAAAGATAGAAATTGAAAACTAATTAGGAGTTCATGCTGTTTTTTCCTTTAGTGTTCCACTCAGCTGGCTGGAGTGATACCAGCCCATTTAATTTCCTTTCCTTCTGCTTGTCAGTGCCACTGTCTGTTTTTCATATTGGTACCAGGAAGCTCCTGAGTTTATGGCATATTTCAGGGAGAGAAGTCCTCTGTCAATATCCAGTGATTCTCCATCAGTTTAAATAAAGTGAATAGGATATTACAAATATATTTTTTTCTGATGGTTCCACATTCATTACATTTTTGCAGATCCAGGTAGGCAGTTGAGGCCATTCCCTGCTGTTGCTATTTTCATCACCCACCCCTTCCAGTCTCATTTTTCTCTGTCTTGTTCTTACCTTCCTTTAGACATACTCTCTCTTTCCTGTGTCATCTCCCAAATGCTGTCTTTCTCATGCTGCCTATGCCAGCCATGTCCTTTTTCCCTGAATGCCTCCTCCCCTGCAGCTGTAGTTTCACACCGCATTGTGCATGGCCCTTTCTGCCTGCTGTGTTTCTTCTGTTTGGTTCTTCTGCTCTCCTCCTTCTCTCCTGTACCACTCAATCTTTCTCTTTGCCTTTTGTCTCCTGCTGCCTCATTCTTCTGTCTCCCAAGGGCTGCTTTCCCAAGAGAAGCTAAGTTGAATTGCTCTGCCATTTAATTGCCTGATGTGTTCATTGCCTGTGCCTGCTGTTTGGAATAGGCCTGCCTGAAAATCCCTGGGGGAGGCAAGGTTGTGTGGCAATGGGGGAGGCGGATAGATGGGCTGGCAGCAGCTCAGCCAGGAGGCAGCTTCCTCAGAAACAAAACACCTGCCAGGAACACCTGTGCTTGTAAATGTTTGCTGCCATCCTTGGGCAGGTCCCAACACTCAGAGAATGAACATGTCTATTCCATGGCATCAAACCAAGGCGGCTTCCTGGCACGTGTGAAAGCTTCCAGCCAGCACTTACACTGAGCACTCTGTGTTCAGGTGGAAAAATGCAAGCCAAGAGTCACACACCTCTGTAGCTCTGGGTTCACCAAACTGGGAGTCCTCCTCCCAGCCCAGCAGCTCCAGCTCCAGTGAACCCTGTCACTGCACCTCCCTGTGGGATGGGTCAGTTGTACAGTGGTGAAGATGAGGGAGGACCATGACCTTGTCTTATTGTGAAACCTTTCCCTCCAGAATGCCAAAGGACTTGGTCAGAACACCTGGCTCCAGGCCTTATGGTCCCTCAGGTAAGCAAGGCTCCTTCCTCCCTATCAGGCTCCAGGAAGTCATTGACTCATCCAAGGTCAGTGCAATGATTTCCAGTTGCAGTTAAAATGCAATCACTGTCTTCTAGACTGCAGACTCAGTCTTCTTTTCACAAGGAATTTAAAGAGGGACTATGGTATGAATAGAAGCAAACCCTTCTAAGCAGACCCATTGTCTTTGCAGAAATCCCACCTATGAATTGAGCTAGCTTGGACTTAACACCACCAGGCTGATTAATGGTCACATAAAGATTAAACATCAAGACAATTGGTCTTGCCAGGGAGGCAAAACTAAGGATTTTTGCACTGAGCATGGTGCAAAAATCCTTCCCCTGTGTTTGTGCACATTTACCTAACTTGTTTGTTATAAAGGAAAAATATGAGCTCCATATATCTACAAATATCCCAGAGGCTTCATTTCACCTCAGTGTAACAGCTGTATGAAAGCCCTAGGCTCCAAAGGCTTTGCCAATTAATGACATTTTCTCCTCTCTTTACACACCCCATGTGGCTTCTTAAGCTTTAGGCAGCAAAGCATTCATGGAAGAGCAGGCCATTCAGTAGCACCCATCACACTGATTTTTGCTGCTTTCCTAAACACTGTCCACAGTGACCCTCATTGGTAAGGGAATAGGAACAGATTATGGCATGTGTATGGAGGAGAATATTACTTCTGCTTCGCCTGATCAGACACTAGAAATAAAGGAATAAGTTAAAACTGAATAATAATGGATGAGAAACAGAGCCAATCTGAGCGAAGCATAGCAAGAGCTGGCCAGTTGTCTCCACTGCTTTAGTGAAGCAATTTCATGATTTGCTCTGCAGCATCTAGCTAATGACATGGCAGACAATTAATATGGCATGAGCCTTTCTGGTGGGCAGGGCTGCACACACAAATCCACATCCTTGTATTATTTCTGCTGGGGTTTAGGTGCATGTATTCACCAGACAAAATATTAGCCATCTGTTTTTACTACCTCCCTTTCTCATGCTCTCTTTCTGTCCTTCAAGACCTTGAGATTTCTCATGTTTATTCCTCTGTTTTCTTTCTCTTAGCATTCATTAAGTCAGTAAGCTCCTTGAGAAAGAATCTAGTTTCTCATTCCATGTATAAAGTGTGACCCTGATCCTGTTTGGATCCTGGAACTGCTACAGAACATCTGCAACTGTGCATGTGCTGCAGGGAGCACAAGGTGACTGTGCTGGAGCATTTCTGTGAGCTGTCTCCGTGCAGGCAGGGAGTCAGGACATCCATTTGGTTCTAGGTAAAGCTGGATCCCTACACTGAGGATTACATTGGGAAAAAAGATAATGTGTGGCACAGACAAAGGCTGGCTTAGGAGGTGCATCTTAGGGAAGGTTCTTAGGCTGTCAAAGCAACACAGAGCTATGACTCCCTCTTCCTAACAGCTGGGACAGCAGGATGGCTGCATATATCCATCAGCACAGAGCTGGACAGCCTCATCCTGCCAGGGGCTCTTGATTCTGACTGGGAGCTTTTTGCATAGAGTATTCTTCAGTTTAGTGAAGTGCCTTGGTTAAAAAAAAATACCAAACAACTTTTACACTTGTATCACTGAATCAACGGGATTTAACATGTGCTGAACCTTAATCACATTCTTGAGTATTCTCCAGATCTGGGCCTTTTCCAAGGATACAGGTCCCAAGGAACTTGTAGGAGTTTTGCCTTCTTGCACGCTGCTCCTCATATACTATTGATGGAACAATCTGTTACTCATTAATGCTGCAGATTAAGCCATTTTGCCTGAGTCTGTTTTTTCTGTAGACATTTTAACTGCTTGTCTTATGATATATTTATTTGATTTCCAGTGCTCAGTTACAATATAACAACAAATTTAGAGTACTTTTAATAACTATATTCTGTCTCCTCAGGCATACATTGGCTGCAGGAGGTGGCATGAACTCAGGGCTGGCATTGAGCTACAGCACTGATAGCCCTCCTACCTAAAGAAATAGAGACAGAGAATGAGAAACCTGCAGTTGGAAATTATTGTCATATAGATGTGAAAGATGGGAATCAGTTCCACTAGAGTCTCAAGGACAGATTCCACACCAACCTGTCAGGAAGGTTCAGGGCCCTTGCTGCTGGTAAGCAGACTGTTCTTTGTACCTTTCTGGAGAAGAAAGGGTACAATCTCATGATTAAGGGAATTAGTTTATCACTGAATAATGATTCATGATGAATAATAGAGCCCCAGCTGTAGAACAGATATCCCCTAGGGAACCCAAATGATGTCCATGTGTTTGTTACCCCAGAGTTACTGGCCTGCCTGTCTGGGATGTGGCTTTGTGATTGATGAATATATGGAAAGGGCACTGGACACCATGGAGATGACAGCTTTGGTGAAGGCTGTTTGTTCTTCCTCTTCCTTGTGGGGATTAGGGGTTTTCAGAGCATTACCAACAAATCAGTCCCTGTTGTGAGGCATTCCACACTTGTTCTTCCACTCTTGTCACTCCACACTTGTCACTCTGTCGGTCATGGTGTCATTCCTTCTCATGCCCTGGCAGGAAGTTAGGAGGATTTGCTTTGGTAGATGTTTTTCATGCTGGCTCCCTGGGGAGCAGTGATCCTTCTGTGTATCTGTGTGCAGCTCACCACCCACTGCCCAGAGTCTGTCTGTCATCTCAGAAGCTGGACTCCTGTGTGCTCAGCTGTGCACTGGGATACATATCCAGGGAGCAACTAAAAAGTGTGACACATTAGACCAGGGGATTACTGGCTACCAGAGAACCACTCACTGAACTGAGAAAGATGTCTGTACAGTTGATGCAGAGAAGTTCTGCTACTGCACAAAGGGCAGTGAGACACACAAAAGCCTTCAAAACAGGTTTACTGAGAGGTCATAAGAAAAACTGAACAATAAACAAATTTGCCACAGGAGCACATCTCAATATTCCAGCTTTTCTTGGGGTCTGGGTTAGTACATCACTGTGAAAGGACAATACTTCTTGGTCCTTCCCATGTCCAAGTGCATTTAGAGCCTGGTGCATGTGAGCTGGGGGACTCTGCCAGCCCCATTGCAATGCCTGCGCTTTCACTAAAAAGAGCTGTGAATCCAAGTGCAAATCCCTTGCTGCACTGCATGCCAAGTGAACCTCTTCCAAGGCAGGTGTCTCCCTGAATCTAATCAGCAGAGACGATACAGGTGTGGCCCAGGGCAGCAAAGGATGGATCCTTCCCGTGGCTCACACATGGCAAAGAGTGACATTCTCACTGTGGCTTAGGCAAAATCCACCCCTCTGGATGCTCAGGAGCTGTTATGGGAACAGCTGCTCTGGGCACTGTGTGAGAGGAAGGGCCACAGATGCTGCAAGTGTTTTATCACACTCTCACCGAGCCTGTCCCCTGTGGGGACAAAGCCCTGACAGATTTGTATGCATTGTCTCGTACAAAGAAGGTTCACAACAGGAAGGTGGCTGTTTGCAAGGGCTTGAGAATTAATTAGTGGTTTTCTTAGCACTGTCTAAATGCTAAAAGAAATCAAGTCTAGGGCAAGAGCTGCCTTGTGAAGGGACCATTAGCTATTTCAGTAAGCAGTGGCACTGTGTATTCTTAATATTTTTTCTCTACTAAGCATTGCTAAGGTGTAGAGAATTCAAACACATTGGCAATTTCTTGACTGTAAGATAAAACTAGTGAGATGAAGATAGGTCACTGCAAGTTCCTCTTCACTTTGCTGTAGTCATGGTGTTGATTGTGCTTCATCTAGTTCTGAGGCTGACTGGAGACTGTTTCAGCACCAAATATTCCTGCTCTGGTGTTTATGGTACAGATAGGCAGCATCGAATTTTGCATTCTTCATTTGGACTGAATCTGACAAAAAAAATCCAGTCACTTTTGATCCTGAATAAAGATGAGAGTTTATCTGACATTGCTCTGCATCTGAAGATATCCAAAATTCCAGTGTTGTGAGCTCTGATTTGGATTTCTGGAAGTACAACACATGAATTAGATAACTTATTCTTGTTCCTAATACAATTAGATAATTTTGTGCTGTTTCACCAACCTCTTCTTGTGTGACTTAGGTGATGAGTCTGTGTGTCTGGGACAGGTTTAATGCCTACCCACCCACAGGTTCCTCTTAAGCTATCATTCTACACTGTCATTTTATCAGAGTTCCTACCTGAGACTGTGACTGCAGTGGAGTTCATTTAGTCTGACTTTCAGCTTGAGCTGCTTCCAACATTGCTGCTTTCCCTGATTTTTTATGCCAACTTACAGGTGATCTCACAAATGTTAGAGAAGACTAAAAGGAGGCTGTATGAGCAGCTGGCCCTGACCCATTATGTTTAACCTTCAGGGAAGCTGATGTGAAAAATCTGCTTTTACAGTGGGAGAGGGATGTTTTACCAAAACCAAGAGCTGTTCCCATGCTGTTCCCAAACAACTGCAAATCTGTGCCTAACACTGCAGGGAGAAGGGGAAGGCTATTTCCTTTGGCCTGCCTGTGTCACCACTTCAACACACCCAAAAGTCACATCTGCAGGTTACCCACCAAATTTTCAATATATAAAATTTAGGAACAGTAATTACTAAGCTCTCTTTTCCTGAAGGTCATGTGGTTCTCAAAGCAGAAGAATCACTGAGAGATACAGTTCTAATTGTACATGACAGTGGCCTGATTAATTGAATTTAAATGAGTCTTCCAATCTAAAAAGCAATAGTAGTCCTTCTTAGTTGGACTGCATAATTTTCTACACCCTGTAATGATTCTGCTATTTAATTTACACTTTCTCTGAGGATCAGCCTGGCTGTTTCAGAAGACAAAACTGGGGCCAGTTTCTTTAAGAAGTAGCTGGAACATGCAGCATTGTTTCCATTACTGAATGACTTATTAACAGAGATAAAAATCTACTATTTCTTTTTGATCTTTTCCTGCAAAGACAGTTTGAAATTATCTTTTCCAAGTACTTTCCAAGGAACTCACCCCTTTTCTCTCAGAAGAAGCTCTTACTCTGATTACCTGTTGTAATGGAGGCTCTGTATGGGACTGCCTTAAAAGACCACTCAATAGTTTCAGAAACCACAGTTCTCTGTAGACAGTATCAGCTGCTGGTTTCCTCTAGAGTGCAGATCAAAGCAACAGATTTGGAGTCTACAGCAGCACCTGATGTGAGCCTGGGTTTTGTCAGTCTGTCTTTCACATAGCACATTTCCCTGCTGCTCCGAACTGACATCAGGCTGTTTCCAAAACATCTTACTGGAGCCCTCATTCTGCTCCTCCCTTTGACGATATAATTTTGATTTTTTAAACAATGCACTATTTACTCAGCTGTAGGCTCTGTCTTAAGGGGGAGTCTGAATGACATAGGAACAGTGGGAGGTTTGGGCTAGAAAGAAGCTGAATATTGTAATACACCTGGTTTATAACCTCCAAAACAATCCTTACATTTTCACTGTAACCAGAACTTTGATGGTTTGACCAGACATTCTGATTTCTGACCCAACTTCCAGATCTAAGAGATTCTGGACAAATAACTAGACCTTTTTTTGGGTATTCATACAAGTAGTTACCATAATAATACTGTCTTGGAAATCTGTATTTCTACTAATTAGCCAACTGTTGGAAAGCATGGCTGGACACTGCTATTGGCAGAATTAGGCTGGCTTTCCCCAGTCTGTCATTGTCCTGCATGGCTCTAGATGTGGCAATTTGCTGTTGCTGGCTTATATGGTAGCAAGACACTGAGGAACTTAGAGCTCATCTTTTATATACTTAGAAAGGAATGTCAAGATGATGCACTGTTGTCTCTCACTCCCTCTGTTCTTATTTTATGTAAAAGTAGAGCCCACGAACGTGAGGAAAAACAGCCATGGCTGCAGTCAAGGCATTGTGCAAGTCTTCCTCCCACAGCAGTGCTGGTGTAACTTCGTCTAGTTAATTTTTTTTCCCAAGTGTGGCCTCCCACACTTTGAGCTAAAGTCCCTTCCAAACCAGTTTTCAGATGTTGCCTTCTCAGCTCTGACATGTGACAGCACCTGATGTGTGCTCTCACAGGCACTCTCAGTTAATGCTGCAGTGATCCAGGTACATATTCATCTTTGGGAATGCACTTCTGCACCTCCTCATTCCTAGACCTGGATCTTTGCTAAAAGATGGTTATAACCCCAGCAGAGTGTATAACAGCAACTCTCAGCTTGGTGTATCAAGCCAGGGTGGCAGATTGAGCTAATCAGCCTGGTTTATACCTATGGTGAAGGCAGGACAGAAAATTAGCTCAGGACAGAACAGGCAGCCTTTGTTCTTGTCTTACTAATGACTGATCTGCTATTTCCTTTAGCCCTTGCTTTCTACCTTCTTGGGAATATTTCCTGTGGAAGGAGAACACAGAGAGGTGATCTGACTAAAGCAATCCTCTGTGCTTCTGGAACGAGTCTAAAAGCAGCAATAGCAAGTACTTTAAAGCTCCTTATTGAGGGGACCTTGCTGCACATTAGGATGTACCAAAAGAGAGGGACTAAAGCAATCAGATGTCTACAGGTATCTCATCAAGCCTTGTAATTCTTTGTCTAGTCAAGCCTTGTAATTCTTTTTTGTTAACTAACTATAACCAGATAAAATATGAGGACCTCTGTGAAAAGCAGTTGCTGTAGCAAAGATGAGTTCTGAGGGGACAGTTTCGGCAGTGTTATTGAAGCCATGCATTTTGCATTGTCCTGAAGTGAAATAGGAAAGCTACATCATCATTCTTGAGGTTTGACAGAACTGCAGGCATGGTGACAGCTGCATGTAATAGTGATCATTTAACACCTTGTTAGTCCTTGGGGACCCGTGCAGAATTAAAGTTGTGTTTCACCAGGTGATACACATGCAGGCAACAGTGTGAACAACTTCCAGGATAATAGCTGCCCTGCTAGCACTGGCTTTAAATGCTAAGGGAATTGTGTGTCTCTATTAAGGTAAATATTGAGTATCTATCACTGTGGCATTTCTGGAATTGAGGTCTGTGTTAATCAGGAGGCCATTATTAAACAACCACAAATCACAGGCACAAGTAAGCAAGCTTCCACTCAGCTTTGCTTCCTGCTTCATTTCCTGTATTTAGCCAGGCTTGCACTGGGTCTGAAGCTGCACAGGCACACAGGGGCATCTAGCACAGAATCACAGGCAGGAACTACTTATGCCATTTCAATATCTAAGGAGTACAGCTTCCTTAGCAGCAGAGGGGACAGAGGGACATGAAAGGATGGGAAAGGGAAAAAAACTAAGGAGGGGCACCAGTTAAAAGAGAATAGAAAATTACCTAGAGGAAGAAGTAAAACAGAAGCATGAATGTTTACATGAGGCAGGGAAAGAAGAATGGATGAAAGAAGGATTAGAAGGCAAAAAATGGGAATAGAGAATTTCCAGAGGTAAAGTTGAAATAGAAAGCATACAACCAAAGGAGATTTCCATTAGAAAGAGAGAAAGGAAATACCACAAAGCAGGCACAGAAATAAGCATCTGCTCTAAAGAAAGCTTATGACTGGAATATGGCAAAGAGAACAATGAGGTGACCCATGGCCAAAAATTTGCAGTTTCTCATTAATACTGAGATGCTAATGGCTACCTTCCCCAAATCTCCTCTTTCCTGGGGTACCCTTTCTTTTTTAAATGTTCTACTTCAAATACAAAATTGAGGTAGTTTCACCAACAGGGAATCCATTCCCGCTGCGTTGAGCTTTGAGGTTGAGTTGGCTGTTTCAGACAAGTCTGAGTCTTTATCAGTCAATACCAGGCTCTTCCTTTAATGTATGTTACCTGCTTTCCTATTATTGTTATTGCTATTATTATTACCACTACCATTTTGTTCCAAAAGTTCACTCAGATCTTGATCATGGTCAAATTCAACTGTGATAATCATTATTAAAAAATTTCAAGTAGTAATAAGCAAAGGAAATAATTTTATCCCCCAGTCCAACAAAAAGATTATTTGAACAATGTACTTTTCATCAGGAAACTTCCATTTACTGAAGCTGTTCCTGGAAATTTTTGAATCAGCTAAGGAGACAAGATGGACATGTAGCAGTTCAGTAAAGCTAAGCTTTATCTGGAAGACTGTGTTGTTGCAGTGTCAGACAATCATGCAGTCTGATGGCTACAGGCAAAAGAAAATTGGGCTTGTATCCCTCGAGAAGGATCATCTCTGATAGCACAGTGTTTCCTAATACACTGTGGAGACATTAAAGGAGAAGTGCCTCCTACAGACCCTGCCTCCACAGCTCCAGGGGGTTTTGAGCAACCAGAGAGGACTGGCTTGAAAGGCTGATCTGCCTGAGACCCACAACCCTGTCAGATCTCAGCCACTCTCACAGGGCTGCAGTCCACGCAGAGCAAGCAGCTGCTGGTGGTGCCAGCAGATAGAGAGCCCACGTGTGCATGGATGTGAGAATGGATGTGCTTTCTTGGGCTGTGTATTGTCTTGGGCTTTGGATGTAGGTTGCTACTGCAGTTTTTTATTTAAGTTTTTCTGGTTGTTAGGTCTCTGCACTTTTCAGTTCTTATTGTTCTCCCTCCCCCCATGCCCCGACATAGCCAAGCAAGGCCTCGGGTTCAGCTTCCCAAATCAGCCTCCACAAACTTGACTAGCCAGATCTCCACAGGGAACAAAGTCACATAGATTTCTGTGACAAAACCCATTGATCTGACAGGAGTTGAGATAAATCTGCCTCAAAAAGTTAAAGCAATAGAAATCCGGATCCGCAAAGCAAGATTTCAGTGACAAAACCAGGGAGCTGACAGGGACTCCGACAAATCCATCCAAGCCGAGTGACTGTGCATTCATTGCACACACAACTGCCTGCTTAAAGAGATAGTGATGAGAGATCCCCACACAGCATCTAACACAGCATCAGCATTTGTTAGGAGATTAGTGTCGGGAGGGAGAAATACACAATTAAAGAGGTATTACTCTGCCATTGGGGGATTGGGAGTAAGTAGCAATAATCATGCCAGCCACTGCCACAATAACAGTGCTGTGAAGGAAAAAAATGGAATGTAAAAGAGTCTGAAGAAGAAAGAGAAAAGCAGAGCATATTCACGGGTTTGGAACTGTGGCAATGAAATAGCTCCAAAGAAGATAACCAGCTCAGACTCTAATTTAAAAATGTATGGGATCAAGACAAAAAGCAGTCTACAGAGCAAAATGGCAAGTAGATCATTCAAGGTCCATGTGCTCCTGTCCAGCTGGGAGAGTTACAGCAGAAAGAGTCACTGCAGGGTGGTTGAAGCTGGTGCTTAGAACAGGCTACTGGTGCATTTATACTGCCACAGCAGAGACTGCTTGAGACACAAGAACGTGAGAGTATGAGGAATTGCTTCCTAGAGCAGAGCACTGGGGCCATCTGGTCAAGTGTTCTGTCTCCCCCACAGCAAAAGCACACGCTCTTCAGGGGCAGCCTGGGACCTGTGGCACTTTCTGCTCTTTCCCTCCATGTTCAGAAATGTTGGATCAGCGATGCTAATGGATTCATCCCTTCCCTGCTTTCAGTGGCCACTTGTAGATCTGTTCTTGAATTTGTCTAATAACACACTCCTTTTTTGCAGGCTGGCTGGTGACTTCTGTTTAAAAAAAAAAAGGAAGAAGAGGACCTGTGTCTAGAGTAGTAGCCTCTATTTGGAAAACTCTGACTCAATTTCCTGCCATGTGGTAGGGAAGGTGCTGAAATTGAGGCTTTTAGATTCTAAAATATTATGATTTTCAGAAACAAACATATCTAATTCTCATTGATATCAATCAAAAGGAAAAGACTCCCTAGGGCTTTTCAATTCAGCAATCTGGATTGCAGTTATGCATTTCATAATTTTCAGTTTGGAAAGTGTATCAGCCAACTCTGCACCTGTAAGTTCCTTAAGGACCTTGTAAAACATGCCTTTAGTCTTGTGTCCTAAACTCCAAGTCCAAAGGAGAAGGTTGGAGCTGCCCATCTCAGAGAGGTATAATAAGGAGAAACACAGCAGATATCATGAAGAGTTCACCTGCTAAGGCAAAGGAATGTCTAATGAGGATCAAGAACTGTCAGAGGTTCACATTTGCCCAGGGCACTCTGCTGAGGATCAGCCAGTGAAAACCTTTCCACACTCACTGAGAAGCCCTGCACACACCACAGTGTAACCATGGTGGGGAGATGAGGTGTGGAGGTGAACAGTGAAATATAGCTGCAGGGATGCTGCAGACAACTCTCTCTCTCTGAGTCAGAAATGCTCCCCCAACTAAAGGGAGTGAGTGTATGAGTGCTATGTAGTCTTTACAAATTTCTCCAAGACCCACATCAGCTCTGGTGTCAGTGCTGGCTGACCTGAGACGGGTGAGGTGGAATGGAGGCCAGTGGCAGAATGTTACCATGCTAGTGAAGGTAACTCCACATCCTCAGGTGACAACAGGTGTCACAAAACTTGTTACCAACAAGAAAATCCATTTGCACATGCTTGCTGTGGAACATGCAAGGGAGATGCTGCCTGTGTAGTGTCAGTAGAAGCTCCTGTTGGATTTCCTTTTGATTGCCCCTTCCAAAGGCACAGGAATTTGTCATGCTTGCTTGCTTTCTCACTTGCTGTTCTATCTTCTAACCGTTCCAACTGCCCATCTGCTTTCGAGTTGCTCATCAGTTTTCTTGCCTAGGAATGTGAAACAGCAAGAGCTCTGCATGCACAGAAGCAATTTTTCTATAATGGATAAAGAACTACTGCAGCCAGGTACTCTATTTACAGCTTAGAACACAAACTCAGCGTTCCATTGTTGTTACTGTAAGCACCAATCTCTGCAGATGAGCAAAATGAGAATGACTTGGGTGTAGGGATTTGCCTTTTCGGGAGCATACGGTGTTGGTTAAGGCACATAACCCACAGACCAGAACACTCTCATGGGATGAGCCATACACTTCTGGCTTGCCAACCAAGGCTGAGTCTGGGCCAAGTTGCTGAGCAAGCAATAGTTTGTCACTTTTGTCTTCCTGTCAGGTTTCAGTGCTAACTGGTTTGAAAACTAGGTGCCCTTAGACTCAGAGAGATGAAATGACTGCACAGAAAAGCAATCCATGTGTAATGGTGAGGCTGTGTCAGAAAGGGCCCTTCTGCTAATGCAGCCCACAGGTGATTCCCCTTCTGGCAGCCTGGAACTCTGGTTTACCATCTAAAGAAGATTCACTATCAATAACATCCACCTATAGCACACCACTTTGTGGTGCCATTTAATTCTTAGAAGCAGCCATCTCATCATGGAGCCATCCTGCTGCTGCAGCCCACCCATCAGAGCGACCGAGGATCCAGGGAAATACTGGAATGGCTGAACGACAGGGAAGGTCCTGTGAAGAGGGCAAGCTCCGAGTCCCGGGCTGGGCTACAGCAGGGCGAGGCACTGTTGGGACAGAGAGGCTCTCTCCCCTCGGGCCGCTCCCCGGCTGCCCCGGCCCAGCCCAGCCCAACACGGCCCAGCCCAGCCCAACACGGCCCGGCCCAGCCCAGCCTATCCCGGCCCAGCACAGCACGGCCCGGCCCAGCCTATCCCGGCCTATCCTGGCCCATCCCGGCCCATCCCGGCCCATCCCGGCCCGGCCCAGCCCAGCCTATCCCGGCCCATCCCGGCCCAGCCCATCCCGGCCCGCCTGCGCCGCGGTGCCTTCAAAAGTGCCCGGGCCTGGGCCTCGGCTCCTGCTCGCTCTGTGCCTCTCCTGTGCTGGTAAGCAATTTCAGCTGCTCTAGTGTCCTTCCTCTACTTGCCCTGAAAGGGTTGGTGTTTGTTTCCCTGGCTTTTTTTGTGTTTCTGACGTGCATCAGAAATAATGTAGAACAGAAGAGTGGAGGTGGAAAGAGAAGCTCTTAGGGCCCCCCAGGCTGTAATTTCCTCCCTTGTGGTATGGTTTGCTCAGAGAGGACTGCTTTAACCTAATCTGTCTCTGGGAACTGAGGGTTCTAGTTAATGTTAAAAGTGTTGTTCCGGCAAAATATCTGCCCCACACCCTGGTGAACGTGAAAAAACTCTCCATAAAGCCTCAGTGCTTGCCACATTTATAATGTTCTTTATCAGTTCAGAATGTTCTCCACAGTTGTATCCTGTTTCTAAAGTTGTGAGAACTAGCACCTCTGTAATTACAGAAAATAAGTGTTGCACAGTGTTGAGCACCCCAGCAGGAAAAAACTCCTAAGTTGTATTCTTGGCTCCCCCACAAGTGTTTTATCTTCTGCTCCCTGGTTGATTTGTGGAGGTGCTGGTACTGTTTCAGCTCCACAACGCAGATGCTGAGCTCCCTGAAAGGGCTGTGAGATTCCAGAGCTGTATAAAGTACCATTATTATGTCTATTTTTATAGATAAGAAAAAGCATGTTTGCAGCAAACAACAAAAAAAGTATTTCCCAGCTTTGAATGTGATGTATAGAGAAAGGTATATTGCTCAGCTGTTAGCACCTCATATCAGTGAAATATAGGGTGTTCCTCAAGTTGTATTACAGCTGCAAAATCTGTTTCCTGAAATATTAGGCATGCCAGCCAGTTTGGATGTAAATAATAAGCATGTCCATTGTTAGCTTTTTAGAGAGGCAGGAAAGCCATTTATTCCAGCACCATCTTGAACCTTCACTCTCTGAGGGTTACTGTTAGGTGTTTGAGGGCCCTGGAAAATTAATTTCTCTGAAAAAAGTTTCCTTTGCTCCACTTGGGGCTATTCTCTCAAGAGAGGTTAAGCTGTACTTCAGGCAGCAGTAAGGCCTGAGAACAGAAGACAATTTATTGAGAGTTTCATAGCAATATTAATCTGGAGCAGGTGTCTGCTTCAAAACATAAGTCAGGTCTCCTAAAATCAAGGTGCTGACTTAGTCTGTGCTATTTACTAACATACACAACTTAGAGAAACCACATTTAGGTTCTTTGGTTTCTTACAAAGTGTGAAATGGACATACAACAGTCTCAGTTTTTTTCAAGGTTTCCTTTTCAATACAGTTATTCTAGCCATTTTATTTAAAATTAAATTACAGTTTAATTATGCAATCCAGACACAGGAGCTTTAGTGAAATGGTCAGGTATGGTTATATCCTGTATAAAATAGGTGAGATTTGACAGAGCCATTTTAGGAATTTGCCTGGGTTGTTTTCTCAGGCTCTTTTCCTCCCCAGTGAATTTACTGTAATTAAGAACTAGTTCTGGGGGTATGCTCTTGGATTGGTATCAGTGTTTAACTGTACCCTAAAAATAAACATGTGAGAAATGTATTATTCTAACTGGCAGGGGGTTTGATCTGGGGGAGAGAGCAGACTTTTGGGGACAGCAGATGAGCTGTGTTTTAATGGGGTTGGTTTTTGCTCAGGCTCTGTAGTTAAAAGTCTGGAGGCCATTGTCATAAGCAATATCCTCTCTCATGCTCCAGTGGGATGGGATTTTTGTCAAGAATGGCAGTGTTTCTTGCATAGCAAAGGAAACTGATTTTGCCCCATTACTGATGGCCTACATGTAAAGGACCTACAGCAAGAAAAGGCACGAGCATCCGAGTGAAAAGAGTTTTTGCATTCTGCATGCAAGACCTACAGCTCTCAGGAACATGAGTTAATTGCAGAGCGGTCAAGAAATGAAGCAAATATGGAAATGTAGAGTACTGTACAATCTCACTTTTCCACTCCTTTCCTCAAGTCTGAGCACTGATCACAGCAAAGTACTGGGGTTGTTTTCCCTCTTTGCTGGTCCTGTCAAATCTCCATGTCCCAAACAACGTGTGTGTAGCCCAACACCTGCTGGAGCTGGTGGAGGGCACCAGCTCACAGTCACAGGGACACTCAGCAGCAAACTCACTGTGAGCTCTGCTACTTGGGATGGAGAGACAAAAGTAAAATCTCAGGGGAGGAAAAGCATTGGGTTTATTTTAGTATCGTGGTGCTGGTATGGTTGTCAGTGTTCCATGGAATATGGACACGTTACAAGATGTGTTCTTTATGAATTTTTTTTATTGATCTTGCCTCAGTGACTGTGATTAATAGTATTTTCATCCAAAAATGTCACCCCTGTCAATAAATCTGAATTTTTCCCTGTCCATGCTTCTGTTCCTTCAATCCCTGGAGAGGATTGATATGAGAGGAAGCGGAAGCTGAGGGGGAGTGTTCTCAAGGACCACACATCACCATATGTGACTCCATTAACCCAATCAAATTCCTTTATTATCACCTTTTACTGCAGTGGCATTTTGCATCTGCTCAGTGGGGGGCATCTGTGTTAGGTCTGTGCATGGATGACAGGAAAGGGTTTCTTATTTCAAAGAATCCAGTGCATAATGAGCTGTACAAAGGGATTGTATCAAACTATATTCAAAGATTATTAGGACTACAGTGCTTGGAGACTGAAGTATTTTACAGCTTTTAGAGGCATGTATAAATGCCTTGTTTGTTTCAGAAGGACTGCCAGATTTCATCTCTGGGGCAGAGAGGCAATTACTTCCTAATCACTAATCAAACAAAAGGTAATGCAAGAGCAGTGCATCACCTGCTACCTACAGCTTGCCCCTCCTAATTTGTGTGCTGAAATGTAGTTTCTGCTGGTCTAACCCTTTGTATTAAAGCAAGAAGGAAACTGCAGTTCAGCAGTGGGTTTTAACTCAAAGCAGATTATTCATCAAAACTGCAAGACTCACTTTCCAATCACTTGCCAAAATTGGAAAAAGTGGAATTTTTTGTTTTTTAAATGCAAGCTCAGAGCTGTACAGTATTTAGTTGACTACCCTTTTTATGGAGCTCATGGTAAACTGAGGTACCTCAATATCTTTGTGGGCTGTCTTAAGCACCCACTGGTGAGGAAGAATAAACTGTGTGTGTTACTGCTCTGCCTGTGAATCTGCAGCTAAACCACTATTAAAGCTAAATGCTGTGAAGGGTTAGGCTGTTTCTGGAGTCAGAAGTTCTCTAAGCACTGGGTGGGATACCAGGAAAGGGGAACCAGCTGTTCTCAATTGAAATTATTCCCCTTGAATTTCTTCCCTGGATTAGGAAAAACTTCAAGGAGCAAGGCAATTTGGCCTTTTTTTTCCTCGGTAGCTGAGAGAATTTCTGGGATATGAGTTGAGAGAACCAATCAATAAGTAAATTGATTGAAGGTGAAATGGAACGCTTTTTGCTTTTGCACATCAGACAGTGGGGATGTTCCGTGGCTCCGTGTCTGCTGTGGACACAGTGACTGGTGTCTGGCAGTGCTGGATGTGGCCCTGTGTTTGGGGGACAGCTGTATCTGTATATCCCAGTCGCTCTGTGCACTGCTCATGTACAGCCCTGCTCAGCCAGCAATCCTGAGGTGCTGAGGTCAGAATTAACAATCTTCATCAGAGCCTGTGCCCTCAGCAGGGATTTTTCTCATTAGCTCACACTGAAGTTCTTCCCTAATAAATTTGAACGTGGTTGTGTGGAGTCTCCATAAATGATTGTGTGTATCCCCAAAGGATGTATGTGTGCTGTTTTTCAGTAGGTGTGTAAAACCGTGCTGCTAATTTTGCACAAAAATATTTACTTTAGATACATCTTCTGAGAACGAAGAGGCAAATTGGAAACATTTGTGTAATAATTACTCATGGAGGGTCAGCACGTGAACATGTCGGAAATTAATTTGGTGGAATGTGTATGTGATTAGTCTGGATGCTGATGCTATCTTGAGGAGTGCTTTCTTTCATTTTTACTGATTCTTTTTCATGAGGAATATACAACAAGACTGTAATGTTGAGTTAATGAAGGTTGGGTTTTATTTTGGAGGACATATATATAATTGCAGGGAAATAAAACATCTGTGCAATGTATATTGCATATCTGTATCTGTCCTTAATTGTTACAGTTTTTATCTTTGCATTTGCAGAGCTGGAGACTGTGGAGTGTTATTGAATCTTTATTGCTTCTAAGATCCTAGATTGATACTTGGAAATAGTGAGCTATATAACAGCACTGATCTGATTCTGCTTTCTGTGCAATGCAGCTTTAAATTTCTAAAGAGTCAAAGCTGCATCTTAAAATAAGATGCGGGTGCAGACTCCACTTCCTGGAGCCTTTGCTTTTGTTCTTTCTCGTTTTTAGTTTAAAATAAGTCATTCGGAATAAAAGCCTATTTTTGTTCTTTGTGGGTGGGAAGAAACTTGGCTCCCTCAGTTCTCATCCTGTGCACATCAGCGTGATGTACGTACACCCAGTGTTAGTGTCTGGGAGATACCAGATAAAGCCTTCAGTTACTTTGATCTACTAGTCATGTGTTAAAAGTAGGAATAAAAGTTCCTTTCTAAAATACAGAGATTTTGAGATATTTGCAATATTGTGCTTTCCATCCCTCTGCATTTTACAAATGTTGGAAAGGAATGTGGAGGGAGCACTTGGACCATGGCATAGAGCAGGCCACCCTTAGTGCAGAACAGAGATTGTGTAGGGCACGAGCATGAAACACAAGGCCTTAGGAGAAGGTGTGCTGTGCCCAGCTGGGGTGCAGGTGAAATTTCTATAGTCCCCAGAAGTTATATTTAAATTACAGAAGTAGAAAATAAAGCTTATCAGGTCATTTCTTCCTTTCCCTCTGTTCCCCAAGGCAGGGTTTTTAATAGTTAGACCATTTTTGACAGATGACTGTTTAGCCCATTCAAAAAAATTCAGATGATGGAGACTCTACAACTTCCCAAGGCAATCTATTCCAGTGCTCAACTGTCCCAATCATTATTCACATTTAATCTGTGGAGGACAAAGGCTGACACAGCCTTTCCATGCAAAATGAAAGGACTTTTAGAAAATACAGGGTCTTTAATTTCAATGGGTTATTTCTCCTGTGATATTTAGGATGGTTCCTTCCCAGCAGACACAGGTGTGGCAGTGCTTGGGTATATCCAGAGTTGTTTGTGAGCCTGAGGGCTCAGGAACTGCCCCCTCCTTACAGTGTGAGACCAGAGCATGGGTGCCAGCACACTCCTTGTTCTCCCAGGAGGTTTGCATAGCCAGAAGTTAGGAGAGTGCTCCATTTTTCTGGGATTTCTGGACATGTGCAGGACATATGCAGTAAACATGAGACCACTGAGGAGGGCAGAACAAAGCTTGTGAAGAGTGGCTGCCCCTGTGTAATGTACGCAGGGAGGGAAGGGAGANACAAAGCTTGTGAAGAGTGGCTGCAGCTGCAGAGGTGTTTAGCACCCCCGTGTAATGTATGCAGGGAGGGAAGGGAGAAGAGGTGAGGGATATTAGAGAGAGGCATATTAAAAACATTCACATAAGGAGGAGTTGGCAGAGATGCACAGGAAGGGATTTTGGGTCCTGGTGTGCTGTTGTCAGAGCAGAAGTGCAGAAGCTCAGTACAGTCTGTGTTTGGGTTTCCCAGTGCAGAAGTGCTGGGATGTGAGCTGGCTGTGCTGCTCTGGAAGCTGTCACACAAGGTTTGAGCCGTGAGTTGGAATTCTGTTACACTGGGGTAGGGGGCTGGGGAGTGGTCCAGCCAGGTTCCTCAGGACCAGCAGCTGGTGAGCTTGTTCTGCAGGGCAGGAACTGTCACTTACTTTGTGTGTACCTGGTCCACACTCTGTCCTGCTGCCAAACAAACTATAAGAGGAATTACATCTTTTTTTTCTAGTGAAATGCATGCTGACAGGGAAATCTGCAAGTGTAGGAAGCTGTGCTGTTAAGGTTTGTACTGTCACAGCTGGGGGGTGGCCAGAGCTCTTGACACAGCTTGGATGAAAAAAGAGCTTACTGTGCTCACTGCCTTGCTCTTGAGGTAGCTGGATGTCTGAAACAACACCTAAAGTGTCTTTGGTGGACAGTGGCCACCTGGGTTAATTCACATGCTGGGCTAAAGTGAATAGCTGGTCTTGTGCTGTTTAACAAGCTATTACTGGAGATTTGGGATCTGAGACTGTGGATGTGTGCACTGGCTGTGATTTCTTTTTTTTTTTTTTCCTCCTAGATACACACAGGGTAGCTCAGGTGCTCCCACTGTGTGCCTAGTGTCTGGATTTCAACAGCCTCTCTTAGGTAGCCTGAGAGCTCTCCCTAGCCAGTACCTTTGGTTTTCTTAGCAGAGGAACAAAGTATGTGAGCACTGAGACCTCCTGCCCCTGCTGTAGCTCATGCAGGGGGGATACTGAGCTGGGAGCAGCCCAGGGCTGTGTTCCAGCACAGTCTCTTGACAGGGAGCTGGTTTGTTAATGGTTTCCTGGCATCTTGGACTAGCAAGCTGTTCTCAGCTTTCAAAACTTTATTGTCAAAATTTTAACTGATGACTGTTAAATTTCACTGTTGCATTTGGTTTGGATCTGCTGCAAATTAAATCTGACTTTGTGAACCACTCTTTACAATGCTGTCTGCTGGAAGGGATCCGAGAGCAACACCTGTGCCAATCTCTGGGTCAGGTTGCTTTCCCTGAGCTCTCTTTGTGGCTGAAGCAGATAAATTTTCCCTTGGTTCTTATTCTGTCAGGTGTTTGAGAACATCCATAATATTTTAATAAAAATGGCAAAATGGAGTAAATCAAATAGCTCTAGTATGTACAGATACCTTAGACCTGAGGGTGTTTTTAGATACAGAAGGGTTAACTGCACATAGTTTCATACTTGAATGGAAAAAGAATGACACCTTTTTGTTATCAGCCGTTTTGGTGCTGTCTTTTTTAATCATTTCAGGCTTTGAACTCCTGCTCTGAAAGAGAATCTCTGTCTCTTCATCTTCAGCGGCTGCCAGGTCTGGAGGTCTAATCAATGCAGGTTATTGATAGCAAATCAATTAATGCAGACAAAAGATCAAAATTAAGGGGCTTTCACTAAATTAATAAGTGATTCCAAGTCTTTTAACAGAGTGCCTGAGATAAGGGCAGCTCAGTCTTCTGGGACAGCAGTCTCTGGTCCTGTTTCCAAAGACAGTCAGCTGGAGAGAGCGAGCAGTGCTTTTTACATCTTTTCCCCCATTTAATAACCTGTTTTGTTCAATAGGAGGTGCTTAAAATTTGAGTCCAACAAGGTTGCCAGGAAGCAGGTCCTAACTGAAAAGAGCAGATATATCTGCAGAAGGCTGTAATGGTCTCATTCAGCTGATTGAGGGAGGACAAATTATTTCAAAAGCCAAATTTATGTAAGATCCCAGCCAACACCAGAGTTAAGGTTTGCTTCAGTAGCAGATATATCTGATATTGAACTAGAGATGCACACAGAAGCATCTAGGTGCAGAATAACTACAGTAATGTGGAGCTCTTGCCAGACCCAGCCCTCCTGCCCTGTGGCAGGCCCTCTTGGAATAAGGTGGGCAAGGCTCAATCCAAATACTTGCAGTCAGTGGTCCTGCACAGTTCCCTGCCAGGAATGTCAGAGCTAAGATGCCTGACACTGTGGGGCTGGGATTTACTACTGCCAGTACACTCCAGCCCCATCAGCCTCTCCCAGGAGACTGGCTGCAGACCTGGGGACTGGGAGCACTCACCAGTTAAAACAGCTTTTCCACCTTTCCTCCTGCTTTAACCAAGGAAAACAAATGAACTGTGCCATGCAGGAAGAAGAGAGCATCTCTTACAGTTTCCACGTGTGTAGTGCTGCCTGCTATTTCTGCCTATTTTCCTGCTTAATAAGAAGGGCCATTCTTTGAAATGCCAGGAACTCTCCTGCTGTGACAGTAATTAACAAGGAGGGAGATGGAGCTGGGAGGTGAATTACAGAAGCACAAATACAGTGTGTAGCTCCCTGAGGATGCAGAGTGGCTCAGGTCACCCCATGAATCTCACTTGCAGTGTGGTGGATAACACTGTCTCCCTGTTTGGACCTATGTGGGTTCAGTCAGGTCCTTGTGCCATTGGTGCTTGGCACTGTCCAGAGGGGCTGGATGCTGTTCCCAGATTTCTCTGAAATGGCTGTGGCTTGCAAAACTTTTGACTAGAAGCTTATGCCAGAAGTGCTAATATTTGGGTGAATAGATGGAGATTTACAAATGTAGCCCTTGTCATAGCCATGTCTGTGACAGCAGAACTGTACCTGAATGCCAAGCTTTACTGGTTCAAATTTCATGTAATCAAAGGTTCGTTTTTGCTTCTGCTACTTTGTCTACTGAGCTCTGCCTGGCTCTTGCCACTCATTGCCTGTTCTATTGCTGACGCAGAAATCCAGTGTGTTTCCTTCAGCTGCTTTCCTTTGGACTTAAAACAGCAACACAGCTGATGTTTGTTGGTCTAATCCAGTGGTGATGATCTGCTCCCATCACAGAGCTGTGGAGCAGGACTTGTGGCATGGAGCAGTGGATGTTTTAGTTGGTATTGCAGCCCAGAGCCTGGGTCACATCTGAGAGAAGGACTAAGGGAACTTCCTACCCCAGATTGGGCAGATGAACTATAACAATGAGAAGTGACTCTCTGAGGGTACAGTGCTGCTGTTCTTTGTTTCTGTGCCTGCTGGGAATGACTCTGCTGTACTGCCTTGCTTCCTTCAGGCAGGGTTTGCAGCCCTCAGATGTGCAATCCTTTGCCTTTCTTCCACTGCTTTCAGTTTCCTCCTACAGACGCCTGCGCTGACTGCAGTTCTCTGCAGCCACATGTCTCAGTAGCTGCTTAACCTAGAAAGTCATTGCTAAAAAGATCTGACATCATAACACCCTGGAAAAAGACTTCTAACTCCCCTTCCCCCTCCCTGGTCCTTCTCTTTTCTTTTCCCAGGATATATGAAAAGCTGTAACTACTAAATCAAAATCTATTTGATTTTTGTACTCTCTTGATAACTGGGCAGCTGATCCCTATCACCCAGCTGAGGCTTATCTGCTGCCTCCAGCCTCCCTGCTGCAGCAATTGGTTCCTGCAGGGACAGTGCTGGGTTATAAAGTGAGACTGATATCGTGGTCAGGGCCTTTTGCTTTCTCACTGTGGCCATTGTTGGCGATATGTTTCTGAGCAAGTGGCTTGGTTTTCTGGGAGGACTAGAAGGAAGGACTGGGCCTGTGGGATTTAGAGGTTCTGATATATATTTTTAATCCCCTTATTACTTTTTTTTAAGTTGTGAAGTGATGTCAGGGAAGGTGCAGGGTCAACAGCATAGGCTAGAGCTGAGGTAATGGGTTGGTGGTTTTGCTTTAGCTCTTGAAGTTCCCAGGTGAGATTTCTGTCTTGTTAGGTAAGCACTGACCTACACGTGTGTTCTTCATTTCAGCCTCTTCTGAAAACAGTTCTAGTAGAAGAGAAAACTGCCAACTGCTGTGCTTGGTATAATACTGCTAATTTTGAACTGTAATTGTAATTTTTCTGTAACTTTTCAACGAGTTTACCAGGATG
Organism: Thryothorus ludovicianus; assembly: GCA_013397245.1. Classification (NCBI taxonomy): domain Eukaryota; kingdom Metazoa; phylum Chordata; class Aves; order Passeriformes; family Certhiidae; genus Thryothorus; species Thryothorus ludovicianus. The sequence goes on along the minus strand of VZTB01013914.1, from coordinate 875,846 downwards.
CTGAAGAGGCTGTAGATCCATATCTGCACAGCTGGGTGTAGGTAGCTCACTCCTGGCAACAAAACAGTAGTAGGATGTGGGAATAAAAGCGTTCCCACCCTATCCCTTCTGGCTCAGTCATGTCCTAACTGTAGTGATTCAGCTATCTGGAGCCACTGGAAAGGCTGCAGTCATGTTAGCACCTTTTAATAATCAAGATGAGGAAGCAGGGACTGCCACAACTGCAACCATGCTGGTATTATTTACCTTGCTCAGCCATCGTGTGTAATTAGAGTTCTGTTACTCTCACTAGGCACTAGCTTGAGGTGAGACAGAACAGAGTTAAATCAAATTGTCTTTCTGTCCTGGAACTGAGGCATCTGGGCAGCACACACAGCTTTTTTGGCAGTTTGGTTCAAGATTAGCTGGCAGTGCAGATAAAACTGCATTTTGCAGTCCCAAGAAGAGTGATGCAGGGTAATTCCTGCAATGGGTGGTGTAAGAAAAATGCTGAGCTAAGGGCAGTGAGGCAGCTGGTGAGACTCAGCCAAGTGACAGAGATCAGCTGCAAGAAGTATGAAAATAAAAAATTCAAATAGTAATTTTAAGAGCTTCTGGGAAAGGCCTTCCCTCTACATGCCTATTTCCAGCAGAAGTTATTGGCCTGTATATCCTGGCCCTGCTTTGGCAGCAGCCACTTAGGTTGTATAGGGCAAAATAGAGGCTCCACGGCCATCCTGCCCTGCAGCTCTCCTGGTCAGCTGCTGCTTTGATGATGTGTGAAGCTACCCCACGCCTCTTTCATCTGCAATGATGAAAGTCAAAAAAACTAGCCCTGCCAGCCTGGCAATGTGTTTGTGTGGCTCTGCTTACAGGAGAAGGTGAGGCAGATGCTTAACTCCTCCCTTTTCAGTTTCTCCCTCTCCAGACCTGTAAGTGTGTTGGCACTCTTCCCCTGTGCTTCCTAAACCTCCTGGCACTGGACAGCCAGGCACTGGCAGGCTGCCCCAGTTTGGTTACAGGAATATTGTCTCATCCTCTCTTTGCTGTGTTGTGTTGAGCAGATCTGTCCAGTTCACAAGTCAGCTCATTTCAAAAGTCTTACTTGTGTCAGTAGACACAACTAATAAAAATGAAATAGTGTAAGAGCAAGTTGAGTACTCCCAGACCGGCTGCTTGCTGTATTGGGGTGGTCTCTGTGATGTGAACTTACACAGCTGAGTTATAAAACCTTCAGCTAGGCTGATAAATATTATTTGGCAGTGCTCCCAAGCACTTGCATTGACCACTGAGATAAATGTAGGATTTTCTTGCTTTCAAGTGGGTAAAACTGTTCTGGTTGGTGGTTTTTGCAACAGCCCAGAGCAAGCCAAAGTCCTAATGTCCTGTAGAGCTCCATGGCTTGGCTCTGGTGCTGACACTGGGACATCCAACAGGATCAGCTGGATTGTCTGAAGCATCTTCTGCTACTGAGTGGGTTACAGGCTCCTTCTCTGCATCCAGGTCTTAGGCAAGGAGAGATTGTGGTGACACTCAGATAAACCCTGTCAGTTTAATAGCTTGAAACCAATTCAGTAATAGGTGTTTGCAACAGTGCTGCACTCAGAAAGAAACAGCTTCTCATGTAGGTAGTACTTTTCTATAGTATAGATGGATTATTTTACATTCCAAGGTTGTATGTGGTTAAGATACCAGAGCTCAGCTCTGGCATGGACACTGGGCACTGTTATCCTCACTGAGAAGAGTCTTTGTTTAAACCACCCAAATGAAAAGCTACTGCCTTCCCAGTGATTTAAACCAAAATGTGCTGTTCTGCATTGGAGCTGAATTAAAAGGCAGTGCTGCCACAGCCCAGTGGACACACAGTAATTTGCCAAGCCAAGGAAATTTCTCTGTTTGCAATCACATGGCCATGCCATGCTTCTCCTCTGGTTGAATTAAAGTAACTTGATCACAGCTACACAAACACTTGAGTTTTAAAAAGGCTTTGAAAATGTGTGGGCAGGTATTTGTCTGCACCTATCAGACCTCAACAGTCAACTGCAGGAAGTGGATATGCAGACATGTTGAATTCCCATCCACAAAACAACCCATGCCCATTCCAGTGCCATCTCTGTATCAGGAGGGTGCCTTGGGTTTGTGCTCTTTACCAGTGGATTTCTGCAGTAGGGGTAGGAATTCCTGGCATTCATTCCTGTCTCATATTGCTGATTGGTAGTGTTATGGTGGTGGCAATGGGAATCTTTTTTTCCTATAAGAAATGTTATGTATTTGCCTGTTCCATCCAGTCATGCAGTGCCTCCTGCATCAAGTAGAGACCACTCAAAATCCAGAGACCACCATGTGGAATTACAGTTCTGCAGGGTTTTCTGTGCTGCAGCAGTGATTTAACTTGCCTTTTGTTCTACATCTCCTTCACAACTGGCACAGACATCCTTGTTTTCACTCTCCTGAAGCTTGTGGAGAGCTGAGGCAGCCTTGTAGCCTGAAGTGAAGGGTCTGAAGTTCCACCTGTGTTTGGGTGGAGCTACCAGAAGTGAGTCCTTGCTGGCTGTTTGCTTTTACATCAGAAAGGGCAACAAGAAATTCTCCTGAGACTTTGTCCTGCAAGTGTTCCCTGGTAGACAAAGGGTCAGCTGGTGGTGTAAGTCCCATGTCTCATGGCGTGGCTTTTTCCTGCAAAATGTAGCTACAATCCAATTCTGGAATAGAAATACAACTCATTGAGTTATCCTGCTCCTGGAAAGAGAAAACAAAGTCTAACAAAGCGTGTTACCGATCTCAGATGCATCCCACTATCATTTGCTCTCGTGGATACCCCAAGCAGTGTTGCCTTCCCATTAAGGCAATGAACTGAAATCTGCAAGAGACAGTAAAATGACTTCAGGATTGTTGGAATTTCTGTAGCGTGGCAGCAAGTCATTGTAGAGCAGTTGACAGAAGTAAAACCATTTGTCCTTACAGTGTGGAAGCACAGAGTGTGTCCGACCAAAATGCAAACTCTTCAAATAGATGTGTTGGGTGAAGCTAGGAGGGGGATGAAGGCACAGGGACAGTGGCAGAGCTAAGAGGAAACCAGCCTGTCTGGCCACTGCCTGTTAGAGTCCTGTTCACTGGGAGGAAGGTTTTGGCAATAAATGTTTAGTGTGCAGGTGGGCATTATTTTATATCTAGTGTAATTTGAAAGCAGTCAGGATCTAAAAAGCCCTCAAGAGCAGTGATACTGAGAAATTGGCACTGCTGCCAGCATTGATAGAAACACAGATTTGATCTGGCAGAAGCACAAAACAGCTTTTAAAAAATGTTTGACATTGGAAAATGAAGAGTTTGCCACCATTGTCCTGCTGGGTCAGGTAAGAACTCATCAGGAAACACTGGAGATGGGTGACTGCTACTGTGTAGTTAGTTCTTGGACACCAGCATTGTCTGTAATAGAAGTGGTTCTTACTTTAGCTTGTTTAGCAGCTCTCCATTTTCCTTGCAGGAAAATAAAATAAACAGGATTCTTTTTCCAACGCAGGCAGTGAGCTATTCCACATACATCTGTCAAAAAGATGCAGCAAGGGACTGGGTTGGACTCACACAGGGTTTCTGTTTCTTAGGCCATGGAGGATGTTGCTGAAATTCTCAGCACTGAAAGCTCTTTGATTTCATTGGTAGCAGAGAGTGTGGCAGGGGACAATCTCCTCTGTTCCCTGTCAAGGGGAGGGGAGGGAGCTGTTTGCAGGTGGGCAGGAGATGGTGCCAGTGCAATTAAATAATAAAAGTAAGGACAAAATTACTCCCCTGCATATGAGTATTTTATAGTGCCTGAGATGAGCAAGAACATGGGTACTCTTAGGGCTTTGAGGCACAAGGAACTCACCATTATCCATCCTGCTTTTCTATGCATTAAGGCTTTTAAAAATACCACTTCCTCCTCTTCCCACTCCTTGCAGAAACAGCATCCCTTTATTCCTTGTAGAATGCATACATAAAGTTCTTTTTGCAAACTGCACAATCTCTTTCACCTTACTAAACTGAAATCTAAAATTTGAGCCTGACTCCCCTGAAGAGGTGGTGATTCTCAGTGCAAGGCAGTTTATTCCATCTGATGACTTACGATCATCACTCACTTTCCTCCTTTATCTCAAAGTGGTTGTTAATTGGTGCACCCATACATCCCTGGTTAGCCTGAAAACTCAAGTCTCTGTTTAGCAGCACAGCCTTTGCTAAGACTGTCCTTTTAGGCTGCATTTGGAAGAACTGGCCACATCATTGGTTTTCTGTCCTGACCAGCTTGATATTTATGTTCAGTATAGCCTGAATAGAGGCAAAAAATATGTAGCACATGTGCTTGGAACAGCTCTGCAGGGATATCCTGGAGAGGAGGCAAAGACTGGGGTGGAAATGAAAGACCCTAAATTCAGACCAGCACAATTTTGGGCATAGACTCCCGTTCAGACAGGGAAAGAAGGGAGTATAAGCCTGGGAGAGGTGATGCTGTGTTTCTGATCTGGATAAAGACATCCAGAACCTTTTCCTGCTGTACCTGTGCTCTTTCCTGCCTCCTTCAGTACGATCCACCACTTGGATGGAGTTACTCTGTGTGCATTTGTATTGTTAACAATATCTTCCTTCCAGTGTTAAGAAACAAAACCAAGTTACTCTGTGGTAGGAGAGATGGATTCCAGAAAGCATGAATGAACTCAGTAGAGCCTGGTGAAGTATAACCCTCCCCTCATCTTGGGGGGAAAGCTGAGCAACAGCAATGGGATGACTTGCCTAAGACAATGTGTGACAGAATTAGGAACAGGAATCAGGAATTTAGTACTTAAGACTTTGGCTTTCTGACAAGATCATCTGTCTGTCATCAGCAGAATGGAAACATATGAGTCGTGGCTTTGTCTTTAGGAAGAGGAGATTAAATCCAAGTGGGTTATTTCAGTTTGGCCTGAAAGGCTCAGTGGCAGGTGCGAACTTTCTGCTTCCTGTCATCCAGCTCTTAATTGCAAAATGTCTTTGCTGTTTGGTGGAGCATTCTGAATTGCCAGGATGTTGTGCTACAGCAAGATGACACAAGCATTGCTCTGTTGCTGGCTGGTACCAGCTTTGCTGGTAGGCAGGAAATGGAGCACTGACTCCTTGGTATTACTGCCAACCAAGTGTCCTGGAGCACAGGGCTGCCAGAGGGAGCTGCCCACTCGTGTCTGTCCCTGCTGGCTGCTCTGGATCCCTCTCTGTTTCTAATCTGGAGTGCAGCAGGGAGGCTGGGTCAGCTCCACGTCAGTCAAGTTTTAGCACTGAGGCAGCTTGTTTGAAGGGAAGGGGAGGTATCACAATCAGCAGCAAGAGTCCTGACTCCAAGCCCTACTCCAGTGTAAGCTGGTGAAACTTTTTGTGGCTTCAGGAAAGCTTTGGACTGGTTGGCCTCAGGGGTGTGCCTGGATGCTGCTCTTGCCTTAGGCATGTGGCTACAAAGGAAAGGGGGGAGAAAACAGCCATAGAGTGAGTGAGAAGAAAGGGGCAGGAGTAGAAATGGAATCCAGCTCCATATTCTATATGGGAAAATTAACATTTCTTTTAAGCCAGCAAGATGGCAGAGCCTGGCTGCATAGAGATGAGTATGTACAGCAGCTGCCCAGTGGGGTTTTACAGGTTGACAATGTTTAGCACGATACATTTAACAATTTCATAGCCAAATTTTCTCAGTGATGTGACATTAGGTGAAAAAATCTGCAAGAGGAAGGTGAGGTGTATGTGCTGAATCCTACAAGAAATAGCTTCTCCACTCTGTGGCCTAATGAATGCCTGGGTGAAGGCAGAGGTGAAGCAAGCCTGTGTGAAGCACAGGGAGCTCCCATCACCTCTGTCTGGTGAAGTGACAGGGGATTTAATGAGGATACCCTGACAGCAGGCTGTGCTGTGCTGTCTGGACTGGCACATCAATGCTGTCCTGAGGTAGCTGCTCAGAGTTTGTATGTCTTAATGAGACCCACCCCACTGCTTGCAGTGCTGAAGCCAGCTTAGCTATTCTTGGCTGTTTGTCACCACACAGTAACTGGAACACCAGTATTGTATAGCTTAAAGTGGACTTTTTCTCCTGTGGGGAAAGGGAAGAGTTGTTCTTGATGATATCTGTAACATCTGGAAAAGGGGTTTTTGTCTTGAACCTCAGGGGGTTCTGAATGTCTGCATAGAGATGGGAATGAGGAGCCAGAGGGTACATCCAGTAGGATTAAGGCTCATGTTTGAGCCTTCCACTACCCCATCTCACATTCTGAATCTGGCTTGGGAAATGAGGACAGCTGAGATAATTGGCTAAGAGAGACCCAGTCTGGTAAGAGAATGCTAAAATTTTGACTCAGTGTAGCTAGCAATAAAAAAAGCCTGACAGGTCTGTGAAAGTTGTCTGCGAATGCATCCTAGGAAGAGGTACTGGGGAAGGGCTGCCTCATTTAAGCCCTAGGGAAATATGAGCATCAGAATGTACAGTCGAGTCCTCAACAAATGGAGGCTGCAAATAAAAATACTTCCAACCATCAGAGTGAGGTTGTGAAGCATCTTTCCCATAGGAGCAGGGGAGAGGAAAAACTAATTGTCTAGGACATTGCTGATGAATTACAGGGCATGAGTGCCAGCAGTAGCACAGGCTGGACTTGAAAACACAGAACTCCCCTTCTAAGCCTCACCCCTCATCCTGTATTTTTTTAAATTTTTCATGCTAAGCTCTCAGCCTGGTGAAGTGATGAGAAATAAGCATTGCTGCTACACTGAAGTCCTTCACAAAGGAGCAGAATGAGACCACTTTGAGCATGTTGTCAGCAAAGTCCAAAAATGTAGGATGGAAGCTTTGAAAAGGAAGAAGAAATGTTTTATAATAATCTGTAATTTAAACCTGTTTCATCACCACTGGCTTGCTGTGTAAGGAAATTTCAAGATGAACTATCTGCTCTAAGTACAAATAAGTATATTTTGCATGTACTTTTTTTTACAGAACTGCAGGACAATATTGACAAGCTGAAGTTAGTCTGGGCAGAGGAAATGAACCATCAAATCTCAGCAGAGAGTATGAAGACTATAATGCTGACTGCTGAGAGCAGTACAAGATCCCTCTTGAGTACCAGGGGAGAATGATGATGAGATATTTTCACAGGGTGGATATGCAAAAGAAAACAGGGCACAGTGAAACACTGGCAGGAATACTTTGGTATCAGGAATCATCTTCATGTCTTCTGGGATTCTCCCAAGTTAAATAGCTGATGCTTACGAAAGCTGACCTGCATTATTTCAGGGATGTATCCCACAAGTTTTTATTAACATGCTGTTAGGGGAATGTTCTTATTTTCTGCAATTAAACAAAAATAAGTAACTATTTAACATTCTGTGTCTGAAGCCAGAAGCTGTATGAAATTACTGTATGTGCAGAGACAGATACCATCCAGAGAAATGGATTTGGCCAAAATAAGATAACTATGAAGAATGGAGTGACTTGCTGCTTCTAACAGATTAGCAGCCAAACTGTTAGAGAAAGGAAAAAAACAAGTGGCAGGTTTTGCTTTGGCATTTTTAATAGCAGTGCTTTTTCTCAGTGGCTATTCTATCTCAGCTCTTCTGACTTTGCTTTCAAATTGTTCCCAATACTCTTTACATGTGAAAATGTCTTGTATGGTCAACAGTCTTGTTGCTCTTTAACAATGGGTACCATGTAAAAGGGACTTGTCAGGCTGGTGCTCTCTGGCACAGTTGTTAGTGCTGGAAATGTTGCATTGTGTTTTTAAGGTTGACAGTCGGTGTTTCCCTGAGTCAAGGCTCCCCCTGTGTTGTTTCTCTGTGCAGAGCTAAAACCAGAGCTCAGCAAAGTCTGGCAGTGTTCTTCCATCCCAGGGCCTGCCCGTGTACATGATCACCAATAATCAGCTGTGTAGTAGCAGCTTGTTTTCTGCTCTCTGGCTTGTTGGAGATGATATATGAAGTATGAAGAATAATGTGAGATGTTTTTCTTAAGCTACGTTAAGCCCACTGTGCTGACAGCAGCAAAACAGAACTTGTTTTGACAAGGAGTTGAGTTAACACGACACAAAAGCTAAACTCAGGAAAGATGAGGATCGCTGTCAGACCCTGGTGATTTTTTCCTTTATTTTTCTGATGTGGGTCATTTTAAAAGCCTTTTCCCAGTACTCCTACCTTCCCAGAGTTTATTTTCTAACTGTTACTTTCTCCAAAGTCTGAGAGACTCCTTGTTTTTTGGGTTTTTTTCCATTGATGTTTCTTGCTTCCAGCAAAAAGAGTGAACATTTATTTTGAGACTTATGGATCATTACAATATTGGTAGTGTTGCATCTTCATGTGTTTGTGACATGTCACTGTGAGTTGTTGCTTCCCAGGAGACAGATTCAGCTCGACAGGAGGAAGACAGTGTCATATCTCATGACATGTTTCCCTGCACCATGAGGCATATATGAGGAGTGAGGACCCCAACACAGATGGCTTAGGCCTGTAATCCTTTTATGCCTTCTCTCAGGCAAGCATGGGGATTTCAGATCATCTCTAGGGCATGGATCAGACAGGACTTTCTGTTTCTGTAACCATCAAGGGGCAATTGCTACCCCAGTAGGTCATTGAACCAGCTCGTTCTGCCACAGTCTGAAGGATGGATTGCTTGAGGTCTGGCATTATTCATGCTGGGATGGGTATGAATTAATCCTGTGCTCCAGTGTGGAAATTGTTTGCATAGCAGAGGTTGGAAGGGTGGTGGTGTCCCCCACAATGCATGAAGACTTTGCATTACCCTGAAGGTGGAAATATTTGAGCTTAAAAGAATCAGGGTGCTGAAGGTGAACGGACTCTGACAGTCAGTGACAAATAGCATGAATGCTTTTCCATGCATCACCTGGACTGGAGGATCCTATGGCTACATACTGAAGTTTCTCTGGGCTTGCCCAAGTTCTCTTGCTCAAGGAGGGGTGCCTGTGCTCAGGTACATCCCCAGCATGATGCCAGGAGGTTGAGATGCTCTGCACCCAGTAAACAGGGTTGCAAAGCCAATTATGAAATTTGTGTTCCATAGTTTAGATTTATTGAGTTAATCCTGCTGCTGGATATTAGTTATTTTTTTGTCTATGGGTATTTTCTGATAGGTTCTCTCTTCTAGGTAATGGGCTTGTACAGTGATCCATAGGAGCTGATCTTGACAGGAAAGGACCTTTCTGGTGTTATCAGCAGGCACAGGGGGCTTTAAAACTGCTCACCTGTAGAAGTGTTACCCTTCCTCCCTCAGTATTTGTTCAGCTTTCACCAGTCACCGACTGCCATAACTGAAAATCATTCTTCCCTGATGCCATGGGGTTTGGATGACAGTCCAGTTCCCAATGGCCAGGTCACAAATGGCTCTTGTCAGTACTGGGAGCCCTTCTCCAGGGCTGCATGAGCCAAGGAGGGCTTGTTCCTTGCCAGGCCATCCTGACCAGATTGCAGTGAGCTGAGCTAGAAAGTGCCTCCATCTGTTGCATCTCTTTTCAAACTGCTGGTCCTTAAACACAGTAGTGAGTAAAGTGGTAAATGTTGGTAAAACACTCTGAGGCTGTGAGCTGGGAGCAACACTGGGGTTTTTTAGAAGTCTGTAGAAGACTTTGATCTTCATAATGCTGAGCTTCTTTCTGCTTTCACTGAAAGTGGCTGCACAGCTCCCACTGACCTCAGCTGGGCAGGACAGAGCCAGGAATTGCAACACTTGTCTTGGTGCCTTGCCCAAAGTGGTGTCAACAGCCTGATTCTGGAAGGTAGATGGAGTCCCATAATATGCAAGAAAAAAATTATTAATCAGCTTTATAATGTGTTATTGTTTTGACCAGCTGTTTGGGTTTTGCCTTTGTGTGTTCATGTGCAGGTGCTCTTTTACCTCCTCCTCTCCCTCCCCAAACAAGGAAGCATAGACAGAGACATTTCTCACATCTGCAGAAGCTTTGGGGCTAATGTTGGTGTCTAATGCAGGAGTGGGTGACTGAGGGTCATGACAGTATTGCTCTCGGCTTTGCATGAACATAGACAAGCCTGGATGTAAGAAAACATCTTCACTGCAATAGAGATCACACTTGCAACCACTTTTGAGTGCCAGAGCAGCAGCTAATATTATAATAATTGCTAAAATTACTGTAGCATCTTTTCTGAAGATGTAATGGGAGATGAATGTTGGGCAGCAGGGGTACAGTGGACCTGAATCATCTGTGGTGGGTGATTTGTTGAATGGAGCTCTGTGTGTGGTGAGGAGCTGGACCTGCTCCGTGCTTTTCTAAAGGACTGTTGTGCTCATCAGTGGCCAGCTTAATCTTACTGCTGCAGTGTCCACACCAGCTCCATGCTCCATCTGTCCACAAGCCAGGTGATAAGACAGGATGTTCTGGTCAGGGACTTTGTCAGCATAACTCCAGTTGCCCTGGGCAGTTTCCAGTAGCACCTGTGTGCAGGAATGCAGGTGCTGAGTTGCATTTCCAGCCTAGCTGAGAGCTACTAGCTGCACACTGGAGTTTGACACTGTAATAATAGATTTCTTTTGTCAGGTGAAATTAATCTTGGATTATCTGCTTCACCAATCCAAATACAGGCTCCTATATTAGCATCCACTTTCCTTAGGCTTGAATCTTTCAGGAAATAGATGCAAATTGGAAAACCTACGTTAAGTTAACTGAGGTTGTAAATCGCAGCCACATCACACGTGAGCCTGGGAGGTAGAGAATAGCTTTCAAACCATTTCCCTCAAATTGAGAGGGAGTGCTGCACTCCCATACATTTTATTAAAGCCGTGGTGAGAAACAGACTTGCCAGTACAGTGTCCCTGTGCTTGAAGCAACCACTCCCATTTAGAGAACAAAAAATGCTGTAATCTACCTCCAGCCAGTGTCATCCTGATGAACTTCTGCCGGCTGAATTAACACGCAAAACTTTGTAAGGAGTCACTTGGAGCTCAGTGTATCTGACACAAACTTGCTGTGTCAAGAACTCTCCCGGGAATTAGAGGAGCACTTTGCTCTGCCTCTCCTTATCCCTGTCCCCATTGCAAACTATGGCTTTTATTTGCCTGTAAAATTTTGCCAGTTGGTGAATCCACAGGGAGAAGGTGTGAGTGGATGTGCAGTGAGTGGTGCCAACACTGGGTTGCAGTGCAGAAATGTCTGAGCTATGGAAGAATCATTCACAACTGGAAATTGCCAAGGTGAAGTCTTTTGGGGCCTGCACCATTTGGATGTGAAATGAACTGGCATACTTTTCTGAATCAGCTGAGATAGTCTGTCCTTTGCTGTGTGGATATTTAACCCCGTTGTCTCTGCACTGCATCATTGCTGAGTGTCAGACATATCCCAGTTGCCTGAGATTTAATTTCAGGGAATGCTTATGTTTTCTTGGTTAGTTTGGTTGGGGTTTTTTTTCTGTTTTTGCAGTTCAGATGACATCCTTTCAAATGAAGCCTTAGAAACTCCAGAAGAGTAGTCCTAGCTTGATTTAAAAACATGCTAAGAGTGGAAATGCAATTAAGGTATCTTAACCTCCTTTACTCTGCCCTGCAGCAATGCAAAGGAAAACAATTTGATTTTAAAGGTTATTGTAATCTAGAGCTTTAAACCCTAACATGCCTTAATCATTACTGAGTGGTTATTGAAGAAGTTTATCTTCATCATGGTCATAAACAACTGCTAAGTAAAATGTGCCTTTTACATTTTTATTACACAAATAGCACAATAATAATGGTCATTGCGGCCGTTTTGTGAAAAATTGAGTTAGCAAATGAAATAATATGAAGTCTCAGCTGTTGATATTAAGTGGAGATAGTCATACCAAGCACAAGTACTATGCTCCTTACCTTTTTGACTTCATCTGAATAAGGAAAATTGTTATATTGCTAGGTATATTTCAATATGAACAACATATTTCAGCAGGAAATGTGCTCTGGTTGATGCTTCTGGAGACTACTCTCATATTTTATGTGAAGACTGACATACATGTTGTTTCTAGCAGGAGGGCTGAGGCTGCCCTTTCCTTATATTTTACATGAAGGACCAGGGAAAGTTTTTTGTCAGGTGTTCAGCAGGGGTGATTTGCTTGTCCCACGAGGGGCTGCACCCTGGGTAGCTGTTGCCAGCCAGTCTTCATCTGATCTGCCACCAATTTGCCAGTATGATTTGTAGGTTGTACAGGACCACACAGGAGAAGAATACGGCTCTTCAGTTGATTTATCTTAATGAGGTGGAGAGCTTGGAGTGCACGGTTTTTCCTTTTTTGTAAAGATCTTGCAAGACAAAGAAGAACCTGCTATCTTTTTCTGAGAACAAGGTTTTTAATTTTTGGTTTAGTAAAGTGAAATTCTCCATATGACATGAAGGCTTTTATCTCCCTGTGCCTTCACTATAATAGATCCTCCTGTGAGCCAGAGGATGAGGATTTCAAAACCTGTCACTGTTGGTCTTGCCCGTTATTTGTGGTGTGAGGAAAACTGACTCAATTGCACGCTTGGAAATTTTCCACCTTTGTAGGAAGGGAAGGACAGAATCCCATGTGGATCTGTGCTGCTGCAGAGCCTTGTGCTGGCTGTGTGTGAGCTGTGGCTGTACACCTGCAGCTCGGCTGTGCTGGGCAGGGGGCTCACTGCACGTGGCCCTGCTTAGCAGGTGCACAGTTTTGTTAGTGCCTGATCTGACACTTCATTTGGAAAGCATTTGCTGTCCTCTCCTGACAGTGTTCTGTGATCCATATTTTTTTATGGCTGGTATAATCTGAAAACCAAGTACTTCTGGCAGTTTTCATAGTTCCATATAGTATACTCTATTCATCTGAGCAACTGCTATTTGTCTTTAATCTGTCCAGATCCAAATATTTTAAGTGTCCACAGGTGAAGCATTAGAGAGACCATGTGTTCTTTCTGTTTAAAAAAGGAAATTCTTTATCTGTCATGGCTGGAGGTGGGAGCTCAGTTCCTGGTCTTCCAGTGCCATGTGATGTGACAAGCACTTCTCTGTGCCTTGGTTCTCTCCTATGGGCAATAATATTCCACCATCCCTTCTTTATGACAGGGCCAGAATTCTACAATGTGTCTAAAGTGACCGGGAGAGATTCACATCAGACCTCTGTCATTCATTTGGTTACACTGGAGAACAGAAGTTTATTCAGTATTATCTTCATTTTGAAAGTAAGAGCAGTGATACTGGAGTCTTCCATAGCAGGCATGGCCTGGGTAGGGACAGTTAATGAAAATAAGGAAAATGGGAACAAATAAATTGTTTATTTGTTGTTCAGTGTTTCTCAAATGATTCATGTTGGCAACACAACCTGAGGGGATGAAATTAATAATGTCCAAACTCTTTGTTCTTACATTTGCCACACAGGTGCACAGAGGTAGTAATGGTGTTACATTGGTATAATTGCATTGTATGTTAGTTTTAAGAGGTTGGCAAAGAGCTCTTGGCTATAAAGGGTTAGGATGTTCAAGGAATGCAAGAGCAAGACTCCTTTTGCCTGAATTATGGCTGCACGTTCAGCACCTCTCTAATCCTCCTCTCCTCCCTGGACTGTGTTTTGTGACCTCCTTGGGGGATTTTGATCCACAAGTAGAAACCCCAAATCTGTTACTTGGCCATAACTGCCTGTGGGGGATACACCAGTTAGAAGATCCTGGCACTTCCTATGGAAACAGGGCAGTGTCTGGAGAGAGACACAGGAACTGGAGTTTTTGGCATGGGTGTTCCCACCATGAGTCGAAGCCTGTGCTTGCCTAATGGGGAATTTCTCCTCTCAGAAATTTCTGAGCTAGCAGAAGTTATCATCTCTTTAGGGGCTGTTTGGCGATACTTAGAAAAAAAAAAGCTTGTGGTCTCAGCTGTAGACAGGTAGCTACTGCTGTGTGGGGGTAGATGGCCTTCCAGATTTGGCAGTACTTGTCCCCTCAGTCACTGGCAGTCACCTCTTGGTCAGAGAGCTGAACTGAAGCCATGGAGACAGAACCATCTCCATGCTCCAAGACATTTGTGCCAGCTCAGCCTGGCAGCTCAGCAGCATCAAGGTGGGCAGTAGGGCTTGGGCTGTGTCCCTGGGTGCCAGCACAGCCCTCGGCCAAACCCCATCAGGCTGTTGGGATATTCCATAAAGGAAGAATCAGTGGCTTTGCCTGCCTCTGAAGGAGTGAATGGGACCAGGCAGCTCTTTGACACACCACGACTCCTGCTGTGGCTGCCTGTGAGGAGACCAGTGAGCCCTGGATGTGGGCACTGGGCTGGCTGAGGGGGCACCCACTCACCCAGAACACACAGGGCCCCTTGAGCATCAATGCCTACAATTAGAAAGAGCAGCAAGAGGTGGAGGGTTCAGAAGCATGGCAGTGGGTGTGAAACACTTTTAACATTCCCATTAATTTGAAATGTCTCCTTTCTGGCCAGAAAGAAGTGCCCAGATTTTTTAGTCAATATTAATTTTACACTTGGCACCACAGGAGAGTGTGAACTGCTGAGTTCACAAAGGGCCCATCTAATAAACAGACAATAGAAAATCAGAAAAGCGAAGCTTGAGCTCACTTGCCCAGGCGATGAGAGCATAATAACCATGAGGGCTGCAGAGGGCAATGGAAAATTCTGAGCAGTAATGAGGAGTCACAGCAAGTGCCTGTGCCTGGGCTCCCTGGGCACAGGTAGGAGCTAGGAGAGGCGGTGGGATGGTGCAGCATTGTGTGGGCAGAAGGAAGGATTGGATCAGGAATGAGAGACAGATGAGGAGGAGGATATCACGTCACAGGTGTACTATAGGAATGAAGGGCCACATTAGAAAAGCGAATTGTTCCCCTGCAAATGAATCCCAAGCCTGATATCCATGTGATTTCCTTTAGAAGAGGGTTTGAAATTTTAGATGGGCTCCCACATACATGGCTGGTGATTGTCAACTCCCCTCTGCCCCTCCCTGTTTGATCACCTCTCCTTTAAATGAACCTTTCCTGTCTCCTGGTGGCCTGCAGTATAGCAGACATCAGGCTTTAAAAGCTGCCCAGGTTAGCCAAGTGAATACTACAGAAGTAGGAGATGAACTTGATTCCAGGAAGCCAGATGCTGCTAGCTTTCTAATAAACCCAGAGGAAATTCCCTGGGAACTGGAGATCATTGTAAGGGAAACAGGTTGGTTTGTCAAACACATTTGCCTGTTTTCCTCAACTTTCAAGCAGTCTGCAAAACTAGTTTCCTTTATTCAATCCTGTTGCTAGCACGTGATTTTCCAAACCCAGAACTACTTTATTTCAAATTAATCCAGGGGCACTTAAAGCACCCAGAGGTCCTTGTACTCTATGCTTTGGCCTCTCCTTTCTTGCTTGGGATAGCAGAGTCCAAAGCCGGATAACAGACTGAGGACTTCATTTCCTGCTGTGTCTGAGCCAATGTTTCAAAACAGATTGATTTTTCTGCAGGATTGTTCTTTTAGTTCCCTTCCCTTTTCTTCTTAATGAACACTTTCCATATCTGTGGAATCTGGATTCTACCCCGATTGAAATGGCACCACCGTTATCAAAATTCAAAGCCTGTATCTCAAACCCCAAGCCACTGAAATCCCTGGCAAACCTAGCACTTGGTTAATGAATATGTCTTGAGGAGCTCAGATACTTTATTTTTATTTCTGTCACACAGTTAGTGTTTTTGATCTGTCCATTAGAGAAGCAAGGTGAAAGAGTAAGAACTTGCCTGTCTCTGCATTATCTGCCTGTGACAAGGTGCCAGAGGCTGCTGCATCTGATCAGCTTTAATATTCAGGACTGATTTCTGGATAGAAAGCCACTGATTTTGTTTAAGATCAGAAGAGGAAAAAGAGGCACGACTTTCCCAGCAGTTGTGATCCTGTCAGTGAGATTAAAAACAATGAAATGCATGGTATGTGAAGTCCTTGGAAAGAGAGGAAATCAAAGCCCTGGTAAAGAAACAGGGGAAAAAACAGTGTGGTTAGACAAAGGAATGAGGGGGTACACGTGAAGTGCATGTGTTGGAGAGATTGGGCAAATAGACCCCTTTGGAAGAATGATGAATGCCCAGAGCCTCTGGAGTGAAAAAGGAAAAATCATAAAATAAACTAGGAATGAGGATGGGGATGGGAGATGGGGCAGTGTTATGGAGGTGTGGCAGTAGAGGAGTAGCTGGATGCAGGGGCCTCCTGCAGCGTGGGAGGTTCCTTCTCTCAGGGGTGACCCTGCCCCAGCTCCGGAGATCTGCACTTTGACTAAGGCAGCAGCCTGTGGGAATGCCCTGGGCAGATGGCAAAGTAAATCATGGTGTAGAGACCTGGGCCCAGTCCCATTTGACACTGCAGCTCCTCAAGTCTGTTCCTTCTCAAGCTTGAGGTGTGTTGCTGAAATTGCCTTCATACAGCCTGGAAATTTTATTGGGTTTTCACTCAGGCTGAAATACAAGTAAATACTCTAACTGCAGCCATCTTTTGGCATCCAAATTTGCAGTGCTCATGGGTATTACCAAGGAACAACATCTGTTTTGAGGTGTAAGTTAAAACCTCTTGTGCATCTTTCTGCAGGTGCCTTGCACTTGGTCTTGGCTCTTCCCCTGCTTGTTCTGTGCAGCCCAGGAGACTCATCCTGGAAGTCTTGGAGTGTGAAGTGAGGACTTGAACTGCAAGCAGCTGTGTGCTCCTGGGAGGTCAGAAAGGCTGAGGATGCCACTCATGGCAGCGGAGTGCAGTACAGTAGGACTTGTTATTTTTTTAACCTTCTATCCTATTTATGAAATGTCTGCTTGAAGGTAACTGGCTGTGTTTGTGCCATTGGACTGTGCTGCTGTCTGTCCTGATCATGGCTGTAACTGGGGGTGATGGAGGGTTGGGGAAAGCAAGTAAAGCTGTCTTGATCACAACTTCTGCCCCAACTGTCTTGGCACACAAATTGAAGTGTGCACATCATCCCATCTGCATTTTTTCAGTGGAGTGACACCTCCTCCTTCAGCCCTTAATAACATGAAGACTTAATAAACACAACCTTTGACTTCTCCCTGTTTTTTCATTAAACATATTGCCTTTGTCCATGTGTTTTAGCACCTTGGTGTGGTGGCTAGCAAAGCCCACACCAGGGCCCTGGTGTCTGATGTGATCTGGATCAGGCTGTAAGGATTGGGGTGAGTGGTAATGTGTCTGTTCTGAGATAACCACCCACTTACTAACATGCTGCATTTGGTCAAATGGCTGACAATTAAATTACCTGGAAACACACCCCTTTTGTGACTGCTGCTGCTCTGTGATGGGGGGAACTGTTGCAGCTCAGTACTGGGCAGATGCCATGTACTTCCACTGTTGGGTCTTGAGTGCAGTGATCACTGTACCTCTTACATTTGTAGTGAGTGCCACCCTGCCACACAGGGCATGTGTGAGGGTTCTGTGCCCCAGGATGTGTGGGGGGCTTTCTACCCAGCTCTCCCTAGGCCTCCTTTCATTCTGAGCTCCCACTGCCTGCTTGCTAAGGGTGTTGATAGCACATTCTTGCTCCCCCACTTGGTCACAGAACATAAAATGCTGGCAAAACAGGTTTCTGACTTGGATCCAGAATCCAACACTTGTGCAGCCGTGAGTGCTAACAGATTGCCAGGACTGGAAGGCTTCACCTGAGGTCTGGGGAACTCAAGTATGAAATAGCTGTATTGCCAAAGGCAGAGTGTAACATTGCTTTTAAAAATTTCTTGGCACCTGAAGCATGGAGAGTGGGTAAATATAACATTAATCTTTAAAAAAAGGTTTGGGAGAATCCAGGAAACCAAGAGCGTGTACACCTAGCCTCTGTAGTACGTAAACTAGTAAAAGCTGTAATAGACAAAAATATATTTGACAATGAGATAAACACAATCAGTTTGGGAAAAGTCAGTGTAGTTTAAATGAAGGCAGGATGTTTGTTTTACAAACCTCTTGGAGTTCTTTGAAAAGAATGTGAATAAGAGTGGAGGAGCTGGTACTAGATTTCTGTAAGACTTTTGACAAAATTCAGAATACCTTTTTGGGAACATGTGCAGACACTGCAAAGGAGAGAAGGTCCTGAGATGTACAAATAATTGGCAGAGAGATCAGAAACAAGGTGGGAGAATGCTGCCAGGGAATTTCACAGTTCAGTGCTGGCATTTCTAATGTTGAACCTATCCAGAAATGACCATTGAAAACAGGGTGAGTGAGACTTCAAACTACCCTGGTAAAATAAAATTTTTCAAGACAACAAAGATGATGGTTAACAGTGAAGTTTTGTTGAAAAATCCTGAGACTGAACGGCTGGCCAGTGAAATGGTGGATGAAATTTCAAGTAAATAAATGTGCAATGAGGTATGCAGAGAAATAGGGGTTGTTATGCATCTAAAATCATGTGGGCTTGGAGTTGACCAGGATCTTGGAGTTGTGTCATAAAACCTTGTGAAAGCATCAGGTCAAGCTTAAAAGAAAGACAAATTAAATACTAGAAGCTAAGGAAAAAAAAACCCGAAACAAAACACCAAACCAGGCAAACACTGTTGCACAGTTCTGGAGAGAGAGGTGTGTTTGGTTTTAGTCTTCTTTTGATTGGCTTGTTTGTTTTAATTAAAAAAGCCTGATGTGCTTTCACCTTGAATACAACACATGGTTCTGCTTTCTTCATACTCAGGGAGTATATTAGACATGGGAAAATTCCAATAACAGCTTCTGTATAGGATTGAATGAGCAATTGTCCTCAGCTTGGAGGAGACTTGTCTGAGAAGAATGGCAAAGGTGGAAGAGCTGTTGACTGCCTTCCCCTGCACAAGAGTTAGGGGCTTCCAAAGAAAGCCTTGGCTTAAACCATCATGAATGTTCTCTCCTGTTGTAGAGTGATTTTTCTCATGTACAGCAGAATCATCTCTCCTGAGGAATACTGCTTTCCTATCTGAATTTCTTTGCTGAAAAGGGAAGACAAAGTCCCCCTAGGTAAAATCTTGAGTGATAATTTATATATTCATTATGCTGGCCCAGCCTCCAAATCGAGGTTTGGCTGTGGAGGGAGTTTCCTTGCCCAGATGAATCACTCACTGGTATTTATGACATACATGCATGATAATCTTTTTGATCTCTGTAGGCATCTGGGATTCTTCTGCTTGGGTAACTGGCAGCCAGCCTGGCTCATCACAACTGGCAGCTGCAAAGGTGGAGACTGGCTAGAAATAGCTGGAAATTGATAAGACCCTTTCTGGAGACCTCTCTTCCTTTTGCTTTGAGGGTGTTGTGGGCTTGACTGCCATGTTTGCACCATTGCTTACAGAGTGCCCTGTGTCACCTCTGTCCCCACTGCACAGGGCCTTCCATAGGAGCTGGGTAAGGGGAGAAAGTGGGAATGGGCAGTTAGAAGGGGCAGGGCTCAATGTGGGCTTCAGAGCACCTGCACAGTCTTACTGGATGCTAAATATGCTGAATTTGCTATCTGCAGATCCCCATCAATCTGTGGCTTAAAGAACCTGGGGAGAGTGTTGGGGTGGACAGTGTTTTAACACAAGCAGGCCAGCTCCCACCTACATGACTTCATCCAAAGACCTCTTGGGAGGGCTGGGCAGGATTTTTTCCTATCTTGTACACTTCCTCTCTTTTATGTGCATCATTACAGGCACCTTGTCTCTGTGCAAGGTGTGTGTAATGTTTGGGTCATAAAGATTAAGTCTTGCATTTGCCCCTGGACGTAAAGAGAAAAATCAGCCTTTATCAGGAAAGCCTGTATAAACAGCTCTTTTCCAGCTCATTTCTGCCTTTCTGTCACTCCCCCTTACTCAGGCCTGTTTCTCTGGTGCAGTCCTATCAGCACACTATTCTTGTCACCTTTAATAAATCCATGTGTGTCTAGCAGAGATACATTTTGGTGGATGTGTGTCTGCTTGGGAGTCCTTGGGGCTTTTCCTCTAAGGAAGTTATGGAGAGTAAATGGTCTGCCAGAGTTTAGACTGGTGCTGCTGGAGTTATGGAAGAGAGAAGGGGTGTAAAGTACCTGAGATCTCAAAGTAGTGTTGCCAGAATGTTGAAGTGTGCAGAAAATAAGGTGGAAGGAAAAAAGATCCTAAAAATAGATTTCCCAGCAGTTTTAAAATCAGATTTTCCTAGTGTTTGGTTTCTAACAGCTTGTAATCAGCTACTGCTTGTGCTGTCAAAGCAGGTGCTTGACCATCTCTGCGGGGTCCACGTTGTGTGTTCCAGTGCCTGGTGCTTTCTGAAAGCCCTGCTTGCTCAGCAATGAGCACAAATGCTCGTGTGTATCTTAGTAATTGGGGGGAAAAAACCTGCAGGTTTCCCTCTGGGAAAAGTGTGGGCAGAGTGCCGCTGTGTGGTGACACAGAGCACGGCGTCCTTGGCACGGGGTGGGTGGAGGGAGCATCTCTCTGAAGTTTGGGCAAGGATTCCCGATTCCTTCACGGGGTTTGGGTTGTGCCTGGTAGAGGAGCAGGAGCAACACTCCACAGACACTCATATTTTGGTTATATGTTATTTTTCCTTCTCTTTTCTCCCTAATAGCCTTTTGACAAACGTGTTCTTTTCCAGTTGTGTGTTAATGTCATGTCTTTCCTCAAGGGACAGGGAACTGAAGAGGTAAGGACAGGACACGTACAGATAATATGCCATCTTCTGAAATTTTGTCCAAACAATATGTTTTGAATTGTCTCAGCTATAGACAAGACAAATTCAGGTACTCAGGGCTGTGCTTTCTTGTACCTGTGCCAGCAATGCCAGGGCTGTACTGTGATATCTCTATTGCACTGTGCATTCTGCACCCACAGTGCTTAACTAAGACTAAAGTTGTCCTGGTTGCTTGTCCCGACATCCTCATAACTTGGTTCTTTGGCTTTACTAATAGGTCTCACACCTTAATTCTTGCTTTCCAGTGCTTTTTAGCTTATATATTAAATCTGTGGATAATTTGCTTTGGGTTCTGCTCCAGGGAAGGGAAGGTTCCTTTCTGAAGTTGTTTGTTGTAAGACTGAATGGAAAAGAGAGCAACAGTAAGCAGCAGCCACCTTGCCAGGAGCGTAGCCTGCAGGCTTTCCCTGTGCTATAAACCAGGCACTGGCTCTGCAGCTGAGCCATCCATATGCTCAGTGGCTCTTTGCACACATCATTCCAAAACAGCCAGGCTTCATGAGCTCTCCAGCCCAATCATAAGAAATTTGGTAGAATTTAGAAGTTATGTGAGCTTCCCCTTTTCACTGTCTCTTTCACTCTTGTAAGGAGGATTCAGCTACTGATGTCTGGAAGCTGCACGTGGGATACATGTTGTTAATTCAGGGATGGGAGCATGGTATGCACTGCATTGCACCTTTAAATACCCACAGACCCTCTTTATGTGTGTGCTGCTCTTCCCCTCCCTTGGAGGGCAACCTAAGGGATAGTCATGGGCATGAACTGTCTCCCTCAGAAATGCACATCTCCTTCCATATGTACACCAACCCCCAGTCCTTGAGTTTCCCATCTAGTCCTTCATACCCAGCTATCTGCTGGTGGAAGGTTCATTTTGTGTTACAAAAGTCTTTCAAGGCCATCCCCAGGCCATCTTTCACAATGTCTCCACGTGGCTTTATCGACCAAAGTGTGAGCTCTTTCTAATTCTAGCTGCACCTTTCTTGCCTGCAGCAAAGCTGTTCCCTCTTCACATTCTCAGTTGTCCCACCTTCCTTGTCTGCACATTGTCAGGAACAGTAACTGTCTCTTGCTATAAAGGTACAAAAAGGTCACCCTTCTTACCAGCTGACAGTGCTTATGGCATTACTTTGGCAAGATTTATTCTTTCCATTGCAAGAATCAAATTCTATCACCTCCAGTAATTAATTGACTGAATTTGAGGTTGAAATTGTGAAATATTCTTTAGCTTTCACAATATGAATCACAAGCTTTGTAGCTGTAGAACCAGCTGAATTCTAAAGCTTCAAGTAATACCCAGCCACTTCAGGAGATTTTACAGCCATGGGGGACAAGTTAAAATTCATTCTGGTCGCCAGGAATCACCTGTTCTGGCCCTTTCATAGATAATTCTGCATAAACATACATAACCACAACTTAATTAAAAACTTCGTGTCACAGAAAAGAGGAGTTGCCAAACACACTTAATTTCTCAGGTAATTATTATTACCACCTGTGCCAATCATTGTGTGTGTGTGAGAGACCCATTGGTAGTTTCTCCATGGGAAGAGGCTCCACAAATTTATCACTTATTCCAGTGCTTTGCTGTTCTGACCATTAAGTCATTAGACTTTCCTCAGTGTTCAACTTCTGCATTTAAACTCTTTATCCTATCCACATGTTATTACTTTCCTAGATGCTGAACTACACTGTGTATTGGAAAGTCATTATCATGTCCTTTCTGCTCTCCTATCTCAAGGTTTAACAACCCAGTTTCTCAATCTTTCCTCACAGGCCATGTTTTCTAAGCCTCTGATTTTTTGGAGGCCTTCCAAGAAGTCCACAACTTTCTCAAAGTGAGATTTTGTAACCCTATGTCATCCAGAGAGTTTGAATGAAAGAATTAAATATAGTATTGTGGAGCACACTTCCATTACAATGATAAAATAGAGCACAGCAAATCTCTTTCTTATCTTGTGGAAATCACACCTCAGCCTAATCTCCAGTTAAAATATTCATTAATACAGTCTGAATAATAAGCACATATAGAACAATGACTGTGAATCCAGCTTTCCTTACACTTAGGAGATACAGGTTTGTGCACATGAGAGATTCTGACAAGATCAGGATAGCAGTGAATGAGGCTTTTTATACATACCTGTCTAACAGAAAGGGATTACACACAAATGAATGTACAGTTGGTGTTAGCCTACATATCTCACACTGTGCCACAGTGACCGCTCTGGTTTCTGGAAGAGTGAAGATAAGGAATGGGAATACAGGCAGAGACTTGCACTGCATTGTGGAAAAATCTGGATGCTTCCTAAAGGAAACTAGGAAGTGTCTTGTATGCACAAGCTAGCCCTTGTGCAGGTCAAGTCTTGCTGCAAACACATGAGACTCTCTGGGAACATGAATGTCTTGGCAGGTCACTCAAATTGTGCTAATTGGACCCCATGCCATCTAAGGAATCCTTGTACTGTAGATCTGGCTGCTGCTGATTTTCTACTGGCTGGTCTAGGTCATGCTTGTTCCTCCTTCATGGCATCTCCAAAAGGGACATTTCATCAGAAGGTGCATTTGAGACCAGGCTTCAGCCCTTGGCCAGGAGCTGCTCATGTCCATAGCAGGAGAACTGCTCTTCTCCAGGGTGCTCTGGGACAGGCACTGGGTTACACAGAGCAATGAAGAACTGCCCAAAGGATGAAAAGAAACAGCAGTGTTTACTGGATTGAAGGGACAGCTTGTGAAATGAAAAAAATAATTTCATATTCTCAGAGGACTCAGGTGATCTGTGGCTGTTAAACCACAGCAGTGCTTTGGGAGGGCTCGAGGCTGCTCCTGAAGTGGGCACACAGCTTTGGTTACCTCTTCATAAAGGTACTAACATTTGGAGATGAGGAGAGGGGTACACCAATTTTTAAATTTTTTTTTAAGGCTTTAGAGTAGAAGACTTAAGGTTCTCTGTCTGCTTAATTTTTCAGAAAAATAGTTTGAATGAACATGATAACTGAGTAGGGGAAGCTGAGTGCTTTGAGAAAAGTATGATAGGAACCAGCCCCTGAAATTTGAAAGCACACACCAAAATGTAAATTAGGCACCCTGCTTTAGAGGGATTAGGCACTGGAACGCCTGTCCCAAGGGTATGGTACATTCTCCATCCCACAAGACCTCATTCTTTGCAACTCCCTGAGAGGAGATGGTAGCCAGCTTGGGATTGGCCTCTTCTCCCAGATAACCAGTGGCAGGATAAGAGGAAATGGCCTCAAGGTGTGCTAGGGGAGGTTGAGGTTGGGCATCAGGAAGAATTTCTTCACAGAAAGGGTTGTCAGGCATTGGGAGGGGCTGCCCAGGGAGGAGTCACCATGCCTGGAGGTGTTCAGGAAACAACTGGATGTGGCACTTGGTGCCATGGTTCAGTTGACGTGGAGGTATTTGTTCAAACGTTGGATTTTATGATTTTGGAGGTATTTTCAGGTGTTAAAGATTCTGAGATTGTCTTCAAGAACACATTTTCTGGGACTGATGGTTCTGTCAAGAGTGAGATTTTTGGGCTCATTCCAAGAATAATGATGAAATGTCAGTCATTTGCATACAGAATGATCAAATCATTTATCTTAGCCTTAAATACTTAGGAAATGATGTAGTTTTGATATTAAAGACACTATTCCCCAATATGTGCCCAATAATGATTAAATGGGACTCCATGTTCCAATTTTGTATCTGACATTTCCTAACTGGGAGTTTAATTTCTAGAATATTAATAATGTTCTTTAGCACTTGAGGACTGTCAACCATCTCTGGTTTAGTGTTGTAGAATCAAGTTTAACACTGACTTGCCAGGAGGTATTTGTATGAAATGTAGATTTCTTAATTTTGTACCAAGTGTAACAATTCAAGTTCTGACTCAGACATTATGATTACACTATGTTCATACAGCATGCTTACAGCTTGTCTCTAGTGATATTTAAAAAAAACGTTTTAAAAGTCATTAAAAAATGAAAAAGTTGCATATTTTCATATGGAACAGTATTTAGATTTAGAGAAGCTACTGAGCAGCTCAAGTGATGCAAACCTTTTGTGTGGATGACTCTGAAGAAAAAAATTTGCCTTCAGTTTGTTCAGTGGTACTGTCACTGTAAGCAATTTACTACTTGACATAAAGAAAAGCCTCACATTTTGTCTCTAAGATACTGCAATGGGTTTTGTGCAGGTACAGGTGGAGATATTTTAAGTCTATGGTTTTGCTAATGGTGATGTGCCCAAAAACCCAATATAGGTGTCTCGAATATGTCAAGGCAGTCATGAAAAGTCTGCATTTTCCTTGGTAAAATACTTTTGGGGACTTTTGTGAAATCTAATGGTTGTTCACAGAATTAGTACAAAATACCTGACTCAGAGCCATGCAACATCTCCTTTATAAATATGCATGTGCTCAACTGCGTTCAGCTTCCCATTTTTATTTGTGGCTATAAGTAAATGCCCTGAGCACATTTTGCACTCAGATTAATAACCACTTTACCATCACAAGCCTTCCTGGGGCTGCCCATTTGGGGTTTTTGTTTTGGTTTGGTTTTGTTTCTTTCATAAAACAGGGTCAGCATGGTTCTCTCTGGCGTTTGTAAAGAGGGAAGTACGTGAATGATCTGTCTCCTTTATTCAGATCATTCGTTTCATTTGTGGAAGCTGGCCCTGTTCTGAGTTCTCAGAGAAGTGCTGTGGCTGGGGATTGTTCGGGGTTGGGTGGCTGTGTTGGGTGTGTGGTTCCAGCAGGTCGAGGGGAGCTGGGTTCCGCTGGCAGCCGCTGCTCAGGGCTGCCATCAGAAGGAGATCTCCGGCAGCGCCGGATCGCAAACTGGGAGCGCAACCCGGGGCTCTGTGAGGCTCCTGAGATGAGTGTGTGCAGAGACCTGGGTTAGCTGCCTCTCGCCACTGCAGGGGCTCCCAGCTCTGGATTCCTCTTTCTCTCCTGCCTTCACTGCTCTCTCTGCTGGGCCCCAGTCAAGCGGTGCTGCCCAACTTCTCAACAGGTAAATCTTGTTCCTCTCTTAACGGGTCTTCTGAAATGCGTATGCAGAGCTCATCTGCAAAGTGCTGGCGTTTATTAAGGTGTGGGGATGAATGAATTTCAGGTTGGTAACTGAGAAATGCTGCTTTCAAGCAGTCTAAGGTACAGAACTTGCTGCTTTGTACGTCTCTGTGCTGGGTGCCACAATGCCAGTCCTCGGCAGGAAGTGCAGAGGGACATTTTCAGGCTTTGCACAAGTGGACAGTGTTTTGTAGAATGTCAGTAGCTGGGCTGTACAAGATATTCTGTAGGAAAGATATTCAAGAGGAAAAAGGCTTGATGCTATCTCAAATAACGGTGTTTTTTAAAATTCTTAGTAAGCACAGATTTCTGCTTTTCCTGTCACTTTCCTGTAAATACTGTTGAGTTTTTCTCTACCAATTTAACTCTGGAGTGCTTGGGGTCCTTGCTTTTTGATGAAAGTGTCTGGACAGAGACTTTGATAAGAAAGAATCCTTTAGCAAACCTTGGGGTCTTTGGACAAATTCTCTGAGGGAGAATTCTAACAGTCTTATCATGTGTAATGTTCTAGGGAGTCTACAATCCACAGAGGACTCACACTGATCTGGCTAGATGATTTTGGGAGCTGAGCTGTGTCCCTGCCTGCTGGGGTTTGGGAGTGGGTGGCTCTGGGGAATCCAGCTCCCACTCAAATCTCTGTGCCAGATTCTCAGGGCAGCAAACTCCACCTTGACAGCTTTGGGTCAAACTGATCCCATGAGCCTTCAGCTTCAGGGGAAAGAGGCTGAGGGTGTGTTCTGCTGCTCAGCAGGATGTGGCTAATCCTGAGCTCTATTTCTTCAGTTGCCACCGCCTCTGCTTTGTGCTCCCCAACATGACACGGGGGAGGCTGCTGGGGCATTTCTCTAATGATGCCTTACTCTGTTCTCTGCTGCTGGGGGTGCTTAGTGTCACTGCAAAAAGGAATTACTTAATCCTCCAGAACCCCACCCCAGGTTGAGGGAAGTGTTAATATTGCAGTGCTATTCCATAATCTTACAGAGAGAACATGTGAAGCATAGAAGGGTGACATGACTTGCCAGGTTCTGAATCAGGAAGAGATTCCAGATCTCTTTTCCTTTCTGATCTTGGTTATCCCCACAGTGATTTTCCATGGCTTCCTGGGTTGCTTAGCTGCCTTCTTGGTTTGCCTGCTCTGACCATAAGGAGCCTGGGGCTTTGATAGGGCTTGGAAGCTGATGATGCTGAGGTAGCATTGAGTCTGAACCCTTCACTGTGGAATTCTGTGACAACCTTCAGGGAAAGTCTGTGCATGTAGATACGAGCAGGACCTCAGCACAGCCAGGACTGCATGTGTGGCTTGACTCATTGCACAGGCAAGTGCAAAGCCTCACTTTTGTCAGGAAGAGCTGGGACTACTGTAGGCTCACTACAGCAGAACCATGGTGGTATTTCTGTGACTAGTTGGAGTATGGATTGTGGTGAACAAGGTGCCTCTCAGAGGAGTAACTGGCTTAGGTATCTGGACAAAGAGAGACCGGCAGGCAGGACATCAAGCCAGGCTCATTCAGGAGAGCTCTTGCAATGCCTTGATGCTGTGCTGATGCTGGGCGCTGAGGAATTGGGAAAGAGGAAAGAGAGCCTGTTCATGTCCACATCATTGCCTGAAACTCAGTAATCATCAGCCCTCTTCCCATGTAGCTGTACACGTCTCTAATGTTTAAAAAAAAAAAAAAGCTCCTGGCCCTATTTTCTGGTAGATAGGACTTTAGTGCATAAGGTCCTGTCCCAGCCTTGTCTCCTTTGCTGGCTGTGTCAGAACAGGCCTGGGCAGGATGGCTTTGTCTGCCTCAGGCTCTCTGCCCTCAGCCCTATCCCCAGTGTAGCTCAGCAGTCAGGGAGCCATGCACCAGTTTGGGAATAGAGAACTGAGACACACATTTTGATTAGGGGGGCACAGAAGAGCCTCTAACAAAGTTGGAAGTGTAACTCAATTGAACTACAGTAACTCTCATTCAGGCCTTGAGCAAGTCTCTAGAATTAATGAGAAGCGTGCAAGCCTGTATGGTTCCTGTATTTTTTGTCCTCTGTAAGCTTAAATAGTTTCTGTCTTCTGACCTGGGTATTTTATCAGTCAGGATACGCTGGAGGTGGTGGAATAGCTTGCTGGTTGAATCATTTTGGAAGCCAATGCTATTAACGTTACACAAGAACTGGATTTTCCCCACTGAAGTGTTGCTTAGCCCATTCTTCTCAGATTCATGTGAAGTTAAGTTAGTCAGGCTGTGCTCACTGAAAATAGTTTTGAGAGTTAGAATCTTTATCTTACTTCAAGTGTTGAGATCAGATTGGAAAGGGTGTAAATGCCAATGAAAATGATCAGGAGATACAATCACATCCCAGAAACAAATGTGCTGGTTTATTCAGTCAGGCAAGATAAGGGAGATATGAAATTTGGTAGAGTTTAAAAATGGAGGAGAGAGAAATGTTGCTGCTGAAGGACTTGGTGATGCAAGAACAATTGACAATAAATTGCTCATTAAAAAAACCCAACTAATAGGAAAGGAACTCAGAGACTTTTAAGCATGAGATCAAAGAAGCTTTAGACTTAGTCACTCAAGGTAGTCAGGGAAATCACCTAAAGAGGTTAGTTATGATTTTGAGAAATGATTTATGAGATGGTGGCAGTTACCTTCTGTTGCCACAAACTTGATTTAGTAGCCTGTAAGTTCCTCTTTTTACAGAAAAGTCTGGCAGAAAAGGCACATTTGCCAGAGTGTTATTGCCACTGTACTTTCCCAAGGGAGCTGTTCCAGTGCTTGGCTATCCTGCTTTTCTGGTAGAGCTGTCCATGGGGAACCACAATGAGCTGTGTTATATCTTGATCTACTGCGAGATCTGAAAAGATGTGAGCATTTGATTTCTCGGAAGGTGAAAGTAATTTCTCATAATCCGAGCACAGATCGTTATTGCTGCAGTTACTGGAATGAGTTTTCTCCTTGCCTGGCCTTCTTAGTCCTCTTCTTTAGATGTCTTGACTAACAGTCTTCTATCCTCCTCTGCTTGATGCAGGGCTTGGGCCAAATTTTCCGCTTCATCTTTTCCCAGAGGGAATAAAGAGTGACCACGCTGGTGCCAGTGAAGCTCCCCTGGGTTTGCTGTCACACATGACAGCAGCAGAGTGGCTCTGTGCTGCTAAGTGGGAGTTGTGCTTGGGAGGTATTTTTTCATGTTATTACAGAGACAGTGATCAAGTTAAGGCTATAATGCAGGGTCTCTTATAATCACACTGCTATTATGCTTTATAAAAGACTTTGCAAGCCTTTGTTTTGTAAGTGAGCAGTGCAGCCAGAGAAGCGTTTCTGGCAGTGAATCACGCACGTGGTTTGGGGGGTTTAGTGCCATGTCTCAAGCAGCCCTGTCATACTGTGTTTCTCCCAAGGACACAGCCTAAAATGTAGCCTCCCTAAGGACACAAACAGAGAGGGGTTTAATTTACCTGCCCAAGTCAGCAGCCTCGTTCCCAAGGTTTCCCCTCTAGTCTGTGGAAAGGACCAAGTCCCTCAAGAACACTGTTCAATACTCTGTGTTAGGCTACAACTGCATTGCCCCCAGGAGGAACTTTTCTTTCCTGAGAATTTGTGATGTGAGAAAAATTGGCTTTGTACAACTTAGGATTTAAATCAGGTGTAAAGTGCTGTGACTCAGAAGATTCCCTGCCCTCTGCCAGGTGCCTGGGAATGCATGTGGGACATGAGGGTTTCTTTTAGGTGACATCTATGCATCACAGGTCTCAGTGCTGCCAAAACCATGCATTCACATCTCTGGACCATTTGCAAAGCTATCTATGTGGCTGACATAAAGGTGATCTAAGGCCCATAAACATATGGATGTGTTTTTCAGATCTTGTGCCCTTGTGGACATAGTGTAGGCCTAGGCTCCAGCCCTGCTGACTCCAATCCCAGCAGGGAATGCAGTGACCCTGGAAGGTACACTTGGTTTTTGATCTACCACTCAGTATTCGTTTGGGGGTTTATATGTATATATGGAAAGTTGTTGAGAAATTTGAAGTAAAATTGCAGTGGGTGCTTTTGCTTTGTCTGCGTCTCACTTGAGTCATGTACAGCTGACAAAAGCCCTAAGGGCTGATGCTTGTATAGTTTTGCTTGTGTGTTTCTTTTTTTCACACCAGGCTTTGAGAAGGATGTACCTTTGGTGGATAATGGGAAGGTGGAAGAGACATGTACAAAGCAACTGCTATCTCCTGGCAGTCTCTGGCATTTGTCTGCACTCCTGCCTGTAGGAAGCTGGCCAGATATTTAAAGGGCTTATAGAAAGTACTAGTGTAGCAAGGTTTAGTAAAAAAATCATTGTGCAAGAACTGACTTTCTTTACATCTGGGGAAAAATGAATTCTGTGCACTGTGGTTGCTCCCACTTGAATAATGATATGCAGAATTTGGATTCCATGCAGGTGTCAGTTACAGTGAACTCTTGAGAGAGGTTGTGTCAGTAAGAGCAATGGCTTCAGTGTCTGTCACAACTGCACACATTGTGTTGGGATGTGGAGTAAAGGTTGGAAGTTTGCTTGGTGCATCTGTCAGTGATGCTGTCAGATTCTGCATGTCCAGCCTGTGGTGACCAAGCAGAGAATGCAAGCTGAGACTGAAAAATAGAATGAAAATGCTTAACTCCACCCTGCTATCAGCACAATCTCCCCCAGATAAGCAGCTGCAATCTCTGCTCAGGGATCTGGCATGGACAGCACTTTCACACTTGTCCATTCCTATGGTCATATCTGTCCCCTTTCCACTGGCAGCTGAGGGAAGGCTCAGGCTCTGGAGACTTCAACCTTTGCAGCACATTGGGCTGGTCCAGGAGCAGAAGTGTGTGACATGAGCTGGGTCTGGTGTAGACCTGCCTTTGGGAAGAGGCACTAGGGCTTCTCTCTTCCTGGGGCAGTCCAGAGCCTCAATGCCTAGCCCATTTGAGCCCAAATTTTGACCAAAAAATGCAGGCTCAAGGAATTGTAGCTGGCCAGAGGGCAGAATATTTGTTGTCATCCTCAGTTAAGGTCCTTTCGTCTTTGGAACTTGAACATCTGATCAGACTACAAAACCGTGTCTGTAAAAGCACAGCTCTTCTCTGAAAGAGACTGCCAGTGTTTCATGTTTGTCTCTCAGGGACTTGGTGGCAACTGTGTGTGGCTTGCAAGTAGAAAGAAACTCTTTTTTTCCCTAACTGCCTCTCCTCCAGATGCAGCTTGAACTCAGAGACCTGAGCTGTAGTCTTTCCATCACCCTCTGATCAGAGGGTTTGATAGAAAAGCTGAATGTGCAGCAGCACCTGTGAGCTGGAGCCCAACAGTGTGCACAAAGGGGCATCCAGGGAGCTCTCCTCATCAGGCTGCTCATGCATGAACTGGAACTGAGCCCAGCTGCTGCCCTCCAGCATTATTTTGTACAAAAAAGTCACACTCCTCTATGTGGTGCAGTTGTGCCCTTAGTACTGCCTTTATTGCCTCAGGTGCAGCCTGCTGGAGGGACCTGGGGACCCAGCAGTGCTTAAGGCTGATGGGGCAAAGAGCTCTTTAAGCTTGCTGTTGTTATCTTTCATTTAGCAGGTGGAAAAGAAGTAAAACAAGTAAAGTGAAGAGTTGCAAAAAAAACCCTCAACATTCTCAGGTGATGGTTTTGCAGAGAAGGTAAAAATGCATGATTCATCTAGGTACTCCTGCTTTCCTAAGCAATAAATGATGCTGCTTTCCTAACTGCACTATTCTCAGTTGTGTATTTTGTGATAAGAACTACTGATAAGAGGATTCAGCCAGCACTGCTGGCCTCTGTCCAGCCAAGCTCAGCCTCCTCATCCCCTCCCATCTTCTTGAGCCCTCCCTTGTGTGCAAGAAGGAAAGGAGAGCCAAGGTCTGGAGGTGCTACAAGTGGACTGAGCTCAGAACCTTGGCTAAGTTTTGACTCACACACAAACAAAACTTCAGTGATCCCCACCTGTCCTAATGTGCCTGGGATTCAGGTTTCTGCTGAGGCTCTGGTCAAGGTCTCCCTTCCTCTTCCTGCTTTGGGAAGTGAGGGTAGCCAGGCTGGCAGTCAGACCTCCACCTTCTCTGGCAGACAAGCCAGAGGAGAAACCTGAAGCAGAAGCAGGGGTGGTCCCTGGTTTCCTGTGTACTCTCAGCAGCTCGTGATCTGGGTTATTTCTTTGAGCAAACAGTTCGGATCAGGGCTCACTCCAATCACAGCAGGCACTAAGCAGAGCTTGGGGCCAGGGAGGAGGCTGACAAGCTTGCTGATTCAAACTTCCAGCAGACAAACTAGTGCTCAAGATATGAGCAAATTCCAGGTCTAGGGGCTTGTGTTGTCCTGTAGGAAACAGTGAACCTCCTGTAGGACCAAGGGCTGAGTGCACTGAATGGGGTCAGGCTCTCCAGACAGTGCCTGTTCACTCAATGGCTAAGAACAAACTCTTGAGGGGCAGCTCCAGAGACTTCTTGAAGTTTTTACCCTGGGACTTGCTCTCTCAAGCATCCTCATGTAGGGCTCTCTTACTTGTAGATTTTGGTCTCAGGATTAGCTTTGGTATTTGGCAGTATAGGAGCTCCAAAGGTAGCTTTACCCTTAACTGATGCATTTATAACTCACCACCATCACTTTATCTCCCACCTCCTTCCTCCTTGGGCAGAGGAAGCCTCCAAAGAGTGGAGTTCAGAGAGATGCAGACATCGTCTTTTTTGGTTCAGATTAAACAGGGGAAGGTAGATGCAGGTACCAGCATAGTCCATGCCTGGAGCAATTCAGGCCAAAAGCCTCAGAAAGCTGAGGAATAGGCCAGATAAAGTAACAGTCTAGAATGTTTATAGAGCACAGTTATACTCCCAAATGACTTCTGGGTCCTGAACTCTTGTAGCTGATCAAAACAATAGCAAGCTACCATGCCTGATTCTTTTTCGTTATTTCAACCTTGCAGGTAGAAGAGAATCCATAACAAGATAAAGCAAAAAAGAGGAGACAAGTTTGCTTTCCAAGTCCTGGAAATATAACCTGTTGGATTATAATCTGCAAACAGTGGATAGTGCCAGCATGAGCAACGAGGGTGCAGAAAGTCCCATCTCACCTTCACTGACCGAGGGCCTGAAGAGAAAGAGGGGGAGACCAAAGAAGCAGCCACAGGTGAGGGAACATCATCCCAAGAGGCTGCCTGAGGATTCCTGATGGGATTTGCAGGCAGCCCTGGGAAGCTGCTTGCTAACAAGGACAAGGCAAGAGAGGTGCTCTGTGGTAAATGCTGAGCCTACCCAGGACAGCAGCAGGATCTGCACCCTGGGAAATCTCAGCTTCTGGCCTCAGAGGCACCTCTGATGTGACAGGCAGTGACAGTTCAGCCAGGACACGTGTGAGAGGGGCTGACCAGGTCTCTGTTCTAGCCTGGAGACTGTCACATGCCATCACCCTCTGTTTCTGCACCAGTAATTGGATAGAACAGGCAAGGCCCCTTGGCCAGAGTTCTTGGAACTTACTCGTTTCCTCAGTCCAAAAGACAAAGAGGTAGGAGTATTGCTGCTCATCTTCTGATGCACTTCACAGCTGGAAAATCAGAGACAACCAGCTATTTAGGGGTCTGGGTGCTCTTAGTGGGGTAAGACAGTCTGAGACCAACCAGAATGAGAGAATGAGAGAATGTAAATTGTTTCAGGGATCATCCTGCTTAAACTGTTTTCTCCTTTTATCCCAGGAGGATGGTGGAAACACAGCTCTTATCCCACAGGATGCTGTGAAACTACAGCCAGTGAAGAGACCACGAGGAAGGCCAAAAGGAAGCAAGAAAGTGACTGGGGGAACGGTGAGAGGAAATGGCTTCTACTCATTTACAGGGAAGAGAAGCACTGCCAGAGAGACAAGCAGGGATGTTTCTCTTAGCTTAAAGAGAGTGAAAGTTTCCCCTAATTCAGCTCAGCTTTAATTGCCACTGTTAGGCAAATCAGTTATTGTGGTTTTAGTCCTTACTCACCTCCCATCCTTCCTGTGTTGCCACTGCTTGTTCAGCAGTTTCCTTCCAGTGTTCTTCCTCCACCACTGCCAAATAATCACAACCAGTGCAGTCAGGCAGGTGTTTCCTCCTCAACTGTCTTCTGTGCCCAGCTTTTGCTTTTTCTGCTACTTGGGAGATGAGACCTTTATACAAAGGCCACCTTGGCCATATTCAGGGGTTTATTCACAATGCCCAGCAAATCTGAGGGCTGATAATGTTTTTTTCCCTTTGTTTTCAATAAAGGCAGAAACTTCTCCTGGGAAAAGGCAAAGAGGGAGGCCCCGCAAGTGGGTGAGTACTGTGTTCAGTCCTTTCCCTCTTCTCCAGTCACAGATCCTGGGGAACTTTCAGCTGTGCTTCCCCTTCTCAGACTGTTTGTGCCAGAAAATTCTTTCAGCCTTGGTAGCCTGGAAATAATTAGGGAAGCTCTGACTGCCTTCCTGATGGCCTCCAAGATTCAACTACTGAAGAATTTTGAGAGCCCAGGGGAGATGCTGTACTTAATTCAAGACATACCAGACTTCCACTGTATGGCACTTGGAATGGCAGACCAGAGATTCCATCCCTGCTTAGAAAGAGGGGTTGTCTTCCCAGGAGACTTGAAAGACTGGAGTGATTGCTTAGCATGTCAGTTTATCTCAAGAGAAGAAACTTAAAGACAAACTAAAAGAGAAAATTGATGAATGGAGAAACTTTGAGACCTGCCAGCAGGAGACCCTTTTATGCAGCACCAAAGGACTAGTAAGGGTTAGTAGCTAAGAATAAAACATTTCAGGTGTAAAAACAAGACAAAAGCTTTTAATCAATAAGGCTATTCAGTCCTGTGAACTATTAATTGTATGTTATCTGTCATTAGGAGTGATTAAAAAACCTGTAACAGCCACAAACCGTTATTTAGTGTGCATCACAAAAATGGCTGGATCCAAACCCAAGCTGTGCACTTGCTGCAGGAATCCATTTGTTTGTTGTACAGCTGGGGTGGCACAGGGGTGCTCAGGAGGGAAAGGAGCACTTCTGGCTCAGCAGAACCAGAGGGACAGAGCAGCCTGTGAGGGCTGTGCACATGGCTTTGGAAGGAAATGTTCACCAGCAAGGAGTGCCAGTTATAGGAGGGATGAGAAGTTATTTCTAATGTAACCGTGACCTTGCTGTGCAGATATTTCCTGGATAGTGGGAAGCTGTTTGCAAACCCTGTGCAGAATGTTCCATAAATGTATTTCTTCTCTGCAATCCAGGTGAGAAGGTAACAGTCTAGTTCAGCACACTGCTCTTGCTCAAAGCCCATGGCTTTCCCTAAGCCCATTTTTATTATATTAATACACTAATTGGGGCAGTCTGTGTTACCAGTGCTTAAAGCAACCAACTGTGCAAACTGGGATCCTCAAGCTCTGTGGAAAATCACCAGAGGTAGAAGTGGCCATGTTCTACAGAACAGAACCTTACAGTGAATTCTGCTGGTGTCATTTGTGGACTGACAATTCTCAAAGACAAGCAGGAGGACTTAGAGCTTTTAACATTTCAGAATGTGTCATTTTAACTTTGGTTAGTGAAGTATTCTGATATTGCAGTTCAGAATTAAACAGCTGATGAATTTTTGGGGGGTAAAACCAAAGCAGAAGAAAAAGAATAATCATTTTGGTTTTAACTGTCAATAGACAAAATGTTTAGCTGGTCAAGACAGAGAAATAACCTGAAATATAGAAAATATTCTTGATGAAAAAAATCTCCACAGCTGCATAATGGGCAGATTTTTTCAAAGTGTTGGGCTGTGTCTCACAAGGCTGGTAATGGGATGGTTTATTCTGGATTCTGACAACTATTCAGAGACCTGTGAATGTGTGTGGACACTACATGCCCTGGTGTGTGCTCTTGCCTATGGTTGGATGTAGGAGTTGGTGGCAAATGGATGTGCTGCCAGGGCTGCACAGTCTTGTTTAAATAATAATCCATCTACTTTGCATATTAGCCATTTTGTCTTTTGATACCTAATTTTGCATGGGGGGGCTTGTTTATTTTTGGTGTTTTTCTTTGTAGCCTCAAGCAGTGGTCCAAGAAGGAGATTCTCAGGGAGGAAATCCTCTGGAAAGCAGTGACTTGAATTTGAACTCAGCAACAGCCACACAAGGTTTGAAATTAGATAATCATAATTACACAAGACTAAACAGTGGAGCCATGCTCTGGCAAACCATGCACGTACCCACAAAGCTCTAGCTCTGGCTGCAGTCTTCCTGGTAAATCCTATAAACAGAGCACCATTTGGAAGGCTTCCAGGCACATTCCTTCCATCTAATTCAGTTGTGACTACTTCAGCAGAAGTGGAGGGAGAATAAAAGAAAGGGAAGAAAATCTGTCTGTCTTTCCAAGAAGTCACACATCTGAGGTTCTGGTCACTGGCACACGTGCAGCTCAGTGAAATTGTCTGTCTGGTGTGTAAAAAGTGAAAATAGTCTATTGTTAATGTCTTTCCTCACTTGAAAAGCTTTATGAATAGAAGATCCCTTGGTATTTGGGACATTTTAGTATTCTGGATTAACTCCAGAATGCTTCCAGCTTGGTTTTCCTCTCTCCTTCCTGGTTTGTACTCTAAGGCACAGCTCTCTAACAGGGGCTGGCACTGGCAGAGGTGCCTCAGCAGCACAGACAATGATGGCACTGGCCAGTTTCTGTAGAAGGCTCCCGTTTATCTAAGCTTCTCTGAGATGAGATGCCAGATAACTGTTACCACTGTTGTAGGAATGTACAGAGCCTCAACCTCCCCTGAACCCTGCAGAAATACAAATCTGAGTCTATATCATTCAGGACTGCTTCTGGGGTAGGTGCCAGGAAAACTTGTGTGCGTCTATGTCCTACCTTTTGTGGGCCTTGTAGGGAGCTCTTCAGGAAATGTTTTCCCGGAGGGAGAAGGGGCCAGGAGCCCAGGAGAGGCAGATGTTGCCTGGTTTGCCATGTGGCAGCACAGCTGCTCCCTCCTGCCTTTGGTGTGTGAAACACTTGGCAGCCCAGCCCAGCCCCGGCTTCTTAGAAAGTCCCTGGAAATGCCACATGATTAAATGCCAGAGGAGTTAACCTCAGTTGCTCAGTTCGGTTTCCTCTGGGGCTCCTGCTCCCGTATCACTTCCTGCCATGGAGCTGTGCGCTCACATGAGCTCACCTCGGCCCCGCCGCCTCTGGTTCGGTTGAACATCGCCCCAGATCGCAGCCGTGCGGGGATTTCCTCCTCCCTCTCCGTGTGAGTGGGGCCCGGGCAGTGGCAGCAGGGATCCGCTTTCCTGCCGTGGCACTGAGGCAGCGGCAGATGGGACAGGAGCAGCGGATGCTGCGGTCGCTGGGACACGGCCCTGCAGAACGAGATAGTGCAGCCCCAGCCTCTGTGCCGGGCCTGCAGAGGGGACTTCTGCTCTTGGGGAGCATCTGCACTTGTGTGAGAACACAGAAACGGCCAGGGAAGCAGTGGGGATGAGTATGTACAGTCTGAAACCAGGCAGTCCTCTGGGAAAGTTCTTAAGCTGTTACTTGCTCAGGAGCTTGAGATGGAGTGGTAATCCTGGCTTAAAACTTCTGACTAGAAAGGGAAAGGGGAAGCACGCTGTTCTGGTTTACTGGGAACTGTAGATCCTGGGGCTTGTTTGCAAGCACAGTGCAGCTGTAGCAGCTTGCACACGGGTAGTTTCTGGATTAACCCCTTCTGTGGATCTGGGTTGAACTGGGGTATTGTATGCCTGCAGGTTTTTGTGCTACTTGTGCAGGAGACTACTGCTCTGAAACTTGTTAGCAGGAGTCTGTGATCTCATCATGATCTTCTGCTATAGATTGTCGCTGTGCGGGACGTAAGGACACACAGGACACACTCTCTTGAGAAAGTGAGAACAAGTATTTATTAAACATTTGACTCTAATATTTACAGTATGTCTAGAAAGACCAGGGATTGGAGAAGAAGGCTGACACCTCTCCTATCCCATTGGTAAAAACAATTGTCCATCAGTTGTTTCCTCACAAGAAAAGTATGAAAAACAACTTCGTCTTATCAAATGGACTATTGATAAAGACACTTCCAAGTGTGAGAAAGAAGTTAGTTACAGTAAAAACAACCAGTTAGAAACTGCATTAAGAAAAGCTTGAAAAATCAAAGCAACAATAGATACAGCCACGGCTTTGGTCTTTGGAGGCTTTGGTGTTTGATTTTTTCCTTGCAGGTGAGGATTTTGGAGGTGCTGCCCCAGGGATGAGTTGCCGAAATAAACACTGACTCTGTCTCTCAGTCTGTTATGGAGAAAGTCAAGTTATACAAAGAGCTAAATTAGAAATACGCAGGATTTCTAGCCTCCAGTGGGGCAGAGAGCTGCTTTAAAGCCAGCTGGCATTTTCCCCAGGGTCTTTGCCTGAGGATCTAGCTCTGGTTTTCCCAAGGCACTGGTTATGGGGGACTCCAGGTTATCCAAAAGCAGGCAGGAGTTTGTTAATGGATTAGGCTCTTGTTGTCAGAGGTGTTGCTACCTGTAGATGCTGCCAATCACCACTCCAGCATTAACATTTCTGTTTTTCTGTGTCAAGAAGCATTTGGGTTTTTTCTGTGAGTACCATTACTGAAGGATTGATGAATCTCTTTTCAGAGGCTCCTAAGCCACAGTGGCAGATGTGGTTTGTCTGAATAACTGTTCTTGGCCAGTGGACTGTAGGTGTGAGGGGGAAAGAGGTTGCTTTATGGTAAAATTTCCAAGAGCCAGTGCAAAGCCCAGGAGCAGCTTTGAGATTGTGTTCCTTTTTATGTATCTGGCTCTCCCTGCGTTCTTTTTCATTCACTTTGTTTCCTCTGCTGTACCAATGGTCACCTCAGCTCTCCTGAAAGCCAGGGGTGAGACACAGACTGCAGCAAGGCTGTGTAGCCAGAAACATTCCCCAGTCAAACCATTTCCAGGCATTCTGCACATCTACTTCCCTGGTGTTTAATATTGGGTAGGGCACTTTGGGTACTTGGTGTCTCATGAAGATTCGAGGAAATAACGTCATTGCTGTGAGCAGAGGTGGTTAATGACTGTTTGCAGAGCAGAAACCAGACAATTGGACACAGACTCACTTCTGGAGCCTCAGGATCCTCGTGCTGAGCCCTGCTGCCAGGGATGCCCTTTGTGTCAGAAGCTCCATGTAGCCTGGAGCTGGTACAGGAGCAATGGGAATGTTGTTGGGGAGTGGATCCTTGTCACCCTCAGCCTTGTAGGCTCTGTGACGGGTATTGGGCAGCAGGATTCCTGTACCCAAAGCTCTAACCCTCTCTCTCCTGTGATCTTTCCTTTAGGCTTCACTGGAAAAGACAGTTCCAAGTCTGGCAAAACCACGGGTTTTAGGAGACCTCTGAGTAACACCCCTGCTGCAGCTCAGTAGTGTCCCACCTGTTCATGTCTTACTGAAGCCAGAGGACTGGAAAGCCAACAGGACTTTTAATGTTGTATTTCAGATTCTTCATTTGTGATAATTTTAGTTAAGCTCTCTCCTGTTGCCTGTGGACTTGCTTACCCCAAATATCCAGACAGGGATATAGGGGAAGAAATGGAAAATGCCTTGTTGGAGAAATGCCTTTTAGAGTTTGTAGTATATCTTTTGTCAGGATAATAATTTCTCTTTAAAATACTTGGATAACCTGGTGCTTTGCCCTGCCACAGAGAGCAGTATTTCAGCAGAAGTTGATTCAGCAATACAGATACAGGAAAGGAAATCTATTTACATAGCTAATGGCTGAGCTTGTCTGCTGTATCACCTCTGGCAGACTGATGGAACAGTGCCACGAGTTGGGTTTTGCTGTGTTGCCCATAGAGACTGCATCTGAAAGACAGCCTTTGAGTCCTTTCTTAACTGTTTTTAAAAGAAAAACCTTCATGGCAATTCCAGCTTGCCCTGTGCTGCTGTTCCAGTGGCCAGTAACTTGCATGCTTTAGGGGAAAGTTTCCACCCTGATGTCTTAGGGATTGATTCTGAAATTTTTATCTTAATGTCATCAGCTCAGGGCCTTCTGTAACTTCTTCTGGCCTGGTGGCTCTCCCCTGAGTTTGACAGCAGCTCCAAGTGCACAGTGCTTACAAGCTTAGTCACAGCCACTGGATTTCATCCCTTCAAAGGAGCGTCTGCAAAAACCAGTTATACAAAAGCTGCTTCCTTGCAGAGCCTTGGGATTCAATTTTAAATTAGTTTAAATTCAGTCCCTAACATGTGTGTGTGGGGTCCTCTAGTGTCACAACTATGCAAATAAAAGCTGCTGATAATTTAGTTTTGGGAGACAGCAGTAGCCAGTTGGTTTGAGATTGTTGCTGGATGCTCTCATTTTCACACTGTTTGCAGATTTGTGCTTTTGGTGTCAGAGCTGAACTTGTTAAATGCTGAGGAATTGAGGGTATTTCCAATATCCAGTTGCAAATAGTGAAATCCCGGTGGTATTTTCCATCTCCTGGATGTTCTGCCTGCCTATTAAAGGAACAAAGTGGGTATTTCAATTATCTCTGACAGGATGTAAAATTGGCTAGCTTTACAGTGTTAAATATTTAAACAGAACATAATTGGCTTTAAATTTATGGTGGTGCATAGCAGAAATCCATGAAATGGCTGTATATATTGAACTCATTTATTATCTTTTCATCAGAGTTCTGTTCCCTTGGCAAGTATTTATTTAACACAAGAAAATGTATGCAGAATTAAGAAGAAGGGCTGATTGGAGAGATAATGGGAGGAAAAGTGATTTTTTTTTTTTCTTTTTTCCCCTTTTGGTTCATTTTGTCCAGTCCACCCAGTTTAGTACTGATGAGTCCTGATCCCATGACTCTGCTTAGTAGTGATTGGAGTCCCAGTCCTAATTCTGTGTGGTGCCTGCTTTGCCCTAAGGGTACTCTTGTGTATGGAGCTTGGTGGTCACAGCAGACAACTGCATCACAGATAATCTGTGTGCCTCCACTACCAAATAGCAGAGAAATCAAGGACTAAATGGATTAGATCACAGGGACTGACCTAAATCCTGTGCTATAGGATGAGCTGAGCTGCCAGAGACAAGGAGGAGTTTGACCCCAGCTGCTGCTGTGGGGATAACTCAGGGTGGGACATGACACAAGGGAATCTGTACTGTTGATGGTTACATGAGCAGGTGCAGCTGGTGCTCCCCTGAATTCTGCTGCTCTTCAGTGCACAAACAAGTTCAGCTGCAGTTCATGTCTGCATTCAAAGGCCACTCCACTAGCGGACCAAAATATTTTTGCCAACTTCTGTGCCTGATTTTCAGTTGAATTGGCAGGTTCAGTACTCTGTTTGCAAGGCTGCACTGCCTATTTAATTAACCTCTGCTACCTGAGAGTAATAGCTGTTGCAGTGTGAGACTGGAACTTCAGCTTCTAAATGGATTAGGGATTACATCTGTAAGAGACTCAAGCTTTTCCTGTGACATCAGTCAGTCCTTTCTCAGCTGGTGGCTTGGAATAGGGGTGCAAACTGCCTTGGCTAGATAGAAAAGTCCATCTGCTTTAGGTCAGCAGTATTCCTCTGGGAAGGGCATGCAAAGTACTTCTCTTAAAATTAAAAAAACCCTAAAACATCTAGAGTCTGCTACCTCTTACCACTCTGCTGAAAGACCACAGTGAAGAACTTGTTTCCATAAAAATGCAAGTGCTGGAGGAGAACAAACAATTCCACTATCTTAGGAGCTCTTCTGTGTGTAGTTGAAACCCCAATCCATAACTTCAGCTTCCATGTTTACACAGTTAGAATGGAAGTCAACACCTATGAAAGGTGGGCAGAATTCCAGACATCTTCAGGGAGCTGGGATCTCACACTGGATCACTTGGATTGTCTTTTTTGAAAATATAAGGATTTTTATTTCCCATATAGTTAATTACCTTTTCTGTCTAGACAAACCTACCTCTAAGCAAGTGCAAGTGTTTTTAAGCTTAGGCAGTTCTGGTCTGACTTGGCAAAGGTCATACAGTTAGTTAAACCACAGGAGGTGAGCAAGGTTTGTTGTCTAGCAAAGTTTGGAAGTTTCCCATAAATGGTTTTGGTGAAGGCATACAGAGTGTTGGCAACTTGCAAATTAGCCTTGAAGTTTGTTTTAAATAAACGTATTAAACAAAAGCCCCTGGGCTCCTGCTT
This sequence comes from Thryothorus ludovicianus, assembly GCA_013397245.1. Lineage (NCBI taxonomy): Eukaryota > Metazoa > Chordata > Aves > Passeriformes > Certhiidae > Thryothorus > Thryothorus ludovicianus. The sequence goes on along the minus strand of VZTB01013914.1, from coordinate 834,089 downwards.
TGCCTCCTCCTTGTGCAACACCCTCAGCACAGATACACGTACCACTGGACAAGGTGAGTGTCTCTTGACGTGGAGTTTTTGGGATTATAAAACTTGGTCATTCGGGAGCAGCCCCAGATTGATGTGAAAACAAGAAATAATGAGCATGAGGAATCACACATGGAGAAAACCAGACAGGCTCTTAAGCCCAGATGTGGGTGCCTAATTCCATCCTTTTGTGTGTCTTGGAGGCTTTGTTGGAACACAAGCCAGCTCTGCTTCACATGTACACCCAGAAATCTCCACAGTCAAGTCTGTTTCTCCCCCACATTGTTCTGTGGGCTATCCAGCTATTTAGCTTTTCATGCAATTAATTCTCTGCCTGTGCATTGCCTTTTCAGTTCATCTGACAGCTTTCCTAACTAGTCCCAAGTTTTGGGGCTGCAGGCCAGACGAGGCAGCAGCAAATCTGAAATCTGTCAATGTCATCATCTTCTGTTCCCCTTGGTGTGGGCAGAGCTGCAGGTGAGCAGATGAATCCCTGGCTTCTACAGGAATTCAGCTTAAGGATGAGTTGGGATTTCTTTTTCCACTCTGGATGCCCAGGACTGGCAGCTGGAAGCTTCTGCCATCCTGACTTCTCCTGCACGCCTTTCTGAAGAGATCTGAGTTTCTGTGCTGTAGAACACTAAAGAGAGCTTCCCCTTCCAAGTTTTTCACATTTAGTTCACTTTTTGAAAGAGCAGGGGAATTCACTGCACACAAATTACCAGCAGATACTGGGGATCCACCCAGCAGTTCCTGTGGGAAAATGCAAATTCCAGGGGAAAAAGACAATCACACTAGACTTTCATGTAAATAGTTTAATTATATTTCAATGCTTTAAAACACAGAAACACTTGAATTAAATTACATCATAATGCTTCTGCTAAATTATACATCCAAGAACTGAGAGGAGGTGCTGTGGAACTAAAAGAATATGAGCCCAGCAATTACCCATAATATTCTTTTAGTCTTATTATCTGTACTTCTTTACTCTAAGGGCAGTCTTCACAGGACAAAGCCTACCATCACAGGGAGAATGGTTCAAGAGAATTCCTCTCTAGGTGTGTTGTTTGTTGTTGCACTGCAGCACACAGAGCTGGAAGGAGGGCACACCCTGGGCTGAAGCACTGAGGAAACAGCTCACACTTGCCTTTTGTTGAGTTTAAAACAACCACTGAAATTCCAATCCTAAGGGTTCTGGGGAAATGCTGACAGATGGACACCCCTGCTGCCACGTGCATCCCTGTGCTGCTGCAGAGCATGGAAAGGGGACAGGCAGTGAAGGGAGAAATCAGATGTGTGGCTGCTCTCAGTGAGCACGTGCAGGAGCTGGGCTGGGGGGGTGTGTGTGTGTTGGGAGGTATTTGTCCCTCAGCTGATCACTGGGAATGCCCACAGACAGACTCCAAATTCTAAGGATCTAATCTGCATTACACTGAGTATCTGTACCCATGCACCTTCCTTCCAGCAGCATCCCTGGGAGCAAACATCAGCAGCCTGGGAGTGCCTCCTGCCACCTCTCCTGGCTATGAGGACTGGGCTGTTTTCCACACTCCAACCCCTAATATACTCCCAGAAATCCCTAGTTCTAAAAAGACAGCTAGATACTAAAAACCAAAGCAATTTAGGCCTGCAAAGCTGCCCTGAGGGAAGCTGTGTCAGTGGAAGAGGGAAGGCTGGTAAGGAGCTGTGCCCTGCAGGGGTCAGGGGCACAGGGCCCAGGAAAGAGTCTGCATTTAATGAATGTGGGAAAAACAATCACACAGGGGAAGAGAACAAAAACTAACTGGCGGGCCCAAACTTGCAACAAAGCACGTGATACCTGAATTGCCATTCTGAAACAACTCCTTGCATAAAGCTTTAGATCTGCATTCAAATTTTGGCTTGCCCTGATTCCCTTTTAACTGGTGCTGTGCACAGAATAAAATCTGATTGACAAATGCCTGTAACCACACAAAGATCAGGAGGTGATCAGGGCAGGGCTGGGCTCTGATGCTGGTCCCTGGCTGCTGTGCTGGTGTGCAGCACCTGGGGCCAGTGCCCACCAAAAGGCCTGCAGCCAACAGGCCCCCACACTGCACTGCCACGTGCCAAGGTGGCCAGAGACCCCTCTGCACTCTCTTCCTCCTGCAGCCCTGAAGGATGCACAGACACAGAGATGCTTCAGGGCTACAGGGAAACCCCTGGCTTACCTGTCTAGTCTCACCTACCTGTTCCTAGCAGGTAATTCGAGCAGAGGCTAAGGCAAAGCTCTGTGTTCCCTTCAGCAGGAAGAAGAGAAGGCTCTGACTGCAGGTCCTGGCAGGTAAGGAAGTACAAACCAGCTGTTAGTCATCTCTGGGGGCAGACATTGGGCTGTTCTTGAGCCAATACATGTTTTTCCTTTTCTAAAAGAAAAGTATTTCAAAGCTTAATCTTTTTTCCTGGCTAACACTCTGCACTGTAGAAACTTCCCTGAGCCAGAGCTGGGATATGGAGGGGATAAATGGTACTGGAACCCTAGTTCAGCTCAACTCCTCTTTGTGGCCCAAGTGCTGCTATTCCTAGCTCAGCAGCAGGGCTCATATGGCCAGACAGTGACAGTCCCTGCCTGTAGCTGTGTGAAATCCCCTCTGTCTATACAGTAGCTCCAATTTGGGATATTCAGCCACTTCCTCAGTTCAGATGTTATCGGCCAAATGTTCACTGTTGCACGTTTTAAAGCCAGTGAATTCCCCATGCTTCAACATCACCCTGGTGCATGTTTATCAGCAGCCACAGGCCTGTGAGGGGATAATCCCATGGTTGTGTTCTTGCTGTGCCCCAGGTCACCCCTCAGCTGGGGCAGGCAGCTCTCCTGGCTCAAAGAGGCTTTGCCACCAGTCCCCGCCCAGGGCCGGCCAGAGCTGTGGTCACTGCACAGAGAGGCTCATCCATCACTTTCCTTGGGGCCTGGCCACACAAAGCCAGTGGAGAAGGTCTCTGAAATGTGCACCTCTCTCCTCCCCTGAGCCAGAGAGTACAGCTCTGTGCTCTGACAGGTTAATCTACACAAAGCAGGCACTGCTCCTAAGCACAAAGCTTGGTAGGTGGTGTCAGGCAGTACCAGCCCAGAAACTGCAGCTCAGGACCTTTTAGTGCTAACACACACACCAGAAAATCACCACTGCCCTTACAAAGGGTTTGCTTCCCAGAGTGATGGCACCTCCCGTGCCCATTTGTAACACAAACCAACAGGTGACCAGCTGGGCTCAGTGGATCAGCCATGCTTGAGGGGGGTCACTGCTTTGTTGGCTTCGTGCTCCTTCTTCTGTTCTCAGCAGGATCCTGGAGCAGGCAGGTCCCGGTCACGCATGGATGGCGTTGGCCACGTCGGTGAACACGAGGCGGCTGGGTCTCTGCAGGGCTCCCTGGCTCGGCAGCAGCACCTGCAGGGCAGCAGCAGAGCTGAGAGCCAGCACGGCTGGGTCCCTGCAGGGCTCCCTGAGAGCCAGCACGGCTGGGTCCCTGCAGGGCTCCCTGAGAGCCAGCACGGCTGGGTCCCTGCAGGGCTCCTCCCTGACAGCCAGCACGGCTGGGTCCCTGCGGGGCTCTCTGAGAACCAGCACGGCTGGGTCCCTGCAGGGCTCCCTGACAGCCAGCACGGCTGCCCTGGCTCAGGGATGTGCTTGGGCACAGGCTGCACGCTTGGAACTGCAGTTGCCCCTTCCAGGGGAGGCTGCCTGGCTAACAAGGCATTAACAAGGCTGTGACAGGAAAATACAACAGGCTGGAGAGTAAGCACATGCATGCCAGTTTGAAATCCCCACATCATTGGATTACTGGGTCTCACTATTTATATCCACATGGAACATAAAAAGGTCTGAGATACCAAGAAGGCCTGGAAATGTGCCACTGCCTGAAGTCGAGCTGTTGTTTTAGACTCTCCCTCTCTTTTTACATTGAAGCTTTAAACTCTTGTCCTTCCCAAACATTAGCAAGAGGGATCTGAGGTATCCTGCTGGCCATTCTGTCCCTGGAGAGGATGATTCTGGGTTTACTGTGCTGAGGTTAACTCTGGCCTTACAATTTCCCCCCTTTACCACCTCCAGGTAAGCCCCTATGTAGACTAATAGAAGGATCTGATACTGTCCTAGTATGTGCTACTCAGAGGACAAGATCCTTTGCTCTTATACAGCACATTCTTGCTTTTCCAAACAAGTATATTCCACATGTTGGTTATGTTTCATACTCCAGCATGTCTTCTTTGTGCTCTTTAGCAGGTTGAGAATGCCTCAAGGTAAGTATTTTATAATTACAATTGTATTTATTATTTCCTCTTTACTGCCCACACCAAGTTTGCTGCAGATTTTCTGAAGGTATAAAGTGCGTGGAAACTGAGAACTGTTTGGGAGAACTCCTGCTCCTGGACAAAAAAGCAGGAGATGATATGGGCAACACAGAGCAGCTAGAGAGGAATGTATGAAAGGAGAGGAATGTCTGCTCCAAGGACAGGCTGTCACTGTTCAACCATCCCTGCTGGCTCTTTTTTAAAAGGCTTTTTGTGTGGTGGTGGTGACAAAGGGAACAGACAACACTGTGAAGCTGGACTCAAACAGTGATGAGAAGCTCTTCTTTCCAATTTCTCCTACCTCTTGTTACACTGGGCAGGAGAGAGCCTCCTATCAAAGACTCCTCAGTCCACCCTAAGCACTTCAAAATGCTCAAGTCCCCATCACCAGGGCTGGCAGAGATGGAGAAGTCCTCCTGAGCTCTTACATGGCTTCCCTACCCTGCAATCCTACAAAATCTCCTTGGTCCTGTAAGAAAGCAGTGCAGGGAGCAGTGGCTGCGGTGCCACTCGTGCTGGTTGCTGCCTACCTTGCTCTGTGATGCCTGGGAAGATGCTGCATCTCTCCCATGTTCCAGCAGCTCCTGCTCCAGCTCATCCTGCTCCTCGGTGGGATCAAAGTTGTACATGGGCATGAGCTGGTGCCGTAGCTTCTCCAACCTGCCCATGGGAGGGGAGGGAAAGGGGTGGTTGAGAAGGGCAGGGCTCAGCTGCTTCCCCACCCCACTGCTGAGGCTTTCTGCAGGTTGCTTCTCCTGCTGCACAGGGATTCTGCTCCTCTGGCTCCTGCTGGGCCAGACTAAGAACCACAGCTGGCAGGAGTGGAAGACACCCAGAGTGCAGTTACAGGGATTAATTACCATCACTAATCTGTGTTGGCAGGCATTTACACACAGAGGAATCACGATTTAAGTTCTTGCAGACTTTAAAAGATTAGGCTTTCTGTGGAGGGACAAAAGAACAAACTGGAACATCCTGGCTTGGCATTTTGTGATTTCTCCCCCTGTCCCTCTGCCCACAACAGCCTGTCCTGCCATTTCACAGTCTGCCAGCAGCAGTTCACTTCAAGCTCCAGTGGCCCGAGAGTACTTTAACTCTGGGGCTGAAGTACATAAAATTAAACAGAAAATAATAAACAATAATTAGAAAATAGGAAAAGGAGACATTCTCACAGGGGGCTGATGCCTGTAGACACTGTTCCTACTCTTGTATCATTGCTCCAAGACAGAGCAATGAATTATTACTCAAAGGGTCTCCTCAGAGATGGATGATGGATGGGGTGGCTCCTGGGAAAACACTGACTCCTGCCTTTGGCTATAGCTGAGTTTTGGAGTGGAAGGAAACACACAAGCAGTTACTGGCAGTGTCACCACAAATATCTATTTTGGCAAGTGTTAGGATGACACATTCTTCCCCTGTTCTCTATGGGCTTACCAGCACAACCACTATCTCCAGCAGTGCTACTTTCACAGGCCAAGCATTGGCTGCTTCTGCAGCAGCACCCACACCTGGGCTTTGGGGCTGGCCTTGGGGATTTTACAGTGGACAGCAGCACTTTCTGGANAATTTCCCCCCTTTACCACCTCCAGGTAAGCCCCTATGTAGACTAATAGAAGGATCTGATACTGTCCTAGTATGTGCTACTCAGAGGACAAGATCCTTTGCTCTTATACAGCACATTCTTGCTTTTCCAAACAAGTATATTCTACATGTTGGTTATGTTTCATACTCCAGCATGTCTTCTTTGTGCTCTTTAGCAGGTTGAGAATGCCTCAAGGTAAGTATTTTATAATTGCAGTTTATTTATTATTTCCTCTTTCCTTTACTGCCCACACCAAGTTTGCTGCAGATTTTCTGAAGGTATAAAGTGCGTGGAAACTGAGAACTGTTTGGGAGAACTCCTGCTCCTGGACAAAAAAGCAGGAGATGGTATGGGCAACACAGAGCAGCTAGAGAGGAATGTATGAAAGGAGAGGAATGTCTGCTCCAAGGACAGGCTGTCACTGTTCAACCATCCCTGCTGGCTCTTTTTTAAAAGGCTTTTTGTGTGGTGGTGGTGACAAAGGGAACAGACAACACTGTGAAGCTGGACTCAAACAGTGATGAGAAGCTCTTCTTTCCAATTTCTCCTACCTCTTGTTACACTGGGCAGGAGAGAGCCTCCTATCAAAGACTCCTCAGTCCACCCTAAGCACTTCAAAATGCTCAAGTCCCCATCACCAGGGCTGGCAGAGATGGAGAAGTCCTCCTGAGCTCTTACATGGCTTCCCTACCCTGCAATCCTACAAAATCTCCTTGGTCCTGTAAGAAAGCAGTGCAGGGAGCAGTGGCTGCGGTGCCACTCGTGCTGGTTGCTGCCTACCTTGCTCTGTGATGCCTGGGAAGATGCTGCATCTCTCCCATGTTCCAGCAGCTCCTGCTCCAGCTCATCCTGCTCCTCGGTGGGATCAAAGTTGTACATGGGCATGAGCTGGTGCCGTAGCTTCTCCAACCTGCCCATGGGAGGGGAGGGAAAGGGGTGGTTGAGAAGGGCAGGGCTCAGCTGCTTCCCCACCCCACTGCTGAGGCTTTCTGCAGGTTGCTTCTCCTGCTGCACAGGGATTCTGCTCCTCTGGCTCCTGCTGGGCCAGACTAAGAACCACAGCTGGCAGGAGTGGAAGACACCCAGAGTGCAGTTACAGGGATTAATTACCATCACTAATCTGTGTTGGCAGGCATTTACACACAGAGGAATCAGGATTTAAGTTCTTGCAGACTTTAAAAGATTAGGCTTTCTGTGGAGGGACAAAAGAACAAACTGGAACATCCTGGCTTGGCATTTTGTGATTTCTCCCCCTGTCCCTCTGCCCACAACAGCCTGTCCTGCCATTTCACAGTCTGCCAGCAGCAGTTCACTTCAAGCTCCAGTGGCCCGAGAGTACTTTAACTCTGGGGCTGAAGTACATAAAATTAAACAGAAAATAATAAACAATAATTAGAAAATAGGAAAAGGAGACATTCTCACAGGGGGCTGATGCCTGTAGACACTGTTCCTACTCTTGTATCATTGCTCCAAGACAGAGCAATGAATTATTACTCAAAGGGTCTCCTCAGAGATGGATGATGGATGGGGTGGCTCCTGGGAAAACACTGACTCCTGCCTTTGGCTATAGCTGAGTTTTGGAGTGGAAGGAAACACACAAGCAGTTACTGGCAGTGTCACCACAAATATCTATTTTGGCAAGTGTTAGGATGACACATTCTTCCCCTGTTCTCTATGGGCTTACCAGCACAACCACTATCTCCAGCAGTGCTACTTTCACAGGCCAAGCATTGGCTGCTTCTGCAGCAGCACCCACACCTGGGCTTTGGGGCTGGCCTTGGGGATTTTACAGTGGACAGCAGCACTTTCTGGAAGTCTGTGGCCTGGCTAGGCCTGCTTCAAGGAGGAAGGGAGGCAGGAGGTACCACAGCTTATGGATCTTCACTGGAGTCCCTGCTGTGACAGGGAAGAATCAGGACACGATTCTCCCTGCGTGCTGCTTTCCTGTCTATTTTCAGCCACCAGCTTAGCAAGGAAATTAAGACATTAACTCCTGAGCTGAAGCTGCATCTCTGCACTGTGCTGCACTGTGCTGTTGCTGTCACTGCCTGGGCTGCTAGAAAACATAGGAATCTGGGAATGGCTGAAACCTGAGATCCACACCCTTCATGATGGAGTTCCCAGCTTCTTTATACACCCATAACCCCCTCCTCTGTTTTGATGCACCTCATAGGTGAAGTGTGAGGATTCTGGAGGACCCCTGACCTCCTCTTGCTCAGCCTTATTCTCCTTCCAAAGCTGTGGAGTATTTGACACTGGTGTCAGAGGGATGCCCAGTCCCAGCAGTGCAGTGTCCCAGCCTCAGTGCCACAGTGCTCTCACACAGCCAGTCCTTACACTCTCCCCACCTCCCCATCCCCTCCTGAGCTCACTCTGCATTTTGAAGCACTGAGTTCCCTTCAGCTAATAACAGATCTTACTTACCTCTTCCTCTTCCTGATATACAGAACCTGAAGGAGAAAGAGAAGCATCAATACAGCAGTCCCAATAGGACGGGGAATAGCTGAGAAATTTTGGACACACAGGAAAGAGGTAGAGAAGGTTGGTGTCACTGTGCACCAAAGTGGGGGAAGGGAGAAGTGACAATGAAAATGACACTTCATGTGCATCACTGTGAGCTTGGCAGCACATCACGTCTGACACTAAGTGCTCAGTGGCCTGTGATTAGGTGTGTTAGTAGGAGTAAGAGTATTAGGTGTATTATCAGGTGTAGCTCAGCACATTTCTGTGGCTGCAGGACACACGTTGCAATTTAAGAGTGGGTGAAAAAGCTTCCCTCTGTGGTTTTCATGTGCAGATTTCCTACAGCACAGAAGTGCTGCCACCCCCTCCCCAGTACAAAGGGAAGAAGCAAAGAGGGAGGGCATGCTCAGGGACTTGCCTCTGTCAGCCTGTGCTGGGAAGAAAGGGAGGCTTTGGGCCTCCACAGCCTTGTTCTGAGAACTACGAACGCTGGATGCTGCTCTTGGCAACTTTTGACCGTTTCCAGGTTTTCTTAGGGGCTTTTGGAAAAACTCCTCCTGGGGCCTGCAATGAAATTTTGCAGTAGGCTCCTCTGATGGCTGAATTAGTGAAGCCCTTCCTCGTATGAGGAATGGGAGCTTGCTGCTACCTTCTGTTCTCTGTTGGCAGGGAAATGATCTGGTTACATAAAAGGAGAGCTGCAGCCCTTGCACTGCCCAGGGTGGGCCCAGGACTGGGGTTTCTGGAAGCTTCTGCCCACAGCATTAATGGCAAAGTTAGTGACACACCAAACCCTCAAGGACTGATACCCAGCATGCAGGGTGAGTCTTGCTGAGATGGATTCAGGCCACTTTAATTCAAAAAGAATTGCCTCATGTCCACAGGGGAGAATAACATGGTTTCAACAGTCTGCTTAAAAAGTTAATATGGGAGAGACTTTCTTGTGGGGCCCAAGAGAAGATTTAAATTAATGCAGCGGTTCCAGGTAACAAGTCAGAACAGAATCTGCTTTTTTTTCCTTTTAATTTGACTTCCTATTGCTATTAAAAACAAATACTGATACTACATATGGCTGCTCCTTGGCCTGCTGAGCATCTCATTTGGATCAGACCTCAGTGAGACTGCAGAAATACTGGAACACTTGATAAAGGCCTTAAAAAGAAAGCAATCTCAGGAACTATCAGTTCCCAGCAGTTTTGGGTGAGACTTTAATAGAATGCAAATAAATTATTCAGTGGAAATCAGTCCTAGAATCTCTAGCCACCCTCTACCCACAAGAGACAGGAATGTTTAGCTGGGTTCTCTTACCATTGCTACAGCCAAGCCAATGACAGTAATGATCCCAAAGGAAAGCAGCATGGTGCTCATGCCAGATCCAGTGCTGGCCATATCTGGGATTTTGGTGCTGTTGAAACTGGTAGTCTCAGGGCCTATGGTGGCTGTTTGTGGTACAGTCACATCCAGAGCTGTCCCTGGGTCTGGCTTGGCCGTGGTGGGGGTGCTGTGATGCAAGTCATGCACAGAGGGTGAGCTGTAACTCATCCTGCCAGCTCTTGGTAGCTCCTGGTACCAAGCTGTTGTCCTCTCCCATCAGCTACAGAAGTGAAGAGCTGCCCTTCCAATCTCCCTCACGTGAGACCTCTCCTGCAGCATCACCACTGATGGGTTTTTTGGGGTAGGAACCACACTGGACTCAGCCTAGGAGAGAATGAGAAAAAATGAACAGTGCAAAGCTCCTGGAGACAGGCACAACCTTTCCCACAGTTCCCCAATTCACCAGCAGTTTTTGAATGCCTGCTCAAAATAAGGAAAACATTTTTTGAGCGTACTGAGAGCCCCCAGAGTCATGCCTGATTCACTTGGAGTTGGTGATAACTCTCCCCTCACTACTCCAGCTCTGCCTTCTTGCAGTCACTTGGAGATCTGTGTGGGGACAGCCCCAGAGCCCTTGTCTCTGGTGTGCCCAGGCTGAACCAGGTAGTTTCTATCTGCCCCAGGATAGAGCATTTTCCTGCTTCTGTCTCTTCCTTTTAATTTTTGAAAAGTTGCATTGATCACCTTATCAGTGGGAACATACCCAATAAAATGACACTCAGCTGTTAGGCATCCATACATCAGGATGCTTTTTACTGAATCCAAAGTAGGAGTTCCCTGTTGTGGTGAGTCCCTGCACTATCCATTGTCCCACTGCTGCTCATCCCATGTGCTCTGGAAAGGGTGGGTTGCATCAGTACTCCATCTAAAGACACCGAGTATTTCTCAATCCCTCATGAAAGCACCCACTCAAGCTTAGTCATGCACTGGCAATTATCAATATTAATTTTAAAATTAGTCCAATTTTGGATTAGAGTTGTGAAATTTGATAGATCTGTTCACGCTGAGAACATGAAAGGCTTTAATTGCTTCATACTTCTATTGTGCAAATGATCAAGAGTTGCAAAACACCATGGGATGAGCCCATGGGAAGTATTTGCACACTTTGTTTATAAAAGCACTGTATGCTGTCCTGAAATCACAGCTACCTCTGGAGCTGAGCTGACCTGAGGACCCTGTAGCTGGTCTCTGGTAATTTCCCTGCAGTTCACCAGACATGACATCTCTGGGCTGGAATGCAGCTGGGACCGAGGGGTTAGTGAGCTCTGAACAGAAAAAGATGTGCCTGCAAAGAGAAACGAGCCATTGTTCTGCTCCACTCTGTTCCATTGCAGGCAAGGTTACTGAGCAGTTCCCATACTGTGGTGCCTGTCCAGAACTGCAGGAAGCAGCGTGATCAACATCTGCCACCAACAACTGGAGCAGGGAAAGCACCCCAGGCAAGCAGCACCAGGCTGTGCTGTGCTCAGTCAGCAGCTGGAGCAGGCACCTCGACTGGTCCTGCAGCTCCCTGAGCAGGTAAAGGCCTTGTCACACATGCAGGGTCTGTCTCAGCCCCTGGAAACAACTTTGTGAAGCAAAGGGGATATCTCAAGTGCCTGGGAGAATGTGGGAGCTGTCAAATTCCCTGGAGTTTCCAGCTCTGATCTGGTTCCTCCTAACACTGTGCTGGGTCACGAGTTCATTGAAGCTGAAGGGGATTCTGCCCTTCACTGACCATTAAGCTCTGCTTAAACCATGGGGCATCTGGATTTCTCCAGCCATTACTGACCACAGCAGAGCTCAGGTGTAGTGGACACTTGGGCACAAAGATGGCAAATTTGAAATCAGTGTCACAACAACAGCAGCAGCAGCAGCAGTGACAAACCAGCAGGGAAAGGGAAGGAATTATTGAGCAGATTGAGCAGCTACTCAGGCAGAGTCCATCAATTTGTTCTATTCCAGGAAACTTTCCATAATGATAATACCCATTTTCCAAAAACCCACTACCAAGGAAAAAAAAAGAGCCTAAGTGGAAGGAGTGAAGCAGGCCCAAGGGCTTTGCAGGGTATGGCTCTAGACCTTGAACAGCTCCTAAATTTTGAAAACAAAATGGGTTAGCTCTTCAGCTGAATGTGGGGTCAGTTCTACAAAATCAAAATAGGCTGGGTTAAAATAAGCCAGCTGAAAATTTGGTAGAGGGAGAATGGGGGCTCTTTTTCTTACTCCTGGCATCCTGTTCATGCTGAAGGATTCCCATTCCCACAGACCTAAAAGCAGTCCTGTGTCAAAGGTTTCTGACCTGGCTTAGACAAACACTTCCAGGTTCAGAGAGGGCTGTTTCTGCTCCCCAGCTCCTCCTGGTCCCAGCTGCAGACAGTCAGATGTGGAGGCAGAGTGCAAGGATGGCCCAGGGCCCTTACATGGCAGAGCTGGGGTGGATCATCTTTCCCCACCACCTTCCTTTCCCAGTTGTCATCCTGGTGCTGAAGTTTGATCTGCAGGCTGGGCACACTCCAAGCCTCTGATGGCAGCTGCAGGGCTGGGGACAGCTACTACCTATCACTGCTAGGTTCCAGCATAGTCCATGCACAAATAGAACAGAAGAGGAACCAGATCCTCAGCTGCTGCCAGCTGGCATTGTTCCACTGCCTGCAGCAAGAGAGCTCCTCGCACAGCCAGGACTGCTCTGTGCTGGGCTCTGCTGGGTCTGCGAGTAAGGAGAACACATTTGCTTCTCTCTCAGCATTTCCAAACTGGTCTCTGACAGGTGCTGCTCCTTCTGAGACGCAGAAAATTGTTTGGGGCCCCACCTTGAGCCTTTTCTGAAGTCTTGGTTTTAATCTCTCTGTGCTGCTGTTTCATTTTGGGTGTGACAGGAACAGATATTTGTGTCACAGGGTTGAAGATGGGTCAGAGGGTCTCTGGGTGAAGAATAACAACAAGTATAGTTTCGGCATTTACTTCATCGAGATGAAGTCTCTCTAGTAATTCAGCAATGCAAGCGGCACTGTGTTGCTGCTGGCAACGGGATGTGCCTTCCCAGTGGGTGAACTTTTGGCTTCCCCCAGCTCTTCTCCACAGCTGACCAGGCTCCAGGGTAGCGGGGAAACCCCGACCGTGCGTGCCCGCTGCCCCAGAGCTCCCCGGCTGTCACCCTGCCGCTGTCCGAGAGGGGCACGGTCCCATCCCACCCTGGCCCAGGCGCGGGGACCCTCTCCAGCAATGTCACCGCTCCTCCGACCCCGCTCTGACACACGGAATAGCAGCGCCCTGTGCCCGTGCGGGCACTGCCACCCCCGGCTGCCCGGGGGCTCCATCCCTGCGGGAAGTCCCTGCTCGCCCATCCCAAGAAGTTTCCAGGCGGATACCGGGTTTCGGGGCCCGTCCCGCTGCCCAGGCGGTGCCGGCTCTGCCGCGGGCTCACGGCCCCCGAGAGGCCGCGGCAGCCCCGCAGTGCCCGCGGGAGGGACGGGACGGCGCAGCCGGACACCCCCGCGGCGCGGCCCGGCCCACCCCGCCCGTCCCTGGGAG
>VZTB01013914.1:767371-820645 GCA_013397245.1 Thryothorus ludovicianus | reverse complement strand
CTCCCGGGTCCCGAGGCGGCCGGCTGGGCTGCCGGGTCCCGAGGGAGCAGGCTGTGCCCCCGGCCGCGCCGGGAGCCGTGAGGTGAGGAGGCGTCGCTGTGCGCGCGCTCGCCTCAGAGCGGCCCCGGGCCCGCTCTCGCCGCTCAGGCGAAGCGAGCCCCGGCCGGGCTCATGGTGCTGCCTGTGCGGGGAAAGCCGAGAGGCTGCAAGGGCAGCCGCCTCCGGTCCCGGCGCTGCTCCTGTGGCTCGTTCACAGCTCTAGGCTGCCCTCCCCGATGTGGCCGCGGGGCTGTGCAGCGCTGGCTGAACCGGGCACTGGCGGCAGCTGGAACGGGGCTTGGGCAGGGCGAGCTCCAGCCTTTCCTCAAGCCTGTGAGTGGGGCAGGGCCTTTCCACAGCCACCTGTGTGAGGCTGCAGGGGCTGGGAGCTGGGGCTGAAAGGACCGAAACACAGAACCGCAGAGGGAACAGGAAATCTGCTTCCTGTCTGTGTGCAGTGAGGTGTTTGTACCAAGACTTCAGGTCAGTAGATGGTCTCCTTTATTAAGAGAGACAAGACAAAGTGCCACTGGAGAGGGTCCAGTAGAGGGCAACAAAGATGCTGAAGGGTTTGCAGTATGTGTCTCATGAGGAGAGACTGCAGTTTAGTTTAGGCCTGTTTAGTCCAGAGATAAGTGAGAGGGGATCTCATTAATGCGTATAAATATCTCAAAGGAGGTAATCAAGACGGTGATGCTCAGCAAGAGGATGAGGTGTAATGGCCATAAAGTAAAACACACGAAGTTTCATCTTAACATTAGAAAGGGCTTCTTTACACTGAGTGTGGCAGAGCACTGGAATAGGTTGCTCAGGGGTCTCATGGAATCTCCTTGTCTGGAAATATGCAAAACCGCCCTGGCCATGTTCCTGTGTCATGTACCTTGGTTGGGAAGTTGGACTGGATGATCTTCAAAGGTTCCTTCTAACCTCAGCAATTCTGTGTTTCTGTGCAAATTGTTTCAACTGCGGCCTGTTAAAGTTTCTCTGCCTCCCTTAGAATGCCGACGGTTATTAATATTTTATTCTTTCAGTGTTTCTCTTGTAGCAGTAAACAGGGCCTTGGAGTGGGAAGCTTCCCAAATAAATACTGTAGGTGACAGACCTGACATAAAGGCACGTTTTCATGGGGGCTGTTTGTCACCCTGCTGAGAGTAATGCAGATGGTAAAAAGGGGATCTTTGGGCCCTTAGAGCATACCTTTGCCAGGAGGTAGCAGGTAAGACAATCTGAAGATCTTTCCTGCAGAGTATTCTTTCTGCTGCTTCCCTGGGCTGTTTGGTTTTACAGAGGAGGGCAGTGGAGGCCTGATTGTTCCAGGGTTTCCCTGTGCAGCAGGAGCAGGACTGTGGTGCCAGCATCTGCCAGGCTGGAGCCAAGTTGGTCTCCCCAGCTCTCCCTGCAGCAGCATTCCTAGGGGGCAGCTGCCAGCTGCTCAGGAGAGGCATTTAGTTGTTTGTGTGGTGATTTTTTTGAGAAATTGGAGTAGAGGAGGTTGTGGCCTCTCTGAGACAGTGTTGAAAAGCAGCCATCAACAGAGGAATGGCAATGAGTGCTCAGGGAAACCCATAGTTGCTCCAGGGACTGTGAGTCAGAAAGGAGAGGGGCCCTCATTTCTCATGGATCACAGCAGGAGAATGTGGTTGTTGTTCTGTTTGTCTTCAACAGTTCCAAGTGTGATATGCAGCAGCTGTTTTGTAAGGTTTCATTTCCTTTGTCTCCTGCAGTCATCTTGTTTGTTTCTGATCCCTCTCTGACTCTGCCTCTTCTCTCCTTTGAGAGTCCAACTTCCCTCTATCAAGCTTTGCCCTTTTGGCCTTTCCATCTTTCAAGTGTTTCTCTCCCCTCTAGTACGTTATGAGGTTTTCTCCTTCCTCTGCTCTTAGCAGTTCAGCTCTAGCTCTGTGCCCTCTGGGGATGGTGACAGTGTGAAAGACCCTTGATCCATGAAGTCCAGGTCTTCTGTGAGCATCCCTGCTATCCTCTGAGTTGTGGTTTATGAACAGAGAGGAATAAAAGAAATAATCCAGGAGAGACTGAAGGTCTTTGTACAGGGAAACCTGGGTGACCCATCTGTGGGGTGGAGAGCCAAGGGCTGGAACTGAAGGTGGGTTTGTCAGTGGCTTTCTGGGACCAAGGAGGGGCAGGAGAGCTGTGCCTGTGTGTGGGCAGCTCATTGCTGCCCTGCCATGGGCATGGACTCTGACCTCTGGGATGGAGTGGGTTGCAGTGGCTTAGCTGGTTGGCTGTCACATGAGTGGGGGTAGTTTGTTACTGGTACAGTGTAATTGGTTTTGTGCTTGTGGGGTGGGATTAGGGCAAGCAGTCTGTGTTCTGTCACAGGTGAACCTGTTATTAACTAGCCCAAGGAATTCACATTCTTCTCTTGCCTTGTTTTCTAGCCTAGAAGAGCTGCAGATGCTGCCTTGTGGAAGAGGCCACTGGCTGTGTTCAGCTGGTGCTTAGCCAGTGACTTGTGGTAGCCCCAGGTGAATCTCAGCACTGACAGATCAGTAGGTGGCTACGAGGAGCACATGTGGAAGCCAGAAACTTTGCCAAAATGAGAGTCCTCACCCATCCCCTGCTCAGGAAGTTGTTGAGCCTCTCACCTCAGCGTGTGCCAGGGCAAGGAACTCCAAGTAAAGGTGCTGTCCTCAGTCCAAAGCAGTTGTTTCTGAGGCAGAGCTGCAGTGCAGGACCTGGGCCCGTGACTGCCACTGATGCAGTCAACTATTGGCAGAAGGTGTTCGAGACAAATGGGATCCCTGAAGCAAAAGAATCCAGTCAATACATTGTGGCTTTTGTCCTGGGAGCAAAAACAGTTAAGTAACAGGAGAAGAATAAGCTCTGTGTAAGCTTCTCACTTTTTCATTTTGATTGAATCTCTTACCTTTTTATCTCATTTAAAGGGAGTAGAACAACTTATCCTCCCTTAAACAGCAGAGAGGGTGAGGGGTAGTTTATTATTGCCAGTAAAACACTCGAGGGTCTCTTAAATGCTCTCTTTTGCAGACACTGAAGTGTAACATAAACATCCACCCTGACTGCCTAATGAAGTGATTCTTAATTTTAATTATTCTTGTGAGCCCCAAAAAGTAGCAGAAGAACAGCTGTAAAGGTTTGTTTCTAAACATGCAGATAGGTTCTTCTGATTGCTCTGCAGCTGGTTTCCAGCAGTCCCAGGCAATTGTGTTTGTTAGCATCCTGTGTCACCCTGGAGGATGCCCTTGGCAGGGTGGCAGAGAATCCTCCAGTGGCACAGGTGATCAGGTTTTAAGGTGATTTTGTCTTCAGTTTCAGAGCCTGGACTCCAAAAGTCTCCACACTCCACTTACAGCACTTCAGCAGGAGCAAATCCAGCAGCTGAGCCACAAGCGGCTACAAAGGTAGGAGCATCCTCTTGTACCTGTTCCTTTGGAGAGCTTTCCTTCAGCCTGAAAGCAGCCAGGAGCATGGCAGCAGAGGGAAGGCAGCTCAGATGTGCTGTGGTGGTCTCTCATGGTGGTTCAAGTGAGAGGCACAACTTGTCCACCTGCAAGGCCACTGCCCAGTTGGCCAGGCCCCAGCCTGTACTGGTGCATGGGGTTATTCCTCCACAGTTTTTATGATTTTGTATTACTCCTTGCTGAATTTTGTGAGATTCTTGTGGGCCCATTTCTCCATAGCTCTCTCTGAATAGTTAACTGTTAGTCTGAATAGTTAACATCTGGTCTGTTAACTATTCCTCCCAATTAGTTCTTTGTCACTGTAGGCATGCCAAAGGTGGTCTGTCCCTTCATCCAGACCATTAAGGTGTTAGGGGATATTGATCCCGGGGTAATCCCCCAGGAATCAGCCTTCAGCTGAGCCTTGTGCTGCTGAAATCAGCCTTCCAAGCCTGCCAGTCCAGTCAGTTGCCAGCCCACCTCATTTACCCAGTCTGTCCTGCACCAGCTTGTACGTGAGGATGTTATGGGAGATAGTGTCAGAACCCTAGGGAAAGTCAAGACGTGGTTTTGATGCACGAGGTGGTCCTTGTGTGACTATCAGCTCACTCAGGAATGATTTCCCCTTTGTAAATCCATGCTGACTGCTCCTACAATCACCTTCCTGCACTTGTGTTTGGACACAGCCTCGAGGACTCTGTTCCATCACTTGCCCCAGTGTCGAGGTGAGGCTGCCTGCCCTGCAGGTCCCAGTGCTTGGTAGGAGCTGTGCTGTGGGAGGGGAGCTGCCCTGCTCCCTCTTGCACATGCACACTGCTCCTGCAGTCGCTGGCCCTCGGCAGGGGTTGTGGTTAGCAATGAGGTAAGCACGGCGTGAGAGCGCCTCTGCTCACCCAGGGCAGCCCCAAAGCCTTCACGCTCCTTCTGCCTGCCACAGGATGCCAGTGCAGTATGTGCTTGGAGAGTGGGACTTCCAGGAGCTCACCCTGAAGATGAGACCCCCAGTATTTATTCCACGGCCTGAAACAGAGGTATGAACATGGGGAATGTGGTGGGGGCGGGCTTGGATGTGTGAGTTCCGTGGCATGATGCAATCAGGGCATTGCTGTCAAGGTGTCCTGTGTGTTGTGAGGCTGCAGTGATGAGGAAATTAGATCACTTCTTTTAGAATGGGGATGATTCAAAGCTTGTGATCTGGAATTGTTGCTGGTGACCTTTGCCTCCTGCCTCAGAGGGAGGGATGTTTTATCCCTTAATTGCACAGAAATCAACTGCCATTGATGGAAGAATGTGGCTTTGCTTTCCTTAGTTCTGCTATAGTAAGGACTCCTGAGAGAAGTTCAAAACATCTACTGCTATATCCCAGTGCTTACTGCATACAGGAATCTAAACATTGTCTAGAGGTTGCCAGCAGAACCCTGCAGTAGTAGGAAAAGAGTAATGGAATCCAGACAGCCTGAGTGCCCATGTCCTGGCTGGTAGGAAGTGGCACCTACCATCTTTCTAATGGATCCATGGTGGTTTCTGGACAAATAGAGGAAGCTGAAGTGTAAGTTCTGACCTGGGCTGCAATTAAATGTTACTGTCAGTCATGAGAATGCAAAGGACAGTCATGTATGACCAAGTTAAAACTCCATGTTCCCCAGCATTCCTACTGCTAAGCTAAAGATCTGCATGGTGACCCTTGCCCTGACAGTAGTCTAGCTTTCATATCTAGCACATGGGCCATCCTAGCGAGGAAACTCCTTGTTTACTAGTCCTCAGGAGGGCTTAGGATTTGCAAGGTGGGGGTTTTGTTTGTTTTTATTTTGGATTGGTTTGGATTTTTTTACCTTCTGAGAATTTGTTTTGGAGCCTATGTTAACTTTGGGAGATGAAGTGCTCTTCTTACCTTGTCCATTTATGAGTCCCATAAACTTAAGCATGTTTCAGTCTAGTAGTCATTTTTTCTATTGTTTGCCTGTTATAATGTGAGAAAGTTAAACAAAAATTTAGGGACCATGACAATCTGTGTTTCTTATGTGCCCTCTGAAGAAAAGGATGCTACTGAAATCCATGGGGGGCTCCTGAGTCTTTAGTGGGAATCAGCACAGCTACAACATAGACATCCTCTCAAGTCAGAGAGAGGAAAAATATTTAAAACCAGAGTCTTGGTTTGGTGCGGGCCATCAGCAGCACCTTGTGGAGAATCTGGTGGGCCCTAAATCATAGTGCTGACACTTGTGTCCAGTGAAGTTGGGAGCTCCCTGCCTGGTCTGGGTTGATCACTCTGTGGTGATTGAATTTGGAGATGGAGCTCCAAGGAATAATTTTGCCAGTTGGAGCCAGCGATGATTGGCTTTGTTATTGTCAACAGTATCTCTGCTCTGGATTATTTAAGAGAGTATTTCCAACCTTCACATCCCAATTAGTTCATGCATGCAATGGGAGCATTGAAATCAGGGAGAACTTGTATGTTCTGCAAGTCAAAATATCTGCTGGTGAGACTTCCTCTGGAGCTGCACTCTGGTTGTCCCCATGCAGTGCCAGGCTCCAAACAAAGGCCTATTGTGTGGAGTGGAAGATGGGCTGGCTGTGCTTGAGAATGTTGTTAATTGAGCCCACATGCCTGATTTTGGTAAAAGCATCTCTGCTGGCCCAGACGAGTGCAGTGCTGTCTGAAACCACTCAACATACCCTGGTGCAAAAATGGAGTGTAGACAGCTTAACCCAAACCTTGTCTCTGGCAAAACTTTATTTGTTGTGTTACTTAACTTACTGTGAAGGCACATTTTTAGCACATTTATTACAGAAGACCAGAAGTTTATGATGATTCAGGAATGGAGCTCTGTGGGCAGTGAAGAGTTTACTTGTGATGTGCTGGGGAGGTTCCTGTGGCAGGAGAGCCACGGGGACAAAATCCAGCTATTCAGAAGTACCTGTCAGGCCATGGCTGTAGACTGGGGCTGCTTCCAGGAGCTGTGTCCTGGGTGTAACCAGTGCACAAAGGGTGTCCGGATCCTTTCCTTCTGGAAGGAAAGGCTGGTAATCTCTGACTTCATGTGATGTGTTTGGGTTGGGCTTTGTCTATGTTTTGTTTCATCAGAGTAATTTTTTCAGCCTTTACTGGACTTGAAAACTGCAGTGGAAATACCTACTTTCAGAAATGTTAAAGTTCATTGCATCTGTTATTTTCCTTTCGTTTAGAATTTGTCTGCAGTGTTCTTAAAACCAGCACTGCTGAAACTTTTCACCAGATAATTTCTGTAAATAATCCTTGTTCTTTAGGAAGCAGTTAGTTGTTATCCCAGGTTCAAGTTTATCCGTGATTGCACACACAAGCCACGTTTTGTTTTTCTTTTTGGCTGAGAAAATGTGACTCCCTAAACTGACTCATTAGTGCAGATACACAGGCAGCTTCAAAATTTTCTTCCTTATTTTCTGTGTGTAGCTTCTGCAGGTGCTCCTTTGTGTTGATTGGAGTCTGAGAAGAAGGGGAGCCATGTTTGTGACACATGTTGTTCTCTGATTGCAACAGAAGGGTTATGACTCTTGCTCCCAGTGCCTTGGTAATGGCATGAAATTGAGCACAGCATGACCCAAACCATGAGCATTGTTTGAGGCCTGGGGACAGAGACACACGCAGAGAGAGAAGCTCCCTTGGCTGCTCAGTTCAGTCCTGTGTGAAATTTGCCCCCATGTCATCTATTTAGTTCTCTCTGGTAGTTGAGCCCTCTCCTGTTCTCTCCCTCCGGGAGTATTTTGTCAGCACATGTGGCTTCGTTCTTCTGTTCCATGGGAATCCAGCTGGGGAGGGGACAGGCAGCCAAAAGCAGGGAAAGACCAGGTCCTGTTCATGCTCTGTCCTGCTGGGAGGAGAGCTTTGGACTGGCTGCTCTGAGTGCTGAGTGGGTTTGTGAGGGCCTTTGGGACTCAGCATCCTCCCCACTCTCCTGTGGCACCAGAACCAGGCTTCTGCACCGGGGAATATTCGGACCAAAGTTATGGAGTGTGCACAATGAATTGTCTTTGCTAGGGGATTACTGTAACGTCAGTGCATCCCTGTCTCAACACTGCTCCCTCACTATTAACGGAGAAGAAAGACCTTTTTTTTTTTAACTTCTATAATTTTAGAAGGCCTTGCTTTGGGAGAAATGGGACAAAGAGGAGGCGAGTTGAGCCATCCTTGGATGTGTCATTGCCTTTTTGCCCGGGTGAGCGCGGGCTCGCTGATGCTGCTGCCGGCCCCGCCTGCCGCCCGCAGGGGGCGCTCCAGGCCCGCGCTCGCCGCCTTCCTGGCGCTTCGGCTTCCCATCCCTGATCCCGGGATTTCTGGCGCTTCCGAGAAGACTTAATTGTTCAGTGCAAACAAAAATGGCCATTTCTGAGCCTCCCAGTATTGATCCGGGCTTCTGTGGCAGATGGTGGGAGCAGAATGACAAGAGAAAAGGGCGTGGAAGGGTCCCTACTTCATTTGACAGTTAAGGACTGTTCTTAGCCAAAGCTGGATTTGGGGCCACCCTGCTTCATAATTGCTAATGGATCTGTCCCCCCACTGTTTAATCCTCTTTGAAGTCTGTCTGTGTCTAACCTCCCTGGCATCATGTGACAGCAAATCTTATATTGTAGGTGAAAAAGTGTGTTCTTTGCTTCTGGTGCTGCCTGCTCATTTAAGCATAAAGGCAAACCTTTAGTTTTTACTGTAAAACGCTTAAATCGTTCACTACAGCATTTGTAATTTTTAGTTATGTCTCTTTTTCCACCTCTGATTTTCAAGCTCTTTTGCTTGTTTCCCAAAATAGGTTGTTTCTTTCCCATGATGACATGCTTCAAACCTGAGCCAATGCTGTTTACCAACACCTGCCTGTGGAATGGCATTCATTGTGTGGGATGTTCTGTGAAAGCACTTGAGTCAAAGATTAGCTCGGAGGAACTTTTCATGAAGTTTAACTTCTAGATAAACATAATCATTAACCTTTCGAGAAGGTCCAGTGCACAGAGAAGGGAGAATTTTCCCTTCCTGACCTGTGTATGCAAATAATCAGATTGCAAGGTTCCTTTCTCTCTCCAGTGTTTTATGTCAAAGCAATGACATATTTTCTGTTCCAATTAGTGCTGAAAGGAAGCCTGTGATGCAGAAATGTCCTTTTATTTTCCTAATTTCTTTACCACAGATGGATACTTCTTGGAAAGGTCTAAAGGTCACCCTGTCTAGTGTGTACAGCCATTAAGCAAGAGTCAGGAGATTGGCTTTTTTTCCTAGTTTTGCCTCTGAGCAGTTGTCTCTTCAAGGGAAGGCTGCTTCCCCTTTCTGTGTAATGGGCTTCCCACTTTGGGAGATGAGAAGGCTAATAGTGCCCTGTCTTGACATCAGCTTAAGGTCCTTTCTTGAAATACTTGTAGACTTGTAGAAGGCATATTAAACATAAATGCAATAGAGCATCATTTAATAAATCAAAAATTACCTGCTGTCTGTCAAAATAGACCTGTAAACAAATGATGGAGCATTGCTGTTGTGGCCTCACAGATCAGATTTTGCCCACATGATAGGCAATACTTCATCAGTGTGTTGGAGGAGAACAATATTTTCTGCAGGTATTTCTGTGGCACAGAGGCTGGGGAAGGAAATCACGAAGGGAGCCTGTTGCTGCTGCAGGGCAATTGGAGCTGCCCTATGAGCTAGGCACAAGTAGGATCATGTGGAGAGAGACCAAGAGAGCAGCCTGTGCCTTGTGGCTGAGGCACTTAGGCTGCCAGAAGGGCTTGGAGAAAGATTTGGGATTGCCAGTACCTTAGGGATATTGGCTGACCAGCAGCACCCACTTTTTGCTGCCCAGTGGCTGATGAGATCCTTGCACGTGGGACAGGGGAATGCCACGTGCACGAAGCAGCATTAAATACTGAGTATTGCAGTGGTGGAATAACTGCAGAATTATTGCATCCAGTTATGTTACTGACTGCTTGGGGAAGAAGTGGAAAATTAGAGAAAAAACAGTATGTGGATTAAGAGGTTGAAAAAGTTTGCCTTGTTGTTGAAGACTATCTAGCTCATCAAAGACAAGCTTAGGGGTAAATTATCTGGCGCAGACAGCAGAAATTTGAAAACTAAAGTCTCTCTGGTTTCACAGACAGCTGTATAATAGGCAGTATAAATGCAGGCCAGAAGGAGTGGTGCACATCTCAGCTGAGAGTGTAATTAACTGCTGAAACAGTGTAGCAAGAGTCTATTGCTGGCCACTTGAAAATCAGGACAGAATGTTTTCCCCACACAGATTTCTCTTGTTCAAAAGGAAATGATGGAAGAAACAGGATTCTTGCTGGCTGACAGGCCAAGATGAACTGTGGTGGTAGTTTCTGCTGGCTCCTATGCAAGAGAAGACTCTGCTAGTGCAGAGAATTACTTCCAAATTGGTGATTTTCAGGACAGATTAAAAAATAAAATTTAAAGCTAAAAATTTGTGCTGAGGGCAGGGAAAGCAGCAGCTGTTCTTTTAAGTATGCACAAACCTGTCCCCCTGGTTAACTTATATAGACTTTTCTAATATGTTCTCACAGATCTCTATGTTGTTAATGCCTGTATTTTTTGGGGGTTTTAATCTCCCTGTTGTGATTGAAAGAGTCTCCTGTTTCCATGCGTTTCTGCTGAGTTCTGTAGCTCATCAGCAGTGAAAACAGGATGTAGGACTAGAACTGGAGAAAAACAAGCTGTAAAATGGCTGTGACAGATGGGACTCAAGGAGATTCCCACATGAGGGGGCAAAAAATTCATTTCCTCCCCCAAGCTCTTTTTAAACATCCAAGTAACTAGAGCTAGGGATTAGCAAGCTAGACTAGTGCATCTGTCCAGATGCTGTGTCTGGCAGGGGTCAATACCTGTATCTGCAGAGAAAGAAATTACCTTTTTTCTGGAGAGGTGTGGCTGGCTAGAGCTCTGTGCTGGACACCTGAGAGATGGCCAGTGAACAGCGACTTGGATCCACTCCTGTCCCCGGGCATGGCTAAATTTAGATGTGACAGCTGTGGTAATTTCTCCTGGGTACGAGCACATATGGGTTGCTGCCTGTTGGAAAAGTCCTTTCTGGATGCTGTCACAGCCTCTGCCCCAGCAGAGGAAGCAGCACGTGGTGTGTGCCCTGACATCAGGAGCTGCTGCTGTGTGACCAAAGCCAAGCCCCTTCCCAGTATTAGGTATGTTTGTCTGTCATTGCTCATACCTAAAGCCACCCTTTCTTTCAGGATCAGTGGCTCTTCTGGAGTTACTCAGGTGCTTTGATTCCCATATGTTTATAGTGGGAGTCCCTGGGTTTGATCCCCACATTTGCCTAAGAGCTGCACTCAGTGATCCATGTGGGTCCCTTCCAGCTCAGAATATTCTGTGGTTCTGTTGTTTTTCTCTTTCCTACTGCGGTGCCAGGCAGAAGAGCCCAGGACAAAACCCCTGCCCTGCTCATGAAGAGTGGGTTGGTTTGGTGGCTCGGTTTTGGAAGTGGGATATGTTGCAGGAATCTTCTAGGGCCATTCCCGTGGAGTTGGGTTTCCAGCTTGGCTTCCTGGTGTTTGTCATGTGCTGATTGGCAGCCAAGTGGGCAAACAAGATGGGATAGGTGATTGGCTTAATTTCAGATCAGGTTCTATGGAAAAGTCCTGGATTCTGAGAACAGAAGTTTCAGGAAAGCACATAAATAAGTGAAACATTCCCAGGAAGTGTGCGAGAGCAGAGAGAAGGTTACCAGGGTTTTCCTGGCTTTTTTGCTTTCCTTCTCCAGTTGACTGACCTGGACATTTAGACTCTCCTGCCACTGTGGCCCTTACCCCTGGAACCTTGTCTTCCCTGCTTTCCCCTGGGGCATGGAAAAAGGGTGCCTGTAGGGAGTGCAGTGGGAGTTTGTGACTTCCACCCTCGCCTCTCCCATTCCTCACTTGCTCTTGTTTTATTTAGTTTGTCCTTTTTGATGGCAGAAACATTTGAGGGCTCGTTCCCGGGTGCTGGGCTGTAGCAGGGATCCCCTCAGTGTCCCTGAGCTCGGCTCTGCAGACACCCTGGAGCCCAGGAATCTCTGCTGCCTCCTCCCGACTGGCTCGGGGCTGGAACCCAGCTGAGCCCGTGCTGGCTCTGCCTGGGCTGCAGCTGTGCAGCCTCTGTGGTTTGGGTGCTGGCAGCCCCTGGCCTCGCACTGCTTTGTGCAGCTGCAGTTCCAAGAAATGCAGCGAACCAGAGCCCTGGCCACAGGGCAGAGGTGACACCAAGAGACTGTGAGAACAGAGAAGGTGCTGGGCGGCCTTGGGGAACCACACGTGTGGGTGGAAGGGTGAGGCAGAGGCTCAGGGGAAGCTGGAGATTTTACTCAGTTTTGCATTTTTTTGCACTCAAAGAGAAGGTGGTCGGGTGGAACCCGAATAAATGACAGTGTGAACTTAGGGTGAATGTGGCAGTGAAGCAAGATTTCCTGGAATCACAAGGTGAGAACAGCCTGTGAGTGGTTTGGCTAAGAGACAAAAGCTTGAGAGCCTCTTGAGTGCTGGAATTAGGTAGCATGAAAAGCAAATATTTGTGTCCCCCCATGTAAGCACAAGGTAATCACAGAATGACAGAACAGTTGGGGTTGGAAAGAGCCCTCTGCAGATCATCCAGTCCAACCCCCATGCCCAGGCAGGGTCACCTGGAGCAGGTGACAGAGGAATGTGTCCAGGTGGGGTTGGAATATCTCCAAGGGGGAGACTTGATGCCCTCCCTGGGCATCTTACACAGACTAGAGGAGAAAAATTCTTCAAAATGTTCCATTTCCCTATTCTGACACAATTATCACGCTGATACTCGTGTGTGTACAGCAAGCTCCAGGATGAAAGTAGTTCTGCCAGTACCTGTGGCACTGGTTAACAGACTTTTTTTGTTGTAGGTTGGGTTGTAACTGACAACAATGACTCAAACTGTAAGCAATAATTTGAATGTTAATAACTCCACAGTTGAGAGTTCATTCTACCTAATGATTGGCATGCTGTGGACAAATATGGAATTGGGTCACAAAGTGTTTTCTTTTATTTCCCAGTGGAAGTTTTGTAGTTTCATATCTCAGCCTTCAAAGCTGGTGATCAAACTGATGGTTAAAATGGCTTTTGGTAATGTTTGCATTATATAAGCAGGCATTTGTGCTCTGAATCTGTTCAGTCTGAGAAGACATGGGGTGTCCTACCCAGTAAAGACCCCAGCCTTTGGCCAGTTGCTGTTGTTCCAGTCTCAGTTTCTCTGTGCCAGTCCCAGGCACCTCTTTTTTAGCACCATCAGCCTCTTTGTTGCTTTTCCCCAGCTGTGATTCCAGTCGTATTTTTGTGCAAAGGCTGGGAATGTCTGACTTGCAGGGTATTTTGTAGTCTTTGTATGACCACTGTAATAGTCAGCCAGAAATACTTCATCTTCCAAGATGAGGTTTGTAAAGGGCTCTGCTGTGTTTTGTGGAGGGCTGTAATTTATCAATTTCCAGTAGTGGTATTTTGGAGGTGATGGTATGATTGGAGAAGCACAGATTTTGGCTGGATCATTTGTTAGAAGATGAAGAATACTGAGAAAATCTGACAAATACAGTCTCGAAACAATTTTTGATAATTTAATCATTCCTGAAACCTAGTGGCAATGGGAGTGGGACGTACTCTGTATCATGGTTGCTGGATTTTCCTGATTGTTTGCCAATTAGAATACATCTTTGTTTGTCAATCAGGTTGAAAATAATTATTCAGCCTTTTATTGTAGTGAGGTACTAATGTCTGGAAAATGATGCCATTCCTTTCGATTGTCCCATTCTTTTTTAGATCTTTTACTTTTGTACTATTATGGTCAATGTGTATTATGAGAAAACCAGCCTTTGCCTCAGTAAGAATTGAAATAACCAAGACAATGAGGTAAGGCAGTCAGAAAGTAGGATGTAAAGCCTAAGTAATATCAAATCCCAATTTATTTATATTTTATGTGGTAAAAGCTGAAATCTGTCATGTTTAAATAGGAGCTTTGGCAAGCACACTAAAATGCTTTCACTGTGGAATGTGTAAAGTAGGCATTCCATTAAGACCCATCAAGCTTGAAATTACTAATGATAAACCTTTAGGCAGTTAATAAATGGTTAGAATAGTTCTAGTGTATGGAAGTCACATTTGGACATTTGTAATCAGTAACTTGTGCTACTCTGGGAACAGATGGTTCTGAGTTACTGTGGAGATTTCCAGGAAATGTTTGTAAGTGTCCAGAAATGGCTGGTATTTAAAGAAGTGATTTAATAGCCAAGCAGAATTTTTTGTGTGCCTTTTCTTCTGAGGTCTTGGAATGCTCAGCACCTCACCTGGCTCGCCAAGGCAGCTGCGGTTTTGATCTCTGTGCTTGAGTGTTTTCAGGCTGATTCATCTGGGGCTCTCTGAATGGCCAAAGCCACTTCTCACAGAAAAGGGTAGATAAGGTGTTTATTTTTCCCTTTTGCTGAGTCTTGTAATAGTTTCCTCCAGGTTGGGAGCCTGTGAGACTGTTTTTATTCATAATTGTCTAGGAGAGGAATCCCAGAGCAGCAGAGAGGAATTTGTGATTTTGGAGGCTGTTAGCAAAACTCCCATGTGAAGGCAATGCCAGTAATGACACAATGACCAGGGCAGGACATTGTCATGTGGCTCCTCATCCCTGGCTGAGTATATTTAGGCATCAATCCCCAAACTTCAGGGATGGTTCATCAAAACTCATCTACCTGAACACTTCATTTTTATACCTCTTTGCATTTCTCTTCCCACTTACTGCACATGTGGAGTGGCCTGTCATGAGGGATGACCAACAGCTACGAATCTCAGAAATACTGCAGCTTTGCACAAGGCACCTCTTATGCTGCACCCTGGTTAGGGTGAGAGATCCGAGGAAAGGCTTTGCTCTTATGCACAAGCCTGTCCAGTTTAGGCTCCTGACAAAAGCCATTGTAAAGTAAAAGAGAAGCTGACCTTCCTGCCAGGACTTGTTCCTTTTAAATATTCCAGCTTATGCCAGTTATTTTTTGTAAATTTTGTTAAACTTTCTAGATTTACAGGAGAGCTCCTTCTCCAGTGGAGAATCCTAGCCATGTTGGGAACACCTAGGGCAGGAAAGCCTGTGTGTGCTGTTGTGCCTGAAAGCACAAAGATGGAGAGGGGCTGAGAGCACCTGCTGAGCTGCTGATATGCTCAACGTGTTCATAATTTTTCCATCTTAAAGTTTTCTCCAGAGAATAACAAAGGAAGTTCATGCTGCAGTCAGAGGGAAGCACATGTGTGCTTTCTCTTAGATCTCATTTTCACAAACCTTAGAAATCTTTGAGACCTCTCCTGCTTTGTTGGATTTTGTGTGAAATGGCAAGGAAATTTAAAAAATGAGTGATGTGAGGTAGGATACAGAAATGGCAAAACTGCATACAGATCCAGGAGCATGGATGAAAATCTTTTCCATGTGACTTTATAGCAACAAAATGTAATAGCAATCTGAAATCCATGCAGGGAGCTGCACATTTGGATCATTTAGTAACTCATTGCATTGACTTTTCATCTGCAGGTTGGATTACTGGTTTAGATGCTGTTAGTTGTGCAATTGCCTCCTGGTCACCTACCATACTAAGACTGTGTAGAAATCTTGAGGTTTTTAAGTTTACAAATTCTGAAAGCCAAAATTTTGAAGTAAATGGTGTTGCAGAAGATAATGTGCTCCAGCTGTCTGGTTATTGTCTTTCCTGACAGTGCTAGAAGATTTCAGAGGATCTGTGGGAGATTGTATCCTGAGGATTTGGTTACTAATCAAAGCACCCTGTGGGCCAGATGGAGCTGAAGTGACTTCTGGCAAGTCAGTTCCATTACTACCATCTGTGTTTTTAAAATTAGCAACAAAAATACATTTCATTGGGTACAGAGTCAAGAAATTTAAACTTCAATCTTCAGATCACAAAGGTGTGAGTCAAAACAGCTCCCTTAGTAATTTTGTTTGTTTGTTTTCTTAGGATCTTGTGTCTTTAGTTGTGGAGGAAGAATTTCAGAAATACAAGAATTCTACCCTCTGTTTCCCAGTTCCTGCTCCTCATCCTGTGATCCTGGAAATTGGCTGTGGCTCTGGAGCAGTTGCTCTGAGTCTGCTCTGTAAACTGCCACAGGTGAGCTCCCTTCAGTGCTCCTGGTGCAACAGATGCCTGTGTTAGAGGACAGTCCCACTCTGCTCTTCTTCATTGAGATGTCACAGACTTCTCTGATGGAACTTTGGCAGCTCAGGTCTCTGACAGGCTCTGTAAGTTCCTAGTAGGCAGAGGAGGGACATTTGGGAGTTGCTCTCTCTCCCCACCTATTTGCAGGAATAGCAGAGACATAATCAGAACGAAGGAAGTGAATGTGCTCATTCTTGAGCTGCTGCAGCTCAGTAATAATCACCTTACCCTGAAGCTCTAGTGGGTGTTGGTTTAAGATACTACCCTGGGCTGAGGACAGGAGGAATTGGGGCATGGGCACACACTCTGTTAGTTGAATTTATGGGGCAGTCATCTCTTAAAACCACCTTACTGTGAATCAAAAGATCTTGTCTCTAGGAAACTGAAGACTAAATGATACAGGACAGGAATTACCATAACAGTCTCAGTACTTGGGATCAATAAGAACAAGCACATCTCACTGCCACAACTGCCAAACTGTTTTTTGGAGTCTTTTGTTCCCTAGTAACAACCCACAGCTTCTCAGCAGAATCAAAAGAGCAGGAAGGGGACTGACATCTGGGTGACCAAAGCCTTTCTTGCCCCTGATTCTTGTGGCATGTAACATGTTTATGGAGATACTCTTGGTCAAGAAAATGAGAAATGAATCCAAGATCTCATTACATGTGGTCAAGGGAAAAGTATTCCACTCTCCTCAGAGCTGCAGACCAACTAATTCCTTCTCAGGAGTAAGAATTGCTGTGACCAGCCCCTCCTCTTGTAGAAGTATAAGCCTTGCTGTGTAAAAATTAGAAGCTGATGCCTCTAATAGAAGGAGTGTTCCTCCTCGCAGTGAGCTGAGAAGGTTAATATTTGAGCTTCATGTCTTCAGTGTGTAATTGCTCTGATTTCCTGAGCTTCATGCTCTTTTCCTTGCTTGTTAACTTAAAGAGCTGTGTCAGTCTGTCTCTGTAACTCATAACAGTCCTTTTCCAACCCAAACTGCTGTGCCCAGGGAAATAAGGAGCCTTGACTGATTAGAATTAGTGGTAGCCACACTGACAGCTAAGTGGAGTTACACTCTGGGTAATCTCCTTAGTGTTTGAGGCAGAATTTGGCACTAAGGTACTGAGAAAACAGCAACTTTTCATTTATGGCCTCAGCTGTTTCCTTCACCTTAAGGGTGAGCTTCATGTATGTGAGTGCTGGCCTGGGACTGTGAAATGAATCCCCTTAGGAGTGATGGCAAATCACACCAACATCTCCAAATGCAAACCAGTTTCTTCAAGCATGTGTCCTTTGTGTTGATTCTTACCAACATTTGTGCTTTAAAAAAACGTCAGCAAAACAAAACCAAATTAGGCCTTTGCCTGTGGTCTCCCCAAGGTGGAACTGGAGGTCAAACAAATCCCTCTTTGTGGAGCCCTGTCCCTTACCATTATGCTGGGGAGCTCTCAGATGCTTGACACACAGTCAAGTACGTGCAGTCAATACAGGCAGTGAATCTTGTGTAAGGACTGCAGTGGAGTAACTGTGTGAAAGGTGTCTGCATAGCAGATGGGAAATGCCAGAATCTGTGTCCAAGTGGTTGTGTTGGTGTTGGGAGGGATCCTGTCTGTGCTGGGGAGGATAAATCCAACATGACCTTGCTGCAGTCTGTGCCTAGCCCAGATTAGCCAGAGCTGAGTCTCACCCTGCCAGGAGCAGTGAGGGCTCAGGTGAGCTGAGTCTCTGTGGCTCTGTTGCTGTCTGCTCTGATGGGCTGTGCTGCAGAGAGCCTTTAGTCACCTTAGTGCCTTACACACATGTGATCCCAGCTATGCCCTGCATGCATTCCTCAGCAGCTGTTCCTTACACAAGCCAAGAGTGAGCAGTCTCTTGGCAGTTTTGATCTTGCATGTTTGGCAGAGCATGTCTGCTCAGGAATCTTGATGTTATAACACCTGCTTGGTGGGGTTTGTTGTCTTTTTCTGTTCCAGAGCAGAGTCATAGCCATGGATAAAGAGGAGGCTGCGGTGGATCTCACCAGGGAGAATGCACATAGGTACAAGACCACATATTACTCATTTTTTTGGAAATTGTTGCTTGAGAAAGACCAAGAGTCCTCAATACTTGTACACGTGGTTCATGTTTGTCACCACTGGAAACCAGAGAATGTTTAATTGTTGATCCCTAAAGTGTGTAAAAATTCAGAAAAAAAAAAAAAGCTTATGTTTACCAGAGGGTATTTCTTTGGCTTGTGAACGTGCTTTGCACAGACAGCAGCCTAAGTAAAGCAGTAGTAGTCACATGCTGGTTGTCAAGGGTTTTTAGAGTGTTTTTTGGTAGCTGCTCTTACCCCTGTCTGTGAGCTCAGGAAGCTCAGGACTGAAGTAGGAATGTTTATGTCACTTAGGAGGTTAAGGACAAGTGTATCCTGAGCCTTTCTCTCTCTGGCTCCCTCAGTCATTATTGTTGTGCTTGTTTCTGTCCTTGCTCTTCCAGAAATGCTTGCACAGGTAAGTGGCACTGTTCCTCTGATGTGCTGTGTGGTGTCCCTCAGCATCGTCCCTGCAGTCTTGGTTTGGTGGGAATGGTGCTGCTGGATCCCATGCAGTTCAGACACCTGTGCTGTGGCAGGATGGGTGTTCAGAGCTGCTGGCTCAAACACCTTGTGCTGAAGTCAGAGGGATGTCTGTCAGCTTGTCCTTGTCCTTCCTAGTGGCTCCACTTCCTCAGCTGGTTCTTCTGTCAGGTTGTTCTGGACTGTCCCTACCACAGGGACCCCCAGAGCTGGAATCCCAGTATGCTTCTGACTCTCTGTAGGCTTTGTCAAATGAGCTCCAGATTGCATTCATGTCCTCAATAACTGCTGGGCCCTAGGCATTAATTAGACCCATCTCAGAAAGAATTCCTGGTGCTATTTCTCATGGCGTCCAGTTACAGCTGTGAGTCTCAAGAGGTGCTCCTTAACTGGGATTTCTGTCCACAGGCCCACCTACCCCTCTTTTCCCCAGCTGCTGCCAGCACTGGGGGGGTTAATTCTGGTTCTGGCTGCACTGGGCTGCATTTCTTCACTTCTTGCAAGCCCCAGCTTGTGTGTGTCTGAAGAGCTGAGTAGGAACAAGCTCTTCCCAAACTGGTCACCTCACTGTTACCCTTTGCCTCCTAGCCCAGTTACAGGCAATGGGGAGCAGAGGTTTCCTCCTAATGTGTCAGTGTCAAACCAAATTCTGTTGCAATCTTTCATAGATATAGTAAAAGCTGGCCAGATCTTTGTCTCCTTAATAAACTATAGCTCTGGCCTCTGGGGAAAATTGTCTTGCTTATTAACATTGTTTGTTGGCTCAAGAGTGGATGAGGGAGTATAAAT
The DNA here is from genome assembly GCA_013397245.1 of Thryothorus ludovicianus. NCBI lineage: Eukaryota > Metazoa > Chordata > Aves > Passeriformes > Certhiidae > Thryothorus > Thryothorus ludovicianus. Next base: position 801,689 of record VZTB01013914.1, on the reverse strand, counting down.
GCCATGTCAGAGAGCTTCATATTTCTCCATGGATATTTTCATTGCATCTTTGTGATCTTGTCCCTGGCATGGTGCCCTGTAGCTCTTGGGAGAGAAGCCAGCAGGATAAGATGTGTTACTGCTTGACTAAACCCAGCTTAGTTCCTTCCTGCTTTTCAGAGCTTCCTTATCCCAGCTGTATTCTCTAGATGCTTAGATGAGTCCTACTGGATCAGTCCCAGTGCCAGATCCATCTGGGCACATGGCACACAGTGCAGGAATCCCTCCCTTTCCTGATGCCTGTGCATCCTGATAGGGCAGCACCACAGGCCCTCAGCAAAGGGAGTTAGAACTTGGGTGTAAGGCCACTATGGTGGGAGGAGAGAATATGCTGGCAAGATCTTGGCACTTGTGAATACATATGTATCAGATAAGAGTTGCAATATTTAATGATCTGTCTGTAGAATGTACTGTTCACGAACACAAATGCACCTCCTAATCTTTCTTCTTTCTGTTTTTGTATCTGGAACTTTACAGGCTGCAACTCCAAGAAAGGATTCACATCATCCACCAAGATGTTTCACACAGTAACTCTTTTCACTGTTACAATCCCCTTTGTCTTTTTCCCTTTTTGTCTTTGATGGGTGGAGGGAGGCATGAGAGACAGCCAAGGGACTGCTCTGGGATGCAGGCAGCAGAAAGGTGTTGAAGTTAATAGAGAAAAAGGTCAGTAAGAAGTGAGCCAGTGAAGCTTTTCCCTGCAGAGATTTCCAGGGCAGACAATCAGCTGACAGAGACCCTGATTATATCAGAAAGTGAATTGTTCCTGGGTTTAGGTGTCCCAAGGTTGTGTCTCAGCTGGGAGTGCAGGTGCTCTTTACTGTTGCTGAGGAGTGGCAAATATATGAGTATAATTCATTCTATGCTGACATGTAGGGTTTAGATAAACATGTACGTGCCTGTCTCTCTGTTGATGTCAGAGGGAGCCCATATATTTGGCTTGGATTAAATGCCCAACCATATTCACATGGAATTAGGTTAGTTGAACCAGGAGAGGGTGCTTTTCTTCCCCAGAGCCAGCTGAAACCAGTTAAAACTAACATTTGGTGGGGCCTATCCAGTGAGACTGATAGTGCTTGGATGTTTGCTGGCAGCTGTGGAGCTAGGATCTGCAGCACTGTGGGTTCATTAGCACACCTTTCTGACACTTGTTTTTGACATTCTTCTACCTCTTAGGGCTGAAAGCCCTGTGCCAAGAGACTGCCTGAGGACAGTGCCACACTCAGTAGGTTCCAGGAGGTCTGATTCAGGGCTGGCCAGTGTCAGACAGCAGCAGGAGTGTAGGGTGCTCCTGGGCTGCAGAAAAGCACTTGTTGTTTTTGCTGAGGGGCCTTGGCTCTGCACCTCGTTGGAGGTGCTGCTGCAGCTCTGGAAGAGGAAGGATGTTCATCTGGACATCCAGTCTGAGCTCCCACTTAGGCCTGTGTGGGCTCTCTGAGTTCTGGTTGTTGCTTTAGATCCAGGTGGGCACAGAGCTCCAGGGCATCAAGCTCCTGTGCTTTTTAACATGTTTTGTTAAGCAGGCTCTTATTTGAAAAAATGATACTTAGCCTGTGCTTTCCTTTGTATCACTCTTGCATTCCTGGGACAGGGAACAAGGTGCACCATTGCAGAAAGAAATAGGATAAAATTTTATTATTGCGAAGCAGAGCCAAACACATTTACATGTGCCTGGAGACAGTTTCCTGGGGAGGGTCTTGAAACTGAGCTTGTAGGGAAGATGCTGTGGTTGAGAGCTGCTTGTGATTCTTTTTTCTTTTCTAGGTTGTGCCAAACAGCTGCTGCTCTGGGGCCCCATAGATGTCATAGTCAGTAACCCCCCATATGTTTTCCATGGAGACATGGCTTCCTTGGATGCAGAAATCCTCTGGTAATCAGACAGAGAGATTTTTCCTCTCCTGTTCCTTGAAGCAAGGTTTTCTGTCTGCTTCCTTACACTACACAGAATAGCACACAAAACATGCAAATGTAATATACACATGCAAAATATAGGTGTGTTTATTTGGGATATAGTAATACAGGCTTGCTTTGATACTGCTTACAGGCCTGAAGCAACATGGAAGAGTTTTAAAGATTTGTTAAAATGGAGAAAGCTCACAGTTTGAAATTTACAAGTTCCCAATTCAAAACTGGTTGTCATGCATGTGAGGAGAACCTCTGTCTGAGATGTGCACCAGAGCAGGTTCTGACAGCTGAGATTTCTGCATCCCAGCTGGCTCTGCTGGGTTAGCCACAGCCTGAGCTGGTATTTGGCATGGATCAATAACACCCTCACTCTCTGACCAGAGAGAACAGATCTGTGTGTTGGAGCTGTGAGATCCCAGCTACAGCTGGCTCCTAATTTTCAGAAATACTTCAGGGGATATTTTCTGTTTGTGCTAAATGTGAGGTTTCTCAGCCCAGTGGTAGCTGCCCTCTCCCTCCCTGTATTTCCCACAGAAGGGGTGAGTGCTGTCACCTGCTCTGGGAGCACTGGAGTTCAGGTGTGTCAGGTGCACCTTTGTGGGGTGATGCATTCTCAAGAGCCACAGGAATTGTCTCATGTCAAATGTCTTTTTCTTCCCATGCTCCAGCTATGAAGACCTTGATGCCCTGGATGGGGGAGATGATGGCATGAGAGTCATTAAAACAATTCTGGCTTTGGCTCCTTCTCTTCTGAAGGTTTCTGGGTAAGCACTCCACTCTTTTGAATTTCATGTCTTTTATCCATCCACTTCTGTAAATTTTGTACTTCCCTGTTTGAAAACAAAACAGAGAGAAAATAGTTGCCAAGTTGTCCCCTCATTGCCCCAGTTAATAAGAGCAGTTTTAAAATGTCATGTGTGTAAGCAAAATTAGCTTGAAATTGGTTAATAAAGTGGTATGAGCCCTTTCCTTGGTTGTTGGTGTTGTTTCCTGGTCATTAGTGAAGTAAGAATCTTTGAAGGTCAAGGCAGCAACAAAAAGAACATGGAAGAGAGTAGCCAGGAAAGAGAGTGCAGAAAGCAGGGGAGCTTTCTAAGGTGAGTATTTGATGGAAGGTGAAGTAATGGAGAACTCTTTGAGGGTGGATGTAGATCTCCACTTCCCTCCCACCCTTTAATTAGGGGAAACTTATTTGTTGTACCAATATACAATGCTGAATATCCCAGGAGAAAGAAGAGCAGTCAGGGATAGTTTCTTAAATTTCTCCATGATTAGTATTCTAGACTGATTGTTCCTATTTTCTGTCATGTGAGATCCATTTTGAAGATCAACGTGCTGATACTCAGAAGTCTGAGTGTACTGTTCATGTGCCAGGGCATTCACACATCCTGTTGAATATTCCTGACATTTCACTACCACAAGAAAGGTCATTGATGCTTTGCATGACCACAGAAGCAGAAGATGCTCCTCAGAATTTCCCAGCATTAGAGACTGGTCTTGTGGGGTTGTCTGTTAAGATTATTTCTTTTCTTTCTCTTTTTGCTTGTTTAGTAAGGTGGATCCCCCATTGAGGAGTGGAAGTTTTTAAGGTCAGAAATGAGATCCACACCCATGTTGTAGTTAGCCTGGTGAATTTATAGGGAGTATTCAGTGTGGGATGTTTTAAGAGTTGTCAGGAGAGCATTTGCTGGGTTTTGGCCTGTGTCCTTTGCCTGCTAAATGTGTCTCTTGCTGTGTCCCAGGCCATAACCAGCTCCATCACTCCCCATGCCAGTGAGCTGAGCTGGTTCTGCTTTGTCCCTGGAGGGGACACGGGGAATTGAGCCAGTGTCATAAAGCCAGGCAAGATGGAAATAGCCCTGCAGTGTCCAGGCCTGGTCCTGGTGCCCTGACTGAGGTTATTTGATCAGTTCTGTGTAGGCCTGAATGCTGTTGTTGTTTACATAACTGATTTATGGAGACATTTGCTGTGGAAGAATGTGTGTTCTGACTTGTGCTTCATGTTTGTCACTGCTTATAAACAGAGGGGCTTGAGGCTGCCAGGCCAGTGCTCAGTGTTCCTGTAGGATAAAAACTGCCTTCTGCCCTTAAACCTTTGGGGGTTTCAGAACTGCACTGCTGGTGGTATCTCTGGATGGGCTTCAGAAGGGCCCATTACATCTCCATACAAGGCTTTAACTGCTCACACAGAGCACCATGAGAATTCCCCCAGGATCAACACTTTCTCCCCTGAAGGAGGCAGCTGGAATCTGCATCTTATGTGGACAGCTATGGTCTGGTTATGGGTTGTTGGGTTGCACTGTGTTTACTGACCTTTTCATTTCCTGCACTGGTCAGAGTCATACAGAAAGATATTAATTTTTTATCAGTTTAGCAACCTAAATATGTATGTCCCCAGTTCTACTCCCAAATGTGTTTTTTCAGGAGCGTGTTTCTGGAAGTTGATCCCAGGCATCCAAATATGGTGGAGCACTGGCTACAGGCACACCCAAACTTACTGCTCACCCTCCGTGCCATTCACAAGGACTTTTGTGGCAAGTAAGTCTTTTTTGCCTTTGTATTTTTGGAGATTTTGTGTCCTTTTTAGAGTATCTCCCTGTACCTTTATGCATTGAGTGAACCCAGACAGCTTCACCACTGAAGCCAGCCTTGAACAAAATAGGGGCTCCCTGGTAGTATCTCAGCCTTCTGATACCCTGAGGCAGCCTGGCAAGTGTCTGGGTCAGGAATTCTGACACAGCTGAGCATTTCTGATGGGGTGGCTGGCTGTGGTGGAGTTATTTCCATTGGAGAATTACTGCTTTTGTAGGATGAAACTTGAGGAATATTGTCTGTAGTGAGACTTAAAGCTCTGGTCTTTCTTTTTCCCAAAGGCCTAGGTTTCTGCACATCCAGAAGCAAAGCAGATGACAACTGTGTCAGACTTAACGCTCCTTGCAGGATGCTTTTTGCTCTTGAGCCCAGCTGAAAAGCTCACTGTAAACTCTTTCTGCCTTGTGAAAAGAATCTTCATTCCCCAGAGTGCTGGACTCTCCATGCAGTGACAGACCCCTCATTTCATGGCACAGACCTCATCCAGAGATGCAGAAGTTCACCTGAGCACGTGGAAGTGTTTCACCTTCCTCAGAGAACTGCATGAAACATTTTAGTCTGCTCTGCTAAAGTGACTTAATCATCTCAGGACCCAAGACAGAAGAGTTGGTAGCTCCAGATTAAAAATACAACTTCTCAATGTGCCAAATCACCCATTTGGCCTAGAAAGAATTTAATTATATTTCCTTAAATTTGCTTTGAGATACGCTTATATAGAATGTGACCAGATGGGATGATGAGCCCAAACCCTGGCTTACACTGGCACGTGGATTTGCAGGTATAACAGGACATAACTGTTGTGCACATTTCAAATGCAGTTCTGTTCCAGGATCCTGATGCTCCAATAGCAAAGCAACCTTTGTTTCCCACTGCTGCTGAGTGATTGTCCCTGAAGGATCAGAGCACATTACAGCAACTGAATTTACAGCCCTTGACACTTGGTGGATGCTGCTGGAAACAGTCAAAGCATTGTAATAGAGACACTGCCTCAGATCAGGGTCCTTAAAAGAATTTCACTGCAACTATTCAGAGATACTGGCAGGCCTGAAAAAACATCTGGTACCCACACATTGCTCTGATAGTAATAGAAATGCCTAAATTCCACATGAGGCATTTAATTGCAACACTTTACAGAGAAGGCCAGAGTCACTGCTCTCGTTTTGCAAATGGAGAAGTTCAAAAACAGGTGAAATGACCTGCACAAAATTTGACAAACTGAGTTTGGATTAGGACCCAGTCTCTTGACAGGCATGGGAATAGCTGAGGTCTGTCTCTTTGGGAAGGGTGGCTCAGACTAGGGCTGCCTGAAACAGCTCTGAGAGAAGTCCCTGATGTGGACAGTCAGCATCATGTCAGTATAAATGATTAAATTCAAGCTGCTGCTTGCTGTTGCTGCTTCCAGTGGTGCAGGTTCCCTTCTGGATCATAGCTAGCCAGAGAAAGAAGGAGAGCAAGCCAAGGAAAGGGTCTGCTCTGCCAGTCCAGACGGAAGCAGTTGCTGGGCCAGTGGAGGTGAGCACTCAGGAGGGGTGGGAGCGTCCAGACAGGGCCCTGCTCTGTGTGTGAGTGCCAGGGAGGAGCTCTCAGGCTCTGTGCAGGCTGCCCTGGGGCTGCACAGCCAGAGACATCAGGCAGGACATGCAGCAGCAAACTGAGTCTGTTGGAAGGCTGCAGCAGGTTCAGAGGGTATTACATGAGCACTGATACATCTGCTGCCTTTCCCCTCTGCCTCTCCCACACTCTCACTCCTCAAATGAGTCTTTCCTCCATCTAGCTCCTGAACATTAGCCCTGCTTTCCCACAGACACCTGAGCTCTCTCTGATGTACCAGCACTTGGGTTCCAGCTGGAGCCTTTCCCTGCTCACAGCTCCATTCACAGATTTGCCTTTCACCCATTGTACATCTCATACCACATTTATCCACCCCAGTGCTTTACCATGTCCTGTACACTCTTCACTTGAATTTGTGAGCCTTCTCTGGCCTGCAGTACCTGCCCTGGTTAAACACAGTCGAGGAAATCTAGGGAAGGAGAGAACAAAAATAGGTCAGTTAAAGTGCACTTCAGCATAGATTTGGAAATGCCATTTCAGTGCAGCTGATTTCTGGTCTCCTAAAGCCATAAGTACAAAGTACAGTCAAAGGGGTGATATTTTGTTTCTTTGTAGATTTTTTTTTTTTTTTAATAGTAATTTAGGGATATGTTTTAAGTTCAGTTTGTCAGACTCTGTTTAAAAATTAAATTTAAAGAAATGAGTTCTCAGATTTCTTCTGGGTGTTAGCAGTGTTTGTGTATGAAACAGAGCATCATACACAGCCTACCTCTGCAGGAGGCCTTAGAGTCTGGATTGTCCATGGGCTGATGGGAATGTTAAATAGCATCATGCTGCATTCTTTAGGAGTTGGGCTGGTTCCCTGCAGCAGGCTGGTGTTAGGTGGCCCTCTAAGAGTGCCAGTGGCTGGACTGCAGAAGGCAATATGCTTTTTCTTGGAAGCATCAGCCAATCCTTTGTCTGAGCAGGACAAATCCCCTGTGAGACAGACTATTGGTCTAATCCAGCAGGACAAGTGTTAAATTGCTATATTTATCACTAAAATACTTGCATCTCTATGTATTTGCATTGCATAGTGGTTATATATCTTGGAAAATCACATGGTGCTGCTGACCTTTTCATAAAAGGAAAAATTGCTGTTCCTCCCAGGAGGCTGGATGTTCCTGTTGGACTCGCATCCGAGGGAATGCTGGTGTAGTACAGTGTGTTCCTCTGTGCTTTACACAGATTGGCCCGGGCTCCTTTTGGTACAGGAGCACTGCAAAGCTCTTTGGAGGTTTTGAGGAGCCTGGCTGGAGCCCTGGGCCGTGTCTGTGTTGCCTGAGGGCAGGAGGCCGAGCTGACACTGGCAGAGCCCCGGGCTCCTGAGCTCTGCAGAGGCAGAGCTGCTCCCCAGAGCCACAAAGCCTGAGGCTTCAACTCTGCATTCTGCTTATCCAGTATCTGACACACACTGGATTTTCTGGGAATTTACTGGGTCTTGGGAACTAGGTCAAAATGGTGCTTTAATTCCTGAGGTGATGCTGTTGGAGGGGGACCTTGTTTGCTCTCAGGACCCCGATCTTTGTAGATGTGTTTGTGCTCACACCTGTGCTTTGGATGTTACTGGGTGTGCAGTGTCTGCTGGGGTGACGCTGCCCTTCCCCGAGGAGGAGCTGCTTTGGCAGAGCCCTGCAGATGGAGCTGCGGCCCCAGTTTAGCTGTGTCCATGCTGGAGACTCTCCTGCCTCAGCCTTCCTGCTTTGGGCAAGGTGCAGGCCCAAGAACTGGGGCCAGCAGAGGGCTGGAGCGTAGGTGCAGCTGCAAATGGGGCTTGAACCTCAGTTCCTGTTTATGAAACAGAACTTCCACGATGGAAGTTGTGTCGAGAGGCTGGGAGGGGACTCAGCTGTGACACAGGAGTGGGGTTGTAGGTCCTGCTGTGAATGTGAGGCCCAAAGCCCACCTAGGGCAGGAGGTCAGAGATAGATCCCATTCTTGTTCTGATGTGATGTCCATATGAGCACCCCAAGGTGCAAGCAGTGACCATGCTTTCAATCTCCACCTGAGACATGAGGTGAAAGGGACATTGCAGGGACCTTAGAGAGACAAACATTTATCCTCACAGTGTTCTCTGTGAGCCTGTGCTCTGGTAGGGCTGAGACTGCTTTCCATGGGAGGCACTGACGGACACAGAGGAACTGCATTAGGGTGACACAGGGCATCTCTGGGGTCCCACGTCTCTGTGTGTGTGTGGATTACTGGCCAGCACTCAGTTCCTCAGTGTAGGGCCATATCAAAATGGGTTGGAAGGCACTTGACAGTCATCTAGCCAAATTTCCCCATCCAAGTAAGCATCCACTTGCCTTACATCATTCCTGACAAATGTTTGCCCAGCCCGACCCAGAGGCTTCCACCATTGCTGGTAAGGACTTTAGCATGCAATCTATCCTGGTGCTTTGTGGTTCTATCTGCTAGAAAGTGTTTTTTTTGTCATGGCAGCTCTGCTGTGACTAAAGCTGAGCTCTTGTGAGGTGGAGAACAGCTGTCTGTCTCCTTAGAGCACCTTTCATGTGGTAGTCTGTTCCTATATTTTCTCACAGCCTTAATTTCTGGGACAAAGAATTCCAGCACTTCTTTCTGTGGGCTGCTTGCACATCCTTCCCTCCCTGCTTGTGAAATGTAATGGGGAGGAGGACCGTGTGTGCTTCAGACTTGTTAGAGGTGATACTTGTGCCTCTGCTGAGTGGGATAATAAAGCTGCTAGGGCTCACCCTGTTATAGAGATGTAATTTCCCAAGTGAAGACCAAGCCAAAACTTGCATTAACTCTTTTTTTTCTTTTTTTGTCTGGGAAAGTTACCAAAAACTGTATTTAAATTTTAATGAACTACAATCCTGAGGAACAAATAAGGAGGCTTCTTTCTCACACTCAGGAAGATAATGAGATACCAAGAGAGACTTAATCCAGTTTCCAGGCTATTTCCTCTTCCATAGATGTTTTGAGATGCTTTGAGTTCAGTGTCAGAAGTTTCAAATGTTCTGTGGAGGGTCATGTCACAGTCCTTCTCTGTTTCTTCTCCTTGGCAGCTGCTGGCAAATCTCAGTGTGGTCCATCTGGTGAGCACAGGGGCACTTTTATGAAATTCATCTCATCTGCTGCTGCAGTGTGATAAACCATATTGGCTTTGCTGGTTCCCAGTGCAAACCCAGAGGATGTCAGAGTGAGCAGAGCACCAGCAGTTGCTTCTCTGCAGTGAGCGCCTCTCTGAGCACGATGAGAGCGTGACAGGGGCTGCTGCAGAGGGCTGGGAAGGTACATCCTGTGCACAGCAGCCACTGCTGCTCTGACACTGCACTGTTAATGTGCTGCAGACAGGTGCAGACAAGTGCTGCCATGGATTGTGATCTCTGTGGTTTGTCTCCTTTGCATGGTTGGAGTCAGAACTGTAGCTTTAAGTGGCAGCTTCTAGCTCTAGAGATCTGCTTCATCTGCTGCCTTCACCAGCACACCTGAATGGTCACCTGATGCAGTGCCACCCTTCAGAGCTTGTGCTCATCTCAGCATTTTGGGCAGAGTGGGCATCAGTGTGATTTCGGTGGCAGCTGCCCTGTCAACATTACAGAGATAACCATGAGCAAGGTTACTCCAGGGTGGAAAGCCTTAGAACCACTGCATGTGAACAGACTGCGGCCTGGAGAGGAAGGAGCCTTGGCCCCGTTCAATGTTTGCTCTGGGTTCAGCTTGCTTCAAAGTAGTTTCTCACTTCATCCTTTCCTTTCTGACAGCTGGGATGTTATGAGATCATCTTGTCCATGGCAAGGATTCTCAGGTCCTGGGCTGAAATCTGCAACATGGCAAAGAAGAGTTTGCCATCCAAATATCCAGTGGCAACTGGTGTGGTGAGAAACTGAGGCACGGTAAAAGAAAAGCCATGGCAGAGTCACAGAAAGAGCTCAGATGCTCTTAGTGGCAGTTCTGGCAAACCCAGCTATAGCTGGACTTATTCTTCCCTTTACTGGTGTTTTAAATAATGTCCTTCCTAGCTGTTCCTTGGAAGGATGATGGTGCCTCGAGAGCAGAAAGCAGTGATTGTTATTCTTTGATGCAGAGTGTTTCCAGAGAAACGTTCAATTTTGAGAGCCATGGTGTTGGGATATGACAGGAAGGTAATTTTCACAGTGTGTTACTGGCACAGCCATTGCTGAATGCTGCAGGACCTGGAGGCACACAAATAGCAGGTTGTTTGGAGGAAGGGAGAGGTGAAGAAACCATTACATGAAGCTCATCTAGGGAAGACAAGATTCTTGGGAAAGGGTGTGTTAAAATGAAGCTGAGGTTTGAGGAGGGAAGGTCTGTGCTGCTGCATTCCTGCTTTGCCACTCTGCAATCCTAAGTGGAACTGTGGGACTGAGTCTCTCTAAGGTGCAAGTTGTGTATAGGAGGCAAACTGAGTTTTTCTGCTCCATGCCTGCACTTCAGCAGATGAGTGGAGCCACCCTGCAGTGTGGATGGATTCCTGGTGAACCACAGGTGATGGCAAACAGCAGTGGACAGAGCACAGCACTCCTGTTGATCAAGAGCAGAGCGCTCTCAGTGTGTCACAAAGATGCCACTGGTCTGAGTTTCTATAAACACAGTTTCTGTGGAAGTTGTCTGGCTGGGTATGAGTATAGGGGGGGCAGTACTGCTTCTCAAGGCATGTCCTCAGCAGTGGGAGATTTCTGATTCCCACTTTATGTCAGCTGCTGCCTGTAGTTTTAGCTCCCCACTGGCTGCTTCTTCCTTTCTTGGTGGTCAGCTTGTCTCCCATGTTTTATACATACACAGCAGTGTGCTCACAGAAGGACATGTCCATCAGCTTGGTAGCACAGTACCTGTGGCCATGGAGTCCTTACCTTGGCAGCCTGAGCTGCTGCAGGAGCTGCAGTGCCCAGCAGTGATGGTGGGAGTGTGGCTTCTGCCATCCTCTCTGTTCTTACTGGAATACTCACGTGAGACTCTGGAATGTGAACACTGTTGCTTGGGTTATTGAAAAAGGCTTGAATTATTATAAAATTCCTGGCCTGGCATTTGGCTGATGATTAATTACTTAGGTTTGCATAGTACTTTGATGTTCCTGATGTAAACCCAGAGCAAGCTGTTACAACTCACTGTTGACCTCAGTGGAGTCATCCCAGTAATTCCAGTTGGCACACCTGGTGCTGTGTGGTATTTGTATTCTGTGAAACCAGCATCCAGTCATTGATTTAAGTCTTTCCAGGGACTGGAGGCTGTTAAGCTGTTAATCTTTTTTCCTCTCCTGTATCGATTGCTGTGCCACTTACCAGCAGTGACCTTCTCACCACACCTTTTGACTTTGAGCTTGCTGCCTCTCTGGAATCCTTCTCTGAGCCCTTGCAGTTTGTGCTGTGTTTGTATTGCCACAGTGCTTAGAAACTCCTCGTGGGTTGCTCCATTGCTCTCTAGTTTTCCCTTCTGTACTCCCCCGCCAGTATCTTGTTGTGTAACTCTCCCCCAGCCAATGTTGTTGGCTTGCATAGATAAATTTCTTGATGCTGGATAATTTGGAGTAACCTTGTGACAGAAAAATCCCTCTCTAAAATGCAGTTGAGTCTTGCATTGTCGTTCGGTGACCTGGCAGCTGGTGGGGTTTGCTGGGTGGGGTCCTGGTGCTGGCATGTGCTCTCTCTGCTTGAGAAGAGCAGATTAAGCTCAAACTTCATTCAAACACGGCTTCTTCATTTAATGTAGATGGGCAGCAGGCACTCAGGCTGAAAGCAGATTTTGTACTTTAACTTCCAGGTCAGTGGGTTTTTTGTCTTGTTTGTGCCAGCAGACAGTAGCCCTTTGTTCAGCAGCACAACTTTTTTCCACCTCAGCAACGCACACACGCACGTGATGCGGGCCCTGAGTTGTGCAATAAACTCCAGATATATTGTCTGTTTCACTTCAGGCCTTGATTGTGTGCCCTATTGACCAGCAATAAACAGGATGGAGGTAGTTACTTATTCATTTATTTTGGCATTTCCATCCGCTGTTGCCTATGTGAGGAATAAAAACCACATAAATACGATGAGAGGGAAAATTTTATCTTTAGAGAGCTGGTCTTGGTAACTTGTGAAAGCTGGATAATTTAATAACATTAGTCAAGTATTAAATTAAATATTTAATTTAGTAATGATGTAATTTTGTTGCTAAGGAGGGACAGGGTTACAGTCAGGGTAGTCATGAGCACAAAATTCAAAAGATGAAGGTGTCCAGATGGATGAATGTCCTGCAGCCTGCTGGAGTCCTGATCACAAACCAACTGCTTGGAATCCCATCTTTGCAGGGATTGGTGCTTCCTCTGCAGAGTCTGGAAAGGTGGGAGGGAGGCCCCATCCCTCTCTGATGCTGGGCCTTTTCCTGAACCACTCTGGAAGTTGTGGGCACTTGGCAGTAGAGCCGTGAGCATTCCCATATGGATGGGGTCATAGATCCCACACAGAGCACAGCACTTCTCCCTGCTGCTCTCTGCAGCCTCTGGGCACAGGGGTGAAGGGAACCCCCATCCTCCTTCCCTCTCCAGTCACTGCTCCAGCAAGGCTCTGCTCAGCCTGGGCCAGCTGTGCCTGCCCTGCCATAACCTCCCTGTTTGTGCTGTGGATCCCTGCAGAATTCCCTCCATCCAGATCCTCTTGGACTTTTGTTCCCAGTAGAAAATCCTGCTCGGGCTTCTTGGAATTAAGGCACATTAGTCTAACTCAGAATTGCTGTTTCCTGGGAAGTTCTGACGCTGTAAAAATTGTTTGGTTTGGTTTGGTTTTTTTTTTCTTTTCCCTGTAATCTGAATGAAATAATGTTTAAATTTCCTATGAGAACACTGTGTCCCAGATTTTGAGTTTTATTTTTGCTCTGGGATTTCTGAATTCTTGTTTTGAGTTATATCCCTTTTAAGTTGTTGTACTGCTTATGCTTCCTGTTGATTTGCTAAGTAAAGCCTAGTAACAGGTCACAGTACGTGTATTATATTAAAAAATGGTAGTTACATTTTTTTTAATCAATAAGAACAGCAGCTGCTTAATATGATTGAAACATCTCATTCCCTAGAACAAGAACTGCCTTGTTTGCAATGTAATGAGAATCTGGCACTGCCGTGACAACACCCAGCAATGGCTTAATCTAGAACACTGGGTAACATTTCATTATGGAGTAAAAAGCAATTCATCTTAATGATCTGAAAGGTAATAAAACACTGTTTTTATCATGTTAGGACAATGTAATCATGATGCATATGGGATAAAGACCTCTTTAGATAAAATTTGGAAGCTATGGAATGGAGCTTCTGAGCTGCCAGAAGCAAGGCTGTTCCAAGGAGCTTTGGCAGGAACTTTTATCAATGTTCAAAAAACAAATTAAAGAACAGGTCTGTTCTTAAAAGAAGTTCTTCCCAATAAGTTGTTTTGCTAGGGTTTTTCTGCTGTTCTGTCCCAGCAAAGGCCTTTTCATTGCACTCCTGAGCGTTGTCAGTAGAGGTTTTGGATGTTCTCACTTAAACCCAAGACTCCACAGTGAAAGTCCTGAAAATCCCCTCCCTGCACCAGCTGCCCTTCCCTGGCTCTGCACTGATTGTGGCACATCAGGTGTGAGGGAATTCAGGGAATCCTCCTTCTCCTGAGGCAGGAAGGTGCTGCTTGGCTGCTGTCCCTCCTGGCCCTCACAGAGGACAGGACAGCCTGCTCTCCCTGCTGGACTTCATGGCACCTCCAGCTGCAGGAAATGCCAAGTGTCACCAGGCCTGTTTCTCTTCTCCAAAGTGCTGCCCAAACAGTCAGCACAAATAAGTTCCAAAAAAACCCAGGATGTCCTAAGAAGGGAAGATGGCCTGCCTGGGAGGCCACAAAATGAATGGAGCCAGTTTCCATTCCTGTCCTGCTTTACACTGAAATAGGATGTCTGGTGGGTGGGCTTGGCTGCTCTTCAGGAGGAAGGTGTTCCTGTGGTTGCCTTGCAGCCTTTGTCACTGCAGACACTGCTGGGAGCCAAATTCCAGTGTGGACCCCAGCATAGGTGAAGGGTGTATCAATCTTCAATTCACGCAGCTATTACACTGTGTAGCTAAAATTAGCTGATACTGCAGAAACAGCTTGTTTGTTATAAATATGTTCAGTTTGGGAGTAGCATCCACAGTGGAGGAGCAGATCTGGGCTATGGAAGAATTTATTTCCTTGGCTAAGATCTGGGTCTAGCTAGGCCCAAATTGATTCTTTAGGCGTGTATGAAAATACCTTTGTTTATTCTTAACTGATGTTTCATGTGCCACTGTTTCCTGTCTGGGTTTATACTGAAAGTGGATCTTGGAAAGGCAAGGCAGAGGCTGGGATCTGGGAGGCAGCACAGCTATGTACATGATACTAAAACCTGCAGGGAAACCCCAGTGAAATGCAGGCAGCAGGGAGTCTGCCCACGAGGAGGGAACAGATGTTTCATTAGCAGGGAAGCCTAAGGGAAACTGAGCCTTGTTAAGAGAAGGATGTTCCCATGGTTCATGGCAGCAGAGAGGGTTCCGTGGATGGATGCCTGTGTTCAGCTGCATTTTAGAACTTGCAGAGTCCAGGTGAGGGCTGTGAGCTTCTGAGTAGGACAGGTCTGAGATTTGAGGGTCTAATGGAGACTCTGTCCCTCTGTCATCACTGCCTGAGCCAGAGAAGCTCCAGATTTAGAAGGAATGTAGCTGGAGAAGAGTCAGGGCTCATGTGGCTGTAGGATGGTTTCAGGGAGAGAGCCCTGCTGCAAACAGGGAATTTAAACAGAGCTGCAGAATGTGCAAAGAACTCTGCACAGGGTCCAGTCTGAGAAATGGGCAGGTGCAGAACAGGGCTGGGAGGAGGAATGAGGGACAGAAAGCCTGGCAGATGAGGGAAAACCAAAAGAGGGGAATTTGTTTTGCCTACAAAACAAAGCCTGGGAGAGAATGGGATCTCTCTGTAAACACTTCATTGCCAAGTAAATACTGGAGGGGAAGAAAAGTCCTTTGTAATAAAGATCAATGCTGGCACAAGGACAAAGTGGTACAAATTTGCTATTAATAAACTTAGCCTGGAAATTAGATTTTCAACCACTGGAGTGAGATTCTGGAACAGTGTCTCAAAGGAAGAAATTGAAACCAAGGGAGCTTTGTGGAGTCTGAGCAGCCTGCATTAGCAAGTTTTCTCTCTGACACAGTCTCATTTAATTTCATACAAGCAGATGCCTTAGTCTGACCCAGCAGTCCAGACAGGAGGGTGACTTGCAGGAGCAGGTGAAGCAGCTGTAATCAGGAATCAATAGCCAAGATACAAATCAGCTGCAGGAGAGGAGAGTTTCAGAATAGCTGAGCTCTGCACACATCCAGTTTTCACTGTATCTAGTGGTTGGATCCTGTGAGTCCTATATCTGTAGTCTGCAGGGGCTAGGGATTTTCTTTCACTTTTCTTTTTCTGCAGTAATTGAAAAATGGAGTTAGAGACTTATTATTCTATAGAGACAAAAGTTTTCTCCTCAGTTGTCCAAACAATGCCTGTTCAGCTATGACAAGAATATCTTTGTTCTAAGCTGTTGTAGGATGTTTGCCTTAGCAACACAGAGGCATTTGGAGAAGCTGCCTACATACAGTCTTCTCTCTTGGCAAATAGAAGAGGGGAATACAACAAATGCTCCCACTAAGAAGTTGAAAGCCTCAAGAAATCATAATTAAGATTGGCCTATCTCGTTCTAAGACATCCCCCAAATTATTTTGTACTTTTTGTCTATTTAACATAGAGAATAATCTGTATGGGGGTAGTCAACACATTTCTGTATTTCTTTCCATGCTTTTTTTTTTCTTCTGCCACTGCATTCTTTCTCTTCTTTCCCTCACATCTTAAATGAAACCAAGAAAGGTGCTTGTGTTGTACTGGTTTTGTGCCTTTTCTTTTTAATTCTCTTAGTTAATGTAAGCCCATTGAGGGGCTATTTTTATTATATATTAGTTCCAGCAACAGCAGGAAGAGACACAAAGGACTCAAATCTCATTTGCCTTCCATTTTTGCTACTCCAAACAAGAGCAGTGGATGTAATCAACTCCAGTGGATGTGAGAGAGGACTGATAGAATTCTGAAAAATTACCAGTTGTGAACTTGGAGTTTTGCCCTGAGTACACACTCAGTTTTGAAACTTTCAGGGGTTTGCAGGGGTTTGAGCTGAGAACAGTGGATCCTCAAGAGTTTGTGTATTTCTGTAAATCATATTGAGAATCCCTCAGCTCTGGACATTCCAGAGTGGCAGTGCCCTCGGAATAATGGAAGATGTTTGGAAAATGTTTTCTGTGTCTCTTTATATTGTGTCACTTCCACATTTCTCTGCTGCCTGTAGGACTGAGCCACGAAATCCTGTTTAGCCTGGTTTACACAACCACAGGGCTGCCCTACACATCTGGGAGCTTGTGAAAGCCAACAGTGGGTGTCAGACCCCACCCTCAGCTGGGTGGAGAGGCAGCTGGGGAGCAACCAGACTTCTCCAGTAAGAGAAGGAAGGTGGATGGTGTTTGCTGCTTTGTACCCATAACTGGGTTGAAAAAAATTTCAAGGTGTTTTTTCCCAGTTAAGGGATCCTTTTAGCACAGTTCCTGTTTATCCTGTCAGAATGACCTGCTCAGCTGCTCCCTCAAGCTGAGTTTCATTCTTTCCACTGGTGCCAGGGGTGAGGGTCGTTGCCTTGAGGTTCTCCTTGAAACTGTCCAGTTCTGGTTGCATCAGCCTCAGTTGGACAGTAAGTAATGCAGGGTGGAGTACATGAATGCCCAAAGGTGTGTTCATAAATCCCATTGAAGGAACTCAGAACAATTTTTTCAGTCAAAACAAACTGAGTCTGGAGTGTCTTGCACAAGATAAATTGAAAAACACAGCTACTAAAACTAGCTAGATTAGCCCTCTAATCTGAATGTTCCTGCTCAGGATTTTCAAGGTATTTCTATTAAAGTGATAAAAATCCCTGCACTGACTAATGAAAGGCCTTCATCCTAGAAGTTATGTCCCCCATTTGTGTCTCAGTTAGGACATTAGTGCCACTCTGGTGCAAAGCACACCCCATCTCCTGTCCTGTGCTCCCACCAGCTGTTCCTGTCTCCACAGCTGGGGTTGTTCTTTGTGCCAGTGCAGTTGGTCACTTGTGCTGAGATGGTTTCTTCCTGCTCTGAAGGAAAGGTGAAGGACTAAAATGAGCTCTCCCATTATCCATAAGGAATTAGGAACCTGGTGCTACTTGTGCAGTGCAGAATTCCAACACCCAATGAACTGGACCTTGCCACTTTCTCTAAAAGACAAGGCAGCTATGGGGATTTATAAACACTTCCATATGGCAGATGGGGAGTGTGGCAAGAGGGAACTTGGCACAACTCTGTGGCTTGGTTCAGATTCAAATGATGTGAGCCTGTTCTTTAAATGTGTCAGTTACAACCAGTGCCACATTACTGGATTTTGTACCACTTCATTGCAGACAGCCCTGAGGGGGCCAGTCTTGGTCATTTTGGATGTGGAGGGTCTCCCATGCTCAGTTCAGTCACTGCTTGCAGTCTCAGTGTGAGGATGCAGCAGATCAAAAGAAGGAGCAGGTGGAATTAGAAGATGGGTTAATGAAATGATGAAGAAGGCAGCAGGCACTGGGGATTACCCCCATCTTTCCTTTCCCTGGCTGCTCCTGGGCTTCTCCAGTCTTGGTAATACAGAGCTCAGTGCCCAGCTGGGAGCTATGGCCCTGCTCCTAAGGAGGAGGTAGATTTTAATGTCCACTTCTCTGTCTAGGATTATGGATACTGACACTTCTTTTGTACATGTGACTGCAAGGGAGTCCAGGCAGCAGTCAGCAGGATGCAGAGGTGAGATTTAAATGTAGCTGAAAAATCAGGAAGGACAAGAAGGAAGACATGTTTGTATGATGCTGCAATCTCTGTTCAAGGCAGTGGTGCCAGACCCTGGAGAGGAAATCCCCTTGAGGAAGTGAACTAATATGATGTAACACCCTGAAAAGAATTACACAGATCAGGAACTACTCCAGCCTCAGTTTTGTGCCTTTTGTTCTGACTCCTCTGTGCTGCTGCTGAGCAGGAGAAGCAGTGCTGGGCAATCCCTGCAGGCATTTGCCTTTCATGTCACTGGCTCAGAGTAAGGGATATCACACAGAGACAGGCCATCATCTGATAAAAGTTAAGTTCAGCTGCAAATGTCATGGAAGATCACTGTGATATTTGTGTGAGGTGCTTCTAGCCTATTATTATGAACGTGTAGTGCTTCTTGTTTTACCCATTTTCTGAGGGATTTACACCTTCACAGTTCACTTTGACACCTGGTGAAGCATCTGCAGCACAGCCCCTCAGAGAGACCTGTTACACAGCCTTGATCTGCAACACACCTGTAATTTTCCACCTTCAATCCCAATACTGCTGGCAGGGGTTAATGGTAGGTGACTCCTGCCAAATGACTCAGGCCCTGCCTGGTGCCTGCCCAGCTCTGATAAAATCTCTGCCAAAATGTTTGGAGGATCTCTTGCTCTGATCATACCAGCTCATGTGGGTGTTGTCTGCACACCCCTGGCTCTGCTGGCTCACTTGAGCTGACAGCTCACATCGATCTCCTGGGCTTTTCAGTGACTTTACCCAAATGAGAGAGATCCAAGAGCTGCATTTGTGATGTAATACACAGTGTTACAGGTTGTGGAGCATCAAAGAGTTTGGTGTTTTTTTTCATTCTCTTTTAAGTGACTACAAAAACAATGACCAGACTTTTTGGGTTATGGTTTGTTTGGTTTTGGGTTTTGCCAGTGCTCTGTGCTGAGCTTGGCCCATGCTGGGGATGGTTGACCTCTGTGTCAAGTATTTCATGCCTGATGGGGTGAGTAGGGACACCTGTGACCATTTGCCTTCTCCTGGTTGGTGAGGCTGTTAAGTGCTTGCCTGTGGTGCAGGTGCTACTCAGCTGCTGGGTGTAAATCAGGAGTTAGTCTCCTGTAGAAGGTGTTTGAAGCAGTTTGCTTTGCAGAAGTGCTCCTTCACATCTCTCTGGCAGAGTAAAGGTGTCTCAAAGCAGGTACTGATTAATTTTTCCTCTGTTTGACTTTTTCTCCCTGACAGAGTGGTAGAGAGACACAGTGGCAGGGTCAGTGCTGCTCAGCACAGAGTGAGCATAGGGCTGCAGCAGTTTGCAGCAACGTGGTGCTGTATTGGCTTTGTGTTGATTCATTCCAAATATTTATTCCTCAATAGCACTGTTCGTTTCTGTGTAAGCAGGGAAAGAAGAAGTGGAGAATTATGTGTAATATTAATTTCAGTGGTACAGTTAATTGTAGAGTTCTCAGAAAAGTGAATATATTCCCTTTCCTGGTGTTCCTTCCCCCATTAACCTAAGCATAGGTGAAAGCTTTGATTTCCCAAGATAACTGTATCAGCACAGGGTTGTTACTGTCTTGTCTCTGAGTTCCATGTGTAGTGAAAGAAAACAAATCCAGTGTTACCTGTGTGTCTGAAACATAAGGGTTGGTCAGAAGAGAACAAGGAAGTGGGACAGAAGCTCCTTGGTTTCCTCAAAGATGTTTCCCATTATGCCAAGCTCCTCACTCCTCCTCCTCCTCCAAGTTCTCTCTGCGTGGAAGGGAGCCTTACAGAGCACAGAATTTCAGTGCCTTTCTCCTGGATGGAGGGTCAGGTTGCTCCTCTGGAAAAGCTGACCCACAAAGACCCCTCTTTACTCTGGGCATCAGCACAGAATTCCCTGATTGCTGTCAACAGCGAGTGGTGGCTGGAGACCTCTGTGAGCTGCACCAGCAGGCATGGCAGCCAGGGGAAGGGGAGGTGCCTTGTGGGTTTGTGGTGGAAGTGGCCCTTCACCCCTTACAGAGTGGCAGCCCTGCGAGTAAGGGTGACATGGGTGAGGTGTCAGACACCTAAACTGACCTCAGTGGTGGCTGCTTGCTAAAGCCAGGCTGTCACCAGAGATGAGGGGGGCTGCTTTTGAAGGCTTTAGGACAGACTTTTCTCAGATAAGAGAGCCTAAGTGAGACCCAAAGGACAGAAGCCTTCCTGAGTACCACTGATCCTGCTCATTTGTAGCCAGAAGAACATTTAGATGTCTTCATGTACATGAGTATTGCCACGGTTGCCCAGCTCTGGCCTTTCCTCTGCAAGGCATTGTTTGTGGGACCCTACACTACAATCACTCTGAAAATGAAACCAGCACTGAGTAAGAGATGCTGGTTAAGCACTGAGTCATGGAAGGAACATGTGGCAGCAGTTTCTCAGAACTCTTCCTGGCTTAAGTGGTGGCAAAGAGGAATTCTGCCTGTGGTTGTAACTGTGCCAGAAGTTCCTAAATTTGTGTTGCTCTAGTGCGCAGGCAGCAGGAACAGCCACCACAGGTATTAGTGACAGCTGTCATCAGTCCTGGAATCAAGGGCAGAGCTTCAAAGGATCTGTTTCATACCTCTAGGAATCTGTGCCTTTAGTGTCATGCTTCCTGCCAGTGTGTGCTTTTCTAATCTTTGATGGCCTGCTGGAGGTGTCACATGCAGTTGGTTTTGGCCTCCCCGAGGAGGTTTGTCTTTGTCTTTGCACAGGATGATTCAGTGAAGGTGTCAGGAGGGAACAGTTTGACCAAACACTTCATCAGAGACTGAGAGAAATAATTTCTTGTTGGGTGGCATGAGATGGAGTTAAAAGCTTTTCAGGAAATGCCATTGTTCATGTGGTCCTTTTCCATTCTTGTTTTTTTTTCCTCTTGCCTCCACCTAGAAGGGTTTTGTGCCAAAATAGACCCAAGAAGATATTTCTACTCCTTTCATTGATGATCTCTTCCCTTGCCTTTCCTTTTGTCCTTGCCTCAGCCCCCCTGAGGCAGTGGGGTCTCAATCCCCAGCTGCCAGCCTGCATCAGGATCAGCACTGTGCAGAATTCAAGCTCTTACTTTGTCCCTCTCTGCAATTGTCCAGCAATAATATTTTAATTCCCTTCACACCCATTTCTGGAGCACACTTCTAAGGTCTAACTTGAAGTCCAGCACCAGTGAGAGCAGTGAGAGGATGCTGTTCATGCCAAGGAGAGCAGCAATGTCCTCGCCCAGTGCTGGGGGTGGAGGTTCATGTCTGTCCCTCCTGCCACATGGACTCAGTGACAACAGGAATCCAGGAATGTGCTTCCTGAGAAGAGAAACCTGTGGTGGTTCAGCAGGTGCAGCTCCTCAGAGTGAAAGGATTGACGTGCTGTGTGGACTTCCAAGAAACCATTTATTAGTGTTTAACAGACCCAGCACATCTGGGAGCAAAGGATTTCAGAGCTGGTTTGAATGCTGGTAATGCCTGCATGACTATGACCTTGTTAAGGGTAAACCTAAATAAAAAGAAGGCTCTTCCAGCTAATACCATAACATATAACTTAAGCAAAGTTAAAAGACTTCTTGAGTTAAACTTGGCAAGTGTATAAGAAAACAATATTAGAATTAGGAATTCTTTAAAAACAGTGCAAAAAACGTGTGATTTGCCCTCAGGAAAGAATTATCTTCATAAAAGCTGATCATTGTTCAGGGCTGAAAACAGCATTAGAACAAAAAATTGAAGGCAGTGTGGAAGGGGAGGGTGAGCTGAGCACAGTTAATATAAATTATAAATGAAGTGCAGAAAACTAGAAATGAAAAGGACAATGTAAAATTATCCTTGGCTGCTATCTTCAAGGGCACTAAAGAATTTAAACATTCTGGTTGAAACAGAAAAAGGAATTGTATCAAGTCTCTTTGAAATGGAAATGCTGCAATTGTTAATGATGATGAAAATAAGTAGAAGCATTTAGTAAGTGTTTCTGATCCGTGTTTGGATGACAGCAGAATAATACACTAGACTCACAGGAGGACAATGAATTAATTTCTCAATTATTAGTCACCAGGAAAAGAAAAGCATTATAAAATACTAACTAGTAATAAGTATTTTAGAAAGTACATGTTCAGATAACGTGCAGGCAAGAGCCCCAGCAGAGGTGTTGAGAGAATAGGTGATGTGCATGTGGCAGTTCTTAATAGTGGGAAAATCCAGGATGCTGGAGTTTTAATGTGCCAAAAGGAAAAACTGCATGAGTCAAGCAAAACAATCATTTTTCAGAGTGAAGGGCTCCTTCCCTGTCTCCCTCTTTCTCTGTGGCCTTGGGGAAAAGCCCTGAGGGAGATGATCCCTTTGTGTAGTTGCTGGATCTAAAGCCTCTCATGACTCTTACAGAACAGAATGACAAGTCAGCTTCTTTAGGAACAGGTTGTTTGGGGTAATGGAATCAAATAAATAAATTTTTAAAAGGCTGTGGATCAAGAAAAGCCCCAAAGTGCTGCTGAGAGAGAAGTGGGCTGGCTGAGGTTCCAGGCTGCCATTCCCCAAAGCTGTGTGGGTTTTGGATTCACTGGTAGCAAGGGTCATCCCATGCTGTTTATTCCTGGATATTCTGTCCGTCAGTGAGTTAAGCTCCTGCTTACATAGGAATTAATTTCCTGTGGAAATGTTCTGAGTGATGATGCAGGTGCTGGAAGCAGTGATTCCTCCTCTGATGGGTGAGGAAGGGGCCATGGAGTCTGCACAGCTTGGGGCCTCCCTCTGAAGAGAAGGTCTGCTTGCAGGTGATCTTTTGGGGTTCCCATGGACTGTCCAGCTGCAGGGCTTGGTTGCTCAGTGTGAGCTGAAGGAGTTTTCCAACCTTTGTACCTGCTCCAGGACAGGATTTCCAAGATGAACTTCAGGAAGTTTCTGTGTGCTGACCATGTCTCCACTGGGGCACTACCAGGGGCTTCCCTGCTATGGGCTGGAGACCTGGATGAGATCTGGCAGCTCAGACTGCTCCTGCATAATAAACTGGAGCATAAAAGGGTGAAATGCTGAAAGGAAGCTTCAAAGATACAAGACTGACATGCCTGGGTGCTGCTTCCAAGCCAAAGCCTTTGAGCTCCTTCCTGCAAAAGGGTGGAGCAGGAGAGGGAAACCTCATCAAAAGAACAGCCTTTGCCTGCTTCTAGGCTAAGGGTGAAACGTTACACTGTTTATGTGCTCATTCTGCTTTCAGTTGTATGATAAAAGGTATTTATTGCATTTTTAATATATAAATATATGCACAGTCCCCCATCTCCCCATCAGCTTAGTCTTGAAGCTTCTCCTCTGCCTCTGCTTGGATGAGTTCACCACAATGGCAGAGGTGGTAATTCCACTTTCTATGTCCTTAATGCTGCCTTGCTGGGAAGGTAATTTGGTTTTTCTTAAGATGCTGGAGTGCTTTTCCCTGGATTGTTATTTAACGTGTATTTTTCAGATGTACTGACATCTCCAGTGAGTGTTTCATAATTTAAAGGCAAATTATTTCTTCTCAGTCTTCTAGGAAATGCCAGTACCTGTGAATATCAGATAGAGAGGCCTTTGTGTGTTCAGTTAGCTCTCAGATGGGGGCATTCAGTTTCTGTTCTCTTGCACTTTGCACCTGGTATTATTCATCTCCGTTCATTGCAAATGAGCTTCTCAGCTTAATCTTTTGTTCCTATTATCAGGCTGGTATCTGTAATGCTGATGTAAAAGCAATATTAATTATTGAATGAATGGTAGGAACTAGAAATTGAATTACAAATGGCATTATTAGTATTTATGGAAACTTAATTATGCTGTAATGTTTTGTAGACCTGCATTGGAAAAGATCTGCACCCCACAAGGAATGCTTTTCCTGGTGCAGCTTTACATAATCAATTCTCAGTATCTGGAGCTTTCAGTAGGTGATTTTTAGATGCAGTTTTAGAGCCCAGTGCTGCTTTTTCTGTGCAGAGGGAAGGAGGGGAGTGAGCCTGGGGGCCCTGCTTGTCCTTATCTTCTGGGGGTGGGAATGCAGTAAATGAAACCAGTTCAGGGAAACTCTTAATCTCTCTACATTATCTGTCTGATCTAGCAGAGATCCCATGTTATGCAGAAAATATTTCCAGGAATCAGTAGTTTCTACATCTGGGAAGTAACTTCAGTCCTAAAACTTCTTTGGCAAAAGCTGCTTGGAGGATGTTTTTAGGGCATACTGTGAGCATGACAGGCTCTTCCATCTGTTTGCTGAACTGTTGCAGGCTGTGAGCAGAAGAGATGGGGAGGTACAAGTGACCCCTTCAAGGGTATTGCCAAAGCTGGGAAATACATTTTAAAATGCCTCCTTGGGGGTTATCTCTGCATCAGTCTTTGCATGTCCTAATTGTGAGGCTTGGGTGCTGATATTGCAGAAATCCAGAAAAACGAAGCTCCAGATGTCAGCCACAAGCTTTGCAGTTTCTCAAGCATTTCAACACTTTTTAAATGTCTGATTGTGTTTCTGCTTACAGTCTTTGTCTTACTCTTTTAACAGTTGTTAGGTAAGAATGTGAAGAGGATATTTTTTATAATAATCACATGAAAACTGGTTATAGAAAATAATTCTTTTTGAATGTAATTCTCCTATTTAGTACTCCCCCAGTAAAAATTATATTATTTAGAAGAAAAGGCCAGAAAATTAAGTCTTCCAGTTTATCTTCTAAGACCTGTTATCAGTGAATCTGAACGAGTGCTGTGCTGCAGGCTCCTGCCATTGTTTCCAGCTGCAGTGTGAGTGCTGCCTGGTTCGTGCATGTTGCAGTCTGCACACTGGGTTTGTCTTTCAGTCACTTCTTTCTTTACCTGTTGCTGTTCACAGACTGACAGGACTGACAGATTGG
The DNA here is from genome assembly GCA_013397245.1 of Thryothorus ludovicianus. Classification (NCBI taxonomy): domain Eukaryota; kingdom Metazoa; phylum Chordata; class Aves; order Passeriformes; family Certhiidae; genus Thryothorus; species Thryothorus ludovicianus. The sequence continues at coordinate 776,898 of VZTB01013914.1, read as the reverse complement.
TATTGCTGCAGAGGTACCTGTTATTGCAGAGGTACCTTGGAGCTGTTGTTTGCTTCATCCATTATGGATGGGGGCTCCAAGGACATCCTTATTGTTCAGTGACTCACAGACCATGATTTGTATCTGCTCACTAATTCCCTGTACGTGGGCTGTGCATTCTCAAGTGTTTCATGCAGTGTGACCCTGGCCTGGATCACTGTAAAGCCACATTTAATTTAAACAAGGGTACATTCAGCTGGCCTGAGTGTGTGTTTGGAGTTTAAACTTATGGTGGTTTCCTCCTGCCTCCATGGGGCTGATTACCACACATTCCTTTCTTTTAATTTCAGCCCTCTGCAGTTCTAGGAAAAGGTCCTTGATTAAGTACTGAGAAACCAGTCTATTTGTGGGTCTAATTTTATTGCTTCAATTACATTACTGTAGGCTAAATATAGGAAGGCACCAAGCAAATCCCAGATCCAGGGCAGAACAGGGTGTTCAGGAGCACTGTTCAAGTTTAAATGGCAAGGTTTGGGCCTCTCCTTAATTCTAGCTAATGAACCAATTTCTCACAGAGCATAAATGAGCACATCTACATTGATTTATAGGCAAGGAGCTGGGTCATCAGTTTGGCCCAGCTAAAAATGAACCTAGTGCCCAATTCTGTGCTTCCTGCTCCTAATTGAAGAGAGCAGAGATAAATGGTGTGTCACACTGTGGAGTTCAGACGTCCTGGAGGGACAGCAGGGTACTTCAGTCTCCAAGCTGGTGCTTGAGAACCTGAAAGATCAAGGAGAGGAAAATGTTCAGCAGCCTGTAACCTGGTCTCATGATTTGCTGCTCACTCTCCATTTCTTTCTGTGCTATTCTCTGGGTGGGTTTTCAATATCCCTAAAATTCATGGGAGGTAGCAATGAGACCTGCTTATCTCTCAGACCTGGGTGTGTGGCCCTGGCATGGCAGGGACCTCCAGCACGCTTTGTAACCAGGCAGATTGGAACTTCCCTCCCATCCAGCAGCTGAAAGAAACACCCAACAGACACAAAACCAGAGCATGGAGTGCTTGCAGTAGGTGAGAGACTGATTGCAGCAGGGACAGAGCCTTATCTGTGAGCTGAGCAGCTCCTGTATCTCAGGGAGCAGCTCCTGGGCAGCCCCGGTGGCATCAGGCCAGGCCCTGTCCGGGATGGCAGCGCCACTCAGAGCCACTGCCAGGGACATTCACTGTCCCCCCGGGGCTGGCTCGGGGCACGGGGCTGCTGAGTGCCCAGCTGAGACACAGGCACACGGCTGTCACACCTCCCAGCACAGCTGACACACGAGTTCTTGTATTTTCCAGCAAGGTCAGGCTTGAGTTTTATGAAAGCTGTGTGAATTCTCACCCAGCTGCAAACTTTGCAGCCATCTCTGTTCATAGCTCTGCTGCTGCCTTGTATTTCAAGGGCAGCTTGTGGAGAACCCTGCAACAAACTCATTCTGGTTCCTGTTTTCCTTTTTCCTGCACCTCAAGGCTATTCTCACATGCCTCATGGCTGGTGACTGCTCCGTTTCCCCAGTCTCATTCAGAATGCTGTACTTACAAGCCAGATACTTGTCATCTCTAAAAGATGTTTGTTTCCACAGAAGAATAGCAATGAGGTTACTGTCTGCTCCCTTCACAGTCATCCAGGCTGGGAGAAGTCCAAATATCCAATCATCCCTTGGAATTCATAATGCTTGAAGATAAAGCAGCCAGAAATAGTTTCTATGAGCTGGATGGCTCTATAACTTTCTGTGTTTATCTAACAGGAAAATGTTAAGAAGCACAGTAGGTCATGCACTAAACTGGGCAAGATCACAGGGCATGTGAGAGCTCATGGAGATGAACTTACTGGTTATTTATTTGGTTAATTTAACCTCTCTCTGTTTGAGAATTGCCTTCTTGCATTGCTCCTATGTTTGCTTGATAATAAAAGCAAAAGCAACCCAGCTGTACCGTGAGGCATTAAGAGATGCTGAAAAGAATCTTTTGGGGAGAGGAGGTGGGGGAGAAGAGAGTTTGCACAGCTCTGCCAGAGCCTTATTTTTTCCTGCCTTCCAAGAACAGGCTATGTTCCATCCCCTGCCGCCCCCTCAGCTGGTGCTGGGAAGAGCAGCTGAGTTTAGCTCACAGTTCCTGGAAGTCACTGAGACAACGAGCATCGAGAAAGCAGCATTTTCTGTAGTGCTCTCTGCTTCAATGGAAAAGATGAGCTGATCTTGATCCTGCTTATTTTCTAGCCAGGATTAACCCTCACTGCACCAAGACAGGCTAGATGTGCCCTGCCAGAAAGGGGCTGTGTCAGGAAGCCACTCTAAAATGCAGTGTCACACCATCAGCAAATGCTTCCCTGATGTAACTTGGGCTGTCCAGGTTTATGCTGGGACCCCTTTTATTGCTTTTTTTGCCCACCAGAGTTGAAGCAGAGCAGTTGTTTAGCCAGGCTGTACCATTGGCCATGTCCCCCTCTGTGCCCAGTGAGGGAAGTGCCTTTTGCAGAGCAGAGAACTCAGCCACAGACTTTCCCAGAACTGCCCTAGTTAAGAAAAACCTTGAGAGGGCAATTCCAGCTTGGTGCTGTGCACTGATGCACAGAATGTTTCATTTTGTGCTTTTAGAGCCATGTAACAATGGTGCCATTGGGTAAATTCCAGTCAGTTAAATGAAATTACTTTTATGAGGGTTACAGATAGGGAGGAGGAGGTTATTGTTTATGATTCTATAATTTGGATTCTGTTTCTTGTTGCATGATGGGTTCTCCAGTGCCTCAGTTTCCCTGAGTAGTGTAGCATATACTGATACTGTGGTTCAGCTGGGCATCCTGAGAGATTATTAGTGCCTGTGGGGTCCCCAGGCAGAGAGATCTCCAGAAACACTATCCATTACCAGACCACTGGAAATGCACTGGTTCATTTGCTTCTTTACTTAGGGTGATTCAAAGCTTGTTACTCCCCAGCTGTGAATGTCACAGCCATAGCCCCATGCCAAATTTAGCTGGGTCTGATGAGATCAGGAAACAGCTTAAAGTGACCAGAACAGGCACATGTAGGCATGTCTAGTGTTATTTTCATGGATGCAATTAAAAGGTTTTTCTCTTTCAATTTTTTTTTGCTTTCTTGATTCAAGGGGTAAAAGAAATCTATTTCTTTCCCTGTACTCAAAACTGGCTTAGATTTCTCAACTGACACAGTTCATCACTGGTACTTTACTTTCTCAGTGAAGCTCTGATGAGAGCCCTGATTTCAGCTCCTCTTTGCAGTAACCTGGAAAAGAAAACAAACTTGTCATGTGTCCCAGCATGACTATCTGGCACAGGGCACCCAAAGGAGAGAAGGTGTTGGGGTAACCTGGGGTGTGAAAACCACTATTTCTGGTAGCTGGCACTGGTAGCTGCATGTGATGAGACAGCTTCTTGAGATTATTTTTGTGCCTGTGCAGAGTTCATGGAAGAGGCTGATTTTTTAAATTTTTTTTCACTGTCATGGAGGATGAAGGAAGAAGGGCTGAAGCATTTGGATCCTACCAGACTCTGCTTTGCCCCATCCTGTTCCCTAAAGGGATTTCACTGCTATTGAGTTCAGTTTCAGGCTTCAGAGCCAGCATCCCCTAGTCCTGTGGGGCAGGGGAGAGGCTGTGGGCTGTGATCCCTGGCCAGAGTTGGCCTCTGGGGAAGGAGCTGAGCGACCAAGCCCATCTGCAGCCTGCTCCCATAACTGCTGTGCTTTGGGCAGCTGCCTGGAGCAGCAGCTTTCTCCTGGGCTGTGCATTCCAGGGAAGCAGGGGCCAGTGCTGGAGCTGTGGCTGTGCAGAGGGGCTGGGAGTGCTGTCACTGGCAGTTCCCTGAGTGCAGAGCTCAGCCCTTCTGTTGTGTGTGGTCTTATTTTGGTTTGTGCAGCGTGGGAAGTTGCCAGAGCAGCAATGCTCATGCTGCTGATCAGCCTGTAAGGGTTTCTTTGTTTGACTGCCTCAGTTCTTGGAATTGATCTAGGCCAGGCAGCATCTTGAAAAACACTAACTAGAAAAATAGCTTCCACCTGATATTTTCCTTTCAGCACAGATACAAAGGGAAAAACAGAGCTGCTACAAAAGACTGCAGGCATCCTGTGTGGTGAGGAGGTGTCAGCAGCTGAGTCAGGCCCACAAAGCATCGTTTAAACAGAAATCTGTGTGTATCTGCTTGTCTGGACACTGCTCCATCCCTGTGCTGGGCTCACAAGGTGAGTGAGTGTTTGCAGGGTGCAGAATAACTAACACACCCTTACCAGGTATGATACTGATGGGTTTGGTCTTTGCACTGTGGTCTTGCAGATACCACCCACAAGAATAAAATACAGTCATTGTATTTCTGAGTAACAGGCTGATCACAGTGAAATAAGAAATGAGCCCATGATAACACTAACAAAATTCCAACAAATTTGTTTTCCAGCAGCCTGGAACTTTCATAGGTGAAGAATGAGAATTTTCTTTGATTTACATGTTATGATAAAAATGTTCCTCTTTTGTAATCAGAAGTTGCAGAGTCAATTGCTCCCCTGCACACAGGTCCCAGTTCTTTCCAGGCTTGCTAGCTCTGGGATGTTTGGTCATATGAGCTGTGACAATTGTCCTAGATATATGAGGCTTGAAACCTAAAGTGCTCAATATAATTTCCATTTCAGACCCATTCAACAGTTTGCAATCTGGGATGCATATAATGTTACAGGAAGCCATCTCCCAGGAAGCTTGTGTTGATAACAGTGAGGCAAATAAAGGGGGACAAGGGGCCTGGAATCCCAGGGCACAAAGTGGTTTGTCTCAGGATAGCTGACAGGTCCAGGCAGAAAGGGAAATAAGCTCTAGGTCTTCTGAGTCTCAGCCAGCAGCTCTGCTGCCCCTCACCTGGAGGTAAAAGTCTCTGAAATGGATGGTTTGATCACTGTTGGCTCCTACTTCCTTCTCTCTTCATTCATTTTCAGTAGCTTGTTTGCCAAACAATTTTGTAGGGTCTCCAGAAAGCAGAGGGTTGGAGTTTGAGAGTTCAGCTGCCAACAAGCTCCCAAAGTTGCCTGGGAGCTTTACTTGCACAGCAGAAAACTCCAGAAGCCTGCTGGTGTCCTAGACCCTTAGCAGCAGGTGCTGTAGTGGCACAGCTTGGAGTGCTGGCACTGCTTGTGCCAGGAGGAGAGAGAGAATCCTGTATGGCTGAAAAAGGGCAGTGGTTTGTATCTTGTTGCATCCCCTGGCTTCAAGGCTTTAGTTGTTTTTCAGGAGTGGCACTTAGAGATGAGCAGAGACCCAGAAACGTGAGCTCTGGCTCTGGTGTGCCCTGAGAACTCAGAAGGGACAGAGGCCTCTTTCCCTCAGTGTGAGGTTTCTTTGCTCTCTCCATCCCAGGGGTATTTTGTTATCACTGCACTCTCCTCATCACTCCTAAGGGACTCTCCCTGCGATCTTATCTCCATCCTCCTTGTCCTTCTCTTTTCCTTTGCTTGGCTTCTTTCCCTTCAGCATCTTGTGCAGTCCTGAGCAGCAGACTGCTTCCTCCCTTCTTGTGTCCACCACATTTGTCCCCTTCTTTCTTAAATTCTCTTTCTTATCCTTGCCTCCACTTTATAGCTGGTTCCTCTGTGGCTGTCAAGTACTCTTGTCCCCACACCATGTGTTAAAGAAGAACAAACAGACCAAACAAGATTTGCCAGGTCCTTGCTGTGCTCTTGATAAATTTGGTGTTTCTGTTGCTCCTGATTCTTCCGAGAGCGCAGGCAGGGAGCCCAGCACCCCCTCCCACACGATGAGCTCACAGGGAGCTGTCACCGTTTATTCTAAGAAATCAGCTAATGTACAGTACTCAGCAGAAGCACCCCTCCCCTGGGAGGATCAGCAGAATTAGGATGTGCAGCAAGTTATCTTGAGGATTACACAATCTTATCACCTCCTCCAGGGCGCCGGGGAGAGGCGAGCTCTGCTCCTGGCACTCTGAGTCACACTTCCCCTGAAACATGGTACAGGTTTCCTGACTCACTTCCTCCCAGGACTTCTGTTTCCTTAGGTCTTTTCACCAACATCACAAGAAAAAAAGAAAAGCGACAGAGGAAGGGAAGTCAAGGCAGCCATGGCCACTGAGCCATGGGTGTGCCTGCCCCGTGCTCATTGTCTGTGTTGGGGTGGGAAGGCAGTTCTGCTCAGCAGGCTGTGTATGGAGAGCCACTCACTGCTCAGGAGGGGTTTTTTTTGCTTCCTGAGACAGCTGGGATGTAGCTGAGCACTTTCTGGTGCTGGTTTCTATTTAATTTAGAAATGCCCCATCATATATCCACAAATTAAATGCACCAGTGGTCATCCTCCTTAACTGGCAGTTTGTTCTTGCATCATCTGAGTCTGGAATGGAGAGAAGGGGCAGGAGCTGGGAGTGAGCAGAGCTGCTGTGGCACACATCGTGCCCAGGAGCCTGCTGGTTACTGACACCAGATATTCTGAGCAATGATGGTGGGCTTGCCTTGCTGCTGGCTCTTAGCTTAGGCTGGTGCTAGCTCTCAGTCTCCAGCATCAGGGGATTCTTTCTGCATAGTTGCTGTTTTTCTTCAAGCCTCTGGGTTTATAAGTCTCTCTTGTCATGACATGGCCTGGGATATGATTTTTTTTTTATTTTATTTTTTGAGCACATTCGCAGCCCTTGTAGTGACAGGGAGAGCTTGGAAAATACGACTCTGAGGGATCAGCAGCCTGAAGGCAAATAACCAATTCCATGCAGCTCTTCCACCCCAACTCTGAGCATTTCTCTATTGTGTTCTTGAGAGCTGACTCCTACATTGAGAGCACTTGGAATAAGCCTTGTGCACTTGCTCACCTACTTCAGGAGAGTGGGAGGGGATTGCTGAGTTACTGAAATAGCTGCCTCTTCAGTACCTGGAAATATTCTCTCTGCAGCACAACCTAGTTCTAGAGTGCACTTTGTGACATAAATAAGTTCAGGTTGCCAGTCATCCCTAGGCTACATTTTGTCAAGCCTTTATGATAGAGAAGGGATCCACATGAGGTCTAAGAAGTCCTGCTCATCACCACTGTGACCTGCCTGGCAGTGTGGGTTTCCAGGACACACTGATAGAAAGTCAGAGCCTGGTTTGGTGTAGCACTGCCCTGCAGAGCTCTGGACCAGGCTGTAGATGCTGCTGAATTTCTGACATCTGCCCCCAATACCACCTGTCAGTAGCAGGAAATCACTCTCCTGACCTCCAGCTTGTATCTCCCTGCTGGTGGAGGGCAGTGGAAATGAGCAGGCCTTTCCATTCTGTGCTGGATGACTTCTCTGAAAACACTGGAAGGAGCTGAAAAGAGAATAAATGTGACAGCTGGTTCCTGTGTTTATTTGTGTGCTTGTAGGGGAGGGGAGAGACAGGGGAGGGAAGTGTGACTGTGTGAGGACTCCCTCCTCCTACCCAGGACGTGTGTTGTTGAATGAAGATTTACTCACTAGTCAGTGAATAGCTTGTCCCAGGGAACTGGATGTGGGTTAGTTCTTTGGAGAGTTTGGCTTTCTGTGCATGTCAGAAGGAGAACATGGACAGCCAGACTCTACTGAAACACCAGGAACTTTCATTCTGCCTCCCAAAACAACACTCTACAAGTGATAAAACACTTACGCCTGGGTTGAGCACAGAATTTTTGGTTGCTCTGACAGCAGAGATCAGACAGATAGAAAGTTTGTTTTGGGTTTTTTTGTTGGTTTGTTTTTTGTGTTCATTAGCAGGAGTGAATGCTGCTCATGTTGTTAGCTACTAGCAGCCCAGGAATGCTGCATCCCAGCAGTGCTGGCCCTGTGCCTGAGGCAGAGATAAAAGTCATGCTTGTCACTCACAGGTGTACAAAGCCAGCAGCAGCACTCCTGCAAGAATCACAAAGTACCAGCTGGAGTGTCTTGACTGAGAGATACCAAAGGTTTCCAGCCTTCAGAAGGTGGAACAAGGAGAGCCCCTGAGCACATCTGTGTTTAGAGAACAGGAGTGAGAGCTTTGGCCTCTGCTTCAGTGGAGGGAGATGGTCTGGAGATGCTCAGTGGCAGGGGAACAGAGGAGCTGTGTTGTGGAATGTCAGGTTCATTGCTGTTGAAATGAGGGATTGCAGACATGGTCAGATCTTAACTGTGAGCATGTGAGGTGACTGGCATCTCCTCTTGGAAATCTGTAGCAGGTGTCTACTGTGCCCATTTCTGTGTGCATTGTGTCAGTGCTCCTTTTTTTTTTCCTCCTGTTCATTGACATTTTTTAAAATAAAGCTATAGGTTCTAATAGAGTGTCAAATTTATATTGGGAATAGTGTACAGTATCTGCTATAGGTGTATCTTAAAGGGCTTCTAGCAGGGAAAGCCTGACCTAAACAGCAAGTTCTACTGCAGGTCCCTCTTCCCCTATGCTGCCACTGGGTAGCTTGTGTTTGGGGGCAGGGAGTCAGGTGGATGGAAAGGACAAGGAATGTCCTTGTGTCCAGGCCACCCTGCAGGAGAGTGAGGAGAGGCTGCTCTTCTAACTTTGGAAAACAACCAGTTTGGCTCTAGCTGTCCTATGTTTGGAGAGGTGGAAGGATTTTCCAATAGCACTCGGTCTCATTCTTTATTCCTCCTCTTATATGCCTAAGCACTCTTTGGAACACTGGGAGTTTATGCTCCATGTCTGTAAGGATTTCCTCACAATATATCTGATAGCTAAGGAAGTAATTTTACAGCCTTGTCTTATACTTAAGGTAAGAGTCCTTGCTTGGCAGCACTTGCAGTCTAAATAATGCAAGATAAAACCACAGCTGATAAAATCCAGGGCACAAATCGAATGAAAGGTTAGCAAAAGGGCAGCTCAGACGTAAAACAAATTAGACATACTGAACTATTTTTTTATTTATTTTTTTTTTCTGCTGGAATGGTTGACATTAGTAATGTGGGATGGGGACTTTGCTTGGAGGCTTGTGTTGAGTTTGCAGATCAGATCAGAGTGGAGAGCTCTGCCCATCTGCTCTGGTGCCTCAGTCTGCTAAACCTGCACAAGAGGGAAGTCTGTGAAGCAAACAAAAGCAGCTTTGACGTCAAGACCTGGGACTGTTGCCCTGACACTGGGAGGTGGAGCCAAGAAAAGAATCTACAGCTAATAGGCTCTGGACTGGAGTGCACTTTGGCAGAGGGACAGCTACTATCCCTTCTTTCCAGGAATAATATTGTTTATTTGTATCTCACTCTCTGGCTAGAGTTACCCTACTTAGGTTTCACTTCACCTGTCTCTACCACAAAGTCATCAGAGCCCATGAAAAATTGAATCTGCAGACTCCCTGTTCTCCAAACCCTCCTCCCGAAGAGGGATACGTCAATACTGCATATTTATCTTATTTCTTTGCTGTGCTGAGTTCATGACTGCAAATAGCTCTTGCTGAAGCTTCTGCTGGTACAATTCAATAAACACCTGCACATGCAGTCTGCTCTGTTTGTGTGTGGCTGCATCCCTGAGCAGATGCTCGAGCAAGTACCATTCCTGCCTGCTGAGGAGCAGTGTGTGGCTGTGTGTGTGTGTGC
>VZTB01013914.1:736260-767246 GCA_013397245.1 Thryothorus ludovicianus | reverse complement strand
GAGTCTCTGTGTGCCGCCAGTGGCTCTGTGTGTGACACCAGTGGCTCTGTGTGTGCAGGATTCTCTGTGTGACACCAGTGGCTCTGTGTGTGACACCAGTGGCTCTGTGTGTGCAGGATTCTCTGTGTGACACCAGTGGCTCTGTGTGTGACACCAGTGGCTCTGTGTGTGCAGGATTCTCTGTGTGACACCAGTGGCTCTGTGTGTGTGTGCAGGATTCTCTGTGTGACACCAGTGGCTCTGTGTGTGCAGGATTCTGTGTGTGACACCAGTGGCTCTGTGTGTGCAGGATTCTGCATGTGACACCAGTGGGTATTCCTGCTTTGCTCAAGTGGCTCTGTCCTGGGGACAGAAGGTTTGTTCTGGAAAGTTCCAAAATGTTGCAACACAGTGAGGTGACAATCTGGAGTTCAGGGGATTTGTTACAGGGGTTTGATTGGTTCTGGAATTATTTAAAAAGACTCTATTTTTACATCAGTTTCAAGTTGCCAGCCTTTCCTGGGCAGACTGTGCAAACAGTTGAGTCATAGATCAAACCTATAGTAAACTGTTCCTTATTTTCTGTTTTATTCATCTTTCCCTGCAGCTCAGGTCAGTGTGTGTTTGCCCCCTGTGCCCTTGGGGACACTGTGCCTTTGAAAGTTTAGGAGCTGAATCCCAGCCTCTGGACAGAATGGCAAAGGCACTCTCATGTGTGGCTGTATTTGGCTGCAAATGATCCAGGGGGAGATGAAAGGGAATTTTATGACCAACTTTGGAAAGCTTCATTCAATAAATCGAATCAAGCTTGCCAAAGTCCTGTGAGTTGTACTCCCTGATCACTTGTTCTTTAGGTTGGCTGAAGGGAGCAAGCTGTAAATAAGCATTCCCTCTGATGCACAAGGCAGTACTGCTACCCAGACTATAGAGACTTTCTCACCAGCTCTTGTTCAACCTTTTCAAGATTTAAGCTCACAAAAGTGCATTGCCCCTCTTTTCATGTACACGTCATATGGATAAGAAATATTGAAAATAAGCCTATGAGATATTAATGGCATAAGAGTTTAGAGCTCTGTCTGGTTTTGAGATTTTTTGAAATTAAAGTCACCCCTTTAGAACACGTTTGCTTTTTCCATTCAGGGTCAGTTACTCAGGATTGTCCCTGGTGAGATCTGACTTGCTTTGCTATGTCAGTGGCCATTTACTTCCTCCTCCCCCCTCAAATTCAGGCATGGAGATTGTCTGTGTCAAAAAAATCCCAACAGTTTAAACCAAGTTTTCAGCAGCTCCTCAAGTAGGAACATTTGACAGAGGTTGTTTTTTCCTTCTAGCTCCTAGCACAAGCCTGTTGAGGATCTGCAAGTTTTCAAGCTTGGGTCAGAACTGTCTTCACTTCTCTCTGTATTTCCCTAATCTGAATTCCTCACTGTGTGTGTTGTAAGAGTTTCTTTGTGTGTCACTCTACACAGAAGCCAGATCCCAAGAAACAGTAAAAAGTTTCTTTTTTAAACAGTGTTTCCTCTTGCAGTCTCTTGCCCCACTGTCTGATTGGGTGGTTGGCAGATGAGGGATTCTGCTCTTCCCTGATTTCCTGGAAGAGCCTGGCTGCTGGCTGAACCACCACAGCAAGGAGGATGGGAGGGACTGTCCCAGAAAAGGTGGTGATGGATGAGTGTTAATAGAGAAGAAAGAGTTCTTGGACCTGATTTAATTTCCCCAGCTTTCCTAGGAAAGGGAGGAGAATGAATTCATCTCTCCCATGCTGCACTGTTCCAGCTGCCTCCTGCCCTTCCATACAGGCACTAGCTCCATATTTTGAGCAACAAAGAAGATGCTCCAGTCTGGACCTAAAGCACCTTAACACTGATGCCGTGGTTTCTCATTCTGTTTTCCACTGCATTTAATTACAGCCTGTTCCTTAGAGCCTTTGTTGTCTCTGTAAACTGTCCTGTGGGAAGAGAAGATGATTCTCTGGGTGGAGCCCAGATGTTTCAGCAGAGGAGGAAGGAAAGGTGGAGCACTTGGAGACACAGGAGAGGACTGGAAAGATGAGCACACTGGCTGGGTGCTCCTGATAAACTGATTGGCAGTGAGGTAATTGGCACTGGCACACTGCCATCACTGAGCATTGATGCAATTTGCTTGGATGAGGCTTTCAAGGTGTTTTGCCCAAGTCTTGGTTCCAGCAACCCCAGGAGGGAACTGCAGTTCCCCACAGTAGAGGGGTGATAAACTGGTGTGGTAGATCTCATGGCTGCCCAGCTGTGATAGGCACAGCTGGGGGATGAAAGGTGGAGAATTTCTAAGTGTCAATAAAGTCAAATCCTGGCAATCCAAAGGCTGTTTGGAAACCAGCTCTGTGGGGAATGACTCTACATTTTGGGCTATCTGGGCAGAAAGACCTGCTGGGGGTGTGTGTAGAATTACAGTCCTGTGAGGCGAGCCTGGGACACCAGTGGTTTGCTGGAAAAACCCAGCAGTTACCTGAGTGCTGCCTGAAAGAGTTCTCTAAGAAATGAGCTCTGGCTGTTTGGACAGACTTCGAGTTGGTGTTGTGCTTAAACTCTGAGAACCCAAAAGGACTAAAGAGGGATGTGGAGAGCAGCTCTTCTATCCTAGATGCTTCTTTTCTTATACTCCCATCCCATGGGACCTAGGGTACAAACAAGGCAGGTGATAAGCAACTTTAATCACCATCTTGAGGGATAAATATTTTTTATAGTTGTACCTTGATGGCTTCAGAAAGAGTACATCCAGAATGAAGGAGTAAAGAGGGAACATTTTGTTCAGCTTATTCAGTTGTTTTCTGAGAAAAGGTGGAAGCTCTGAGGTCCTGTCAAAAGCAAGACAAAGCAGCAGCCTAAAGTTGTGGAGAAAGAACTAAGGACAATGATTTATCAGGCTTGAGTACACTGTGTGTGCAAATTGGCAGCAATGATGGTACACACTGTATTTAGAGGTTAATATGTAAAGGCAGGGTTATGTACTCAATTTGTGCAGTTTTACATTGCTTAAAGGGTGGAATTGCATAAGGGAATGTTTTTCTGGGATTCAAAATTTGACTGTTTTGGCTAGCAGAATTGGACTGAAGGAAAAATAATGGCTGGGTTTGTAAACAGAAGGAAAAAAGGATGGTGGGTTTATTTTTTTTGAGTGCTTCCTGCATCTTTCTCCTCCCATATCAGTAAAATCACCTCACCTGAGTGAGAGTTAAATTTGCTGTATTGTCTGTAACTTAACAGCAGTTTGAGTTACAGCAACTGTAACTTAGATTGAAGACATTTTCTATGTAATGATCTATTGCATGTTTTTCTCACTTACCTAATATGTAGGTTTCTCCCAGGATCTTCACAGTAGGGGTGATGATGCCCAGTTCCCACTTCCAAAGAATTTTCCTTAAAGCTATTGCCCAGCTCATCTGATGCTGCCATTTGAAAAGGAGGTTTTGCTTTACATGATATTGGTACAGAGAGGTTACAGACATTGTTAACCTTTTCACGTATCTGGGATGAATCTGTAACCTATTTCACATTCCTGGACCTGAGATTTTAGTCTCAGTTTTAGAGAAGACTAAAGGAAGCTGCTTGGAATTTAAGAGGAGGAGCTAAATTAAGGAGGAGTGGATATAACTCAGTGTGTGGGTGGAGGAAGAGGAGCATCACCTGTCAGCTCCCACCCAAGGCATTCAAAGACTCAGGGAAACTGTTTGCCACTCATCACTAGGGGACTGGTTGTCAACACATTCAACATGAGTAACTCAAGACTTGCCATCCTCTAGTTAATCACCTTTTGTGTATGGCAGCAGTAATCCATGGAAACCTCCCTGTCCTCAGAGCTGCAGCTTAAAAGCTGCTGGTTAAGACACCTTAACCAGCCTCTGGTGATGTTGATGTGTATTTTATAATGTCTTTTCTTTCTAGGTCAGAAAGAGGCTTTGATCTGAGGGAAGTCAGGCTCTGCATTCCCATGGGGTCACTGTAGACATTGTGCTGCTAGGTCAAAGCCAGTGTAGGTTTGTCCAGAGTCAGTGTGGGTTTTCAGTAAGAGCTCCTGGCCTTCCCCATTTGGCATGTTCTGACCTCTCAAGGTGTCAAGAAATGTGGATTTTGCTGTTTGTTTTCCACTTGTGTAGCAAGGGATGGTTTCCTTTGCAGTTGTTCCTTCTGGAAAAGTGACACCAAGTTGTGGATCAGTGTCAGGTTCACAGTCCTCTTGATTTCTGGCTGTTTCCTTGGCCACTAGAACCAGAAAAAGGACTCTCCACCATATAGGCCAGAGTGCCTTTTGGGCACTGTGCATGCTCGATGGCCTGATTTTACACACCAAGGAATGCAACTATGTGAAGTTCCAGCCTGTTGAGGTTTCCAAGGAAAGTAAGCTGGTAAGCCATGCCAGTGTTTCTTTGGATGCCATGGAAAAGGCAGTATTGCACATCACTTATTGCAGTTCCTGCCCACCCATTCAAACTGGTGTGTGAGCACACAGGTACCTGCTCTCTAACAAGTGCATGTTGCTGGAATGCTTCCACACAAACCAGTGCCTCACTCATCTGTGATTCATGGCTTGAAAGGATCAGCACTGTGTTTTGGGGTCATTGTACAGTCTAAATCTTGACATTTTCTTCTTTTTCCTTTTGTGTATAATAAATAATATTTAAGGAAGCTGGTGAGAAGGATGTGGGATTGAAAGCCCTCTTCCAAAAGCCCCACCCCAATATGTGTTGACAGTTGTAAATATTTTTCATTGCAGTTGTCACACTTGGTTTAAGATCACAAAGGTGAAAGTCCATAGTAAACTTTCTGTTTTACCCTAATACGCTTCTTTGACCTTATGAAAAATTAAATAAACACACAGTATTGTGGCCTTGGGGACAGGCCAGGAAAAACGCAGTAAATGGAGCAATATCATCACCTTTCATGGCAGTGCAGATGATTGAAGGAAAAGTATGTGCTGTCAACAGCGGGGAAATCCATTTAGTTTATTTACTTTACCTCAGCTTCTGATTTTAATCCACCATGTTCTGGGTTTTTCTGGCTGTTACTTGTCAGCCAGGTGCTCAGAGAGCTTCCTTCTATAAGCCCTAAATCTGTCTGCAGCTAAATTCTGTGCTGGGGGAACCCAGACTTGAGGCCAGGTTCCTTCTCCGTTGGCTTGGCACAGTTTTCTTGAACCAGAGAAATTGCATGGGATTAGTTAAGAACTTGGTCCCAGCTAGGTCTGTGTTCATGCTGTAGAGATAAATGTTATAGCTAGGTGTGTGCTTGGCTGTGTGCACAGCTGATTGGAGCAGAGTTAGGAGCCAGGATGGCTCCTGAAAAATCCCGAGGTAGCAAAGGTGCTCTATAAAATGAGGGCCCAGGGCTGCCCTGGTGTGTGATCCTTGTGCACAACTGCCATAACAGCACTGGAGATTCTGCCCAGCCTGCATTGCCTGCGTGAGGCTCAGCCTGTTCAGAGCTCGCTGTTGTATGGCAGATTTCCATCTTGGTGATATTTATTATTGCTGACGTTTCCTGGTATAGCATGTGCTGATACTGGGAAGGATTTTCAGTGGGATGCCCAGACGTGGCTGCTGCCTTTGGCAGAGTCGTTTTCAGTTGCAGGGGCTGGAATTACTGAAAGTGAATTAAAGAAATAAGAACATTGATCTAATATCAATGTCCATCTATTAAGGGACAAAAGACTTTCTAATAGTTGGAGTTACAAAGTGTATGTTTATTTGGCTGGGCAGTTCGTGGGATAGCTCCCTAATGCACACTGCAAAGTTTCATAGGTGATTACAGAGCTTTTATGGACAAAAATGTTGACTATACAAAATACAAATGCATATTCATNGCTATTGTCCATAAAATTGACAAGCAATGAGTTATTAAATCCTGGATATCTTATCTGAGATCTGGCTTCTGTTGGGTAGAGCTTATCTGTCTTTTTAGCTAACACAGCATCTATTCTAACTGTAACCTTAACTTTTCTAAAATCTTTAATTCCTCAAAATTAACATCTCAAAAGCAAAGCTGGGATATGGCAGGAGCAGGGAAGGCAGTGGAGCTGGGGGAGAGGTGGGAGCTGCTGCTGCCAGCACAGACAGGCTGCAGCTGGGCTCATCCACGCTGCCAGCACGGAGCAAAGGAGGTCACAGCGACCCTCCTGGGGCTGGCACAGGGAGAGAGGGCAGTGTCTGTCTGCCGAAGGCTCTGTCTGTGCGCTGTGGGCTCTTTGCTGCCATCCTTGCCCCGCTGTCGTGCCCCGGCCCCCCGTGCCCCCGGCGCTTCCAGGAACGGCTCGGCCGAGTCAGCGGCCGCCAGTTCCGGGAACCGCGGCCCGGCCCTGCGGGCGCTTCAGGGAATTCTCGCTGCCATTCCAAGCATGGCAAAAGAGCTCGTCCACTGACCTGAGGCTCCCCCGCGGCCGGGGGCAGGAGTTTGGAGTCAGGCCACGGGACTGGGAAGATTACCAGACACTGGAGGGGCTGGAGATTTATGCCCCACTCAGCTCTTTACTACAGAATGTTGTTTGGCTTCTTGAGGGAGCGAGAGAAGGAATTTGCTACATAAGAGACAGCAGTAGTGACCACAGGAATTTATAAAAGGGATATGGAGTTAAAAGGTCAAAATTTCCTGCCATCAGTCATCGTCTCCATGGTAGGAGTCTGAGAGTGTGCCAGGAGCTCAGACAGGGATTTTGGGACCCTGAAACCTCCCACAACCACATGACCTTGGATAAGTGAAGCGAGCCAGATTGAGAACCACTGCCTGCTGCTGCTGTCCCACACTTTGTGCTTCCCAGTGCCACAACTCATCCATCAGTCCTTGGCCTGTCGTGGCTTCAGGCCTCTGCTGTGTTCCCTCCTTCCAAAGCAGGAGACGATGGGAACTTTTCTCCCAAGCCCTGCAGAGCTTCTGAGGAAAATATCCAGCATGACACTGACAAATTAATGTTATTCTTACTGCCCACTTAGAAGTTGAAATTATTTCACATGCTGCTGGCAGCCTGGGAGGAGTGAATTTCTCACAGCTCTTGGCTTTAAACATCTTTTACGTGCATGTTATTAAGTTGCTTTGAGTTAACTTCAAATTAGCAGGGAATTGAGGAAGTTTGTAAATTGGATATTGGCTTGCAAGGCACTTTTCTCAGTCACTGTAGCAATGCTGCAGACAGTGCCCTCTCAGTTTTTGGGCAGGGCACGTGTGGAGGGGTCTCTCTCCTGGAGAGGTGGGCTAACCTACCACGGGTTGCTCCAAGACAGGAGGGAAGGACTCACATTTTCTGGCCAGACCAGGTGAGTCGCCTAGGCCTTGACTTCATCAGTGCTGTGAATTTCATTGGGATGTTATTTTGCACGCTATTTCTGGTCTAGTCCTACTCTGAAGACCTGTGAACTCTGACTCTGAATTTTGCTGCTCTTTTTTGACTCGGGCTGACACCCACAGCTCTGTCACATTGTGCTCCAGCCAGCGTGTTGTCCTCTGGAGCTGTTTGTTTAATGCCATCAGCCTCCCCCCAGACTTGAGTGCAGATTGTTTCTTTCTCATTTAATGCCTTTCTCAGGTGCCAGTCAGCCCCCAAACCTCTTTCTCCCCATTTATTTATTGGAATTCTGCTTCTAATGTTTGATAAGACTTTCTGATACTGCTTTTAAGTCTTCCCTTCTATTTATTCTTTGTTATTTCCTCTGTATTTTTCCACTGTAGAGAAGATTCCATAAAATGAGAACCAATAAAATCTTTTCAGCTCACATATGCCCTGAATTTGGGAAGAAGCATATGCTCATGTTTGTGGGGGAGGCAGCTGTTCTTGCTCTTCGTGTAAAAGACCTTAATGCATTCACAGGATTATGATGCTGGAGTTGCTGTTCCATCGAAGCCATAGCAACTTCCTTGTTGCCTTTCATTTTCTTAGTCTATTATATGTGTTTGGTTTCTATGAACAACTAATTAGAATGCAGAAGAGTAGCTCTTTATTAAGGTTTTATTAACATTTAATTTGCTTTTCAGTTTTTGGTAGGAGAACAAAAGGCTTTGCTTTTTCCTAGAAAGATAACAAGAGTTGCTGTGCTGTGCTTGGCTAATATGCCTCTAAGAACTCTGTGCTCTGCAGGGGGATGGGCAGAGACCCCCCCCTGCCATCAGGGGTATGTGGAAGGAGGGCACAGTGGGGTGTTCACCAGATCCTGGGGTCTCCAGGTGCCACAGGCAGGAGCAGCTCTGCCAGCTGCACTTGGAGCATCCTTCCTGGCCGTGGTCTGCAGGGGGTTCTCTCACTTCTTGCTCACCTGGACACACCTGAAATCCTGAACTCAGCCCCTCCAGTCCACCCTCCCTCAACCCCTCTCTGTTTTTATACCAGAAGGGTGAGTGCTGGGTAGAGGGTGATTCCTTGGCTCAGCTTCTTCCAGGTCTCCCCAGGTTTTTGCTAGTGTGTAGTTGATGCAGATTCTAGTGAATAAAGCTGCTGAGGAAAAGATTGCCTGTGGACTCTTCAGCTGGAGTCTCCCTTTTTCCCTGCACAGGTTCAGTTCCCGTTTTGTTACCTTTCTGTGCAAAGTCCTTGAGGAGCTGGGAGATCAATTATAGTTGCTTTGTTTGTAGATGCTCTGCTTCTAAGGGAGTTATTCCCAGGTCTGTCAGAGCATCTCCACAGAGCCTGGATGTAGCTAAAACAGCAGAAGTAGCTTTTCTTTCATGTTTACATTTCTTCCCTTGTTCACAAATATTCTCCTTTTGAATGCAGGCATGTGTTTAAAACACATGGGACTCCTTGGGTTTGTGACTTGTTGCTTTGTTGCAGCAAAGATACAGGATGAAGCTGAGGGGAAATCAGAAAATTCTGTATGAAGATGGAAAAAAACAAAATGTTTTATTTCTTCTCTCCTTTTCCCTGTCTGCAACTGATGCAGGTGCTCCATGTCATTATTCTCTCAGTTATCAGCTGCTGCTTAGGTGGATAGACCCTGCATTTCAGCTGTTGCTGGCTGCCAAGAAAGAGGGGTGGTTTGATGACAGAAACTTCTTGCTGTTGTTGTAGATCAGTGGCAGAGAAGTAGAGCAATTATCTTGTTTGTTTATGAAGTCTTAAGGGTTTTTTGATCTGTGCATTGTTGCATTTTCTATTGACTTTCCTTCTAGCAAAGGTTTGCTTTGAAGTTTGCACGTAACTCGTTTGTTACGTGCATCTGCAAAGGGTGAAACAAGCCTCAACTTCTCCAGCTGCTCACCTTCAAACAACCTGTGCAATGATTCCTCAAAGGAGCTGTCAAGGAGTTAATTTTTTATGAATTTGTTACCTAATCTGAAGGATAAGGAAGATGTTCAGCTTACATTTCCTATGGGAAACTGGAGTCCTAAAGTCAACAGATCTTCCCCCTCCCTAAACACACAAATTTATTGCTATAATACTTCCTTTGTCCTGGAAGAGAACCCCCTTTCTTTCAGATATTAATTGCAGATGCAGTTCCTGAGCAGTTCCTGCCTGAGCAAGTTTTCTCGTGAGTGGTGAGCAGTGCCTGGGATTGGAGCCCTGAGCGTGGCTGTGTCCCTGCAGATTGGACTGGCAGCCCATGGCCCTTTGGCTAACTAGGTTGTGCCATGGGCTGGTTTGGCTCCTAGAGTAAGGCAGCTTTTGCCCTTCCTCCTCTGGGGTGTTCTCTGTGCCTGGTTGTCATGGCAAGAGTTGCAGTGGGTAATCCCACTTGGTGGGCTCCATGGAACTGCTGCTGACAGCCGGGGCTGACACAGCGAGCAATGTGGAGCAGCTGGAGAGAGGTGGGAATAGTTACAGTGTAATGTTTGAAGATTGTC
The DNA here is from genome assembly GCA_013397245.1 of Thryothorus ludovicianus. Taxonomy (NCBI): domain Eukaryota; kingdom Metazoa; phylum Chordata; class Aves; order Passeriformes; family Certhiidae; genus Thryothorus; species Thryothorus ludovicianus. The sequence goes on along the minus strand of VZTB01013914.1, from coordinate 757,470 downwards.
CTGGTCTCTTTGTGGTGTCCTAGAGAAGGTGCAGAAGGCATGACACTCCCTGCCTCATTAGCCAGAGGAGACATCTGTCCAAGCTGAAATTAGTGCTGTCCTTGGAAAAGGGTTTTCCCTGTGATCTGGCTCCTGGGTGGGTTTGGGGAGGGCTTGTGCAGATTTGTTGCTCAGCAGTGGAAAGGAAGCTTCCAAAGGTATTCACAGCACCATATGGCTGCAACATGATGTAGTGCCAATGTATTAATTCCCTCCTGAGACTGCGTTCTCTCTCCCTCTTTGTTTGCCTTCTTGTTTGCAGCTTTATTCTGCTGTTGCACGAGACTGTCTGAGAGAAGGCTGAAGGGAGCAGAAGCAGGTGAAACATTTAGAAGCAACACAATTTCCTAGAATAAGGCATTAGCAGTTGTCTTTATCGATGCTTCTCAGTCCCAAGGGGATATTTAAGCAGCTCAAAGGCTGTACAAACCATCTGTGATGACAGTAAAGGGCAGTGCAGGGGCCGATGCCCCACTGGCACAGCCCTCCCTGATCTCACAGCCAGAAACACTGAGCCCCTAAAGCTGCCAGGGTGCAAATGGGGGGTGTTTGCATGATCCACTCCCCCGGTTTGGCAGGAGGTGCTGCAGTGCCAGAGCTCAGAGCCACCTGCTCCAGCAGCCCAGAGCAGCAGAGCACACAGCCCTGGAGCTCCACAAATAAAGGCCGTGTGCTCGGTGTCCTTGGCCTTACTTCCCCCACTTCACTGTGTGATCACCAGAGATGGGTTTGCACAGTGAGCAGAAATTCCTATCACAGGGTGAATTCTGAGTGGATTTTTGCCCCACAGCTCTCACTAAAAGTGTGCATGAGGCTTCTATCTTACCTCCTGTCTGGGCACTGCTTCCCAAACTGAGACCCCTTCGTCAGTGTAAGGTGCAGGCCAGGTGTGGTTCCTTCCAGACTCCAGGGAAAGTTCATTTTCAGCTTTGTGTGCCTCCCTGAGCAATATTCCAAGCTGATCCATCTTCCTTCCTATGTTTTCTGCATTTCACAGAATTTGCTTAGAGCAAAGCAGTAGATTTTGGTTGAGTGGAGTTTTTTCCTTTTTATTTTTTTTTTCTTTGTGATAAAGCTGTTCAATTATTTTCCTTCGAAATCCCTCCCTCGGTGCGCTGATTGGGCGTGTGGCAGAGGAGGGACTGCTCTCAGCATGGCTCAGTTCCTGGAAGAGCTGAAGCGCAATGGAAATGACCCCAGGGAGCAATGGGCTTTCCACAGAAACCTGATGGGGGAAGGGCTGCCTGCATGGCTTTAAGAGCTCATTTCATTTTCTTTCTGCAGCCTGACAGGGAAAGCGAGGGAGTGAGTGCTGCACACAGCTTCAATCACATCAGTGGGGTGTTAATGCAGCATCCTGTGCAGTAAAGACATTGGGCCATCTTTTCATGGTTCTGTGCCCCCGGGCACCCTGTGGGTGCTGTCAGCATCCTGCTCATCTCCAGAAAACCAAAGGCTCAGTAGATAGACTTGTCCACTCCTTCCTTACACTAGATATCTGTAGTTCTACATCATATTCCCATTTGTATGATGTTTTCCTTCACCTTTCACTATTTTACTTGCACTGTTCCTGCCTTTCTGCTTTTAAAGGAACAAACATGAATTGCAAATTTTGTAGCTGTGATTTAACCTTTTTCCTCGCTTGTACTTCTAGGCTGACCTGGTGATAGGGCCTGGACTGATCTTTTTGGATCAGTCATCCCCCAGATGTTTTGATACTTACAGAATCACTGGTATCTTCTTTTATCTGGACTAAATATCTCTTGCTTCGTGCTTAAGGGCAACCAGGGATGAAGGGAAAAATACCACCTCAGCCCTTATGGCAGGGGCCTAAGGCAGCAGTTCACATTAAATGAAAACTCTGCCTGTGCCACAATCTGGAAATAAGACAGCAGTGGAAAGATCTGGAAGCTGCCTCCCACCCCAGTTTGCTTCGGGTGCAGTGTCCTGTGGGTGCAGCCTGAGGTGTGAGCAGGCACGGGAAGGTGCTGCTGCCTTGGTGCTGTCAGACTGAACCTGCCATGTAGGAAAATGCTGCTTTGCATGAGAGCATCCCCGAAGGCTGCAAACCTTTGGAGCCTACAGCTTCAGCTGCCCTGAGCTCAGGAGCTTGTCTTTGTCAGAAATCAGAGTGAACTAAAGCAGTGGCTGGATTCAAAGTGCTTGTGCTCTGTGTGCCCAGTGCCTTCCAAGAGGTCGATTTTATGGAACCCACTGAAATGACTTCATTACCTTGTGCCTGAAATTGAGACCAGAACATGGGGGATCTGGGGTGCTCTGAGCTGCAGGGATTTGCCACCCTCCTGCAGGGTCTGCTGGGCTCTCAGCAGGACAGACCATTGCTCTGAGAATTTACCCACTCGGGATCGATTCTCACTCCTGTAGTGTGGGGTGAGCCTCACCTCAGACTTCAGGTGCCGCTGGCACTAAGGTTCAAAGATTTCTTGCCTGCACAGCCCTTCTGTGTTTAAGCAGAAGAAAGAGATACTGCTATTGATGTCACACTTGATCCACAGATCATGCTCAACCAGCAGCAAATACAGCCCTGCTTTTTGGCTAGAGAAAATCAGAAAGGACTCTGCTTTTGTGTCTCTCCCCAGGAACTTGAGTTTCCCCCCCACTGGCTGCTCCATTCCCACATCAAAGCCTTTTGTTAGGCTGTCTGCAGCCACTGCTGCACAGAGTGGTTGTGACGTGCCCTTTCCCACACACTTGGGTGACTTAGCTGGGAGCTGCACAGCATTTGCTACAATATGGCAAAGTACACACAATATTTCCACAATATTACGAAGTATTAGTGCACCATATAGAAAAGGCAAAAAGTATTTTTCCAAGCGGGGGGTTGAGTACAAATAAAAATTTATTTTTTTAAGCTCCTTTGGTTAGCATCGGAGATTCAAAAAAATAAGGCTAGTACTTGTATATATATGTGTATGTATTTTCATATATATAGATAAATAAGTCTAATACTCATAACAAAAGGACTTGACATTTAACAGCTCAGGGAAGTGAAACTAATTAGATACATTGTATGAAGACAGCATGAGGAAATGCTGGTTTGTAGTTGGTTCCTTTCCAGGCAAATCCTCTTAGCTCTCTTGTGTCAGGTAAACACAGAGTGGGAGAGGTGTTTGTCACGAGAAGGGTGTAGCCAGATGTAATTAGCAACAGAATCCAACTTTCCATGAAAAGCTTATTAGCGAGGAGTCAGACCTGTTCAGGTGCTCCAGGGCTGCCCTGCTCCTGTTCCTCAGGGCGAGGCCTCGGTCAGCAGAGCTGCCTCCACCACGGTGGGGAGGGAGGGCAGCTGAGCACAGCCCTGGGGTTTGTGCAAGAGCAGCACAGCACTGGGTGCGAGCTCTGGGATCAGAGGTCAAGACAGAGTTTGCACTTTGAGAGGGAAGGACCAAGGGAAGACTTTATACGGTGGGAACCTGGGGACAGCTTTGCCTCCTGGGCATAGAAAGCCAGGATGAGAAATGTGGTGGTGATTGCTGTGGGGACAAGAGAAGCCACTGGTGCTTTCCTTTATGGTTCTACCCTTCCGATGCACTTGTCTCCTCTGGCAGTGCAGGGAAGAAGGGAGCTTAGGTCACTCACAAATGGCTCTTGCTCAGATTTGAGGCAACGTTGCAAGGGCAAGAAAGAGTCACCTTTGCACAGAGTAACTTTGGGCCTGACTCGCTTTGTGTGGCGGTTGCTGGTGTGGGGCTGAGCTCAGCGGAGGCGAGGAGAACCAGCCCTTTTGGGTGCTGCCATAAGCATTTCTCTGGGGTTGCTGGCGGGTTGTTTGGAAGCTGCCCTGGGTGAGACTCCTCAGGCCGGGTCGAGCCTGGCCTGTTGTGGCGCCGGGCGCTTTGCCCACTGTCCGTAAAGGCCGGTCCGGCTGCGCGGAGCCAGCCGGGCGCCAACGAGGTGCTGGGTCAGAGCAGGCAGCCCGGGGGACCTGAGCACAGATTGGTCACCCAGGGTCCTCCCCAGGCCGTCCGTGGCAGCCCCTGCTCCACACCACTGTCTGTAAACCCGCTGACCCAATGTGGAGCATTCGTGTAGCCCTGGGGGTAAAGGGACGATTCCAGCTCTGTTCTTGGGTGGTTCGAAGGGTTTTTGACGAGGTGCACAGGATTGCTTTCAGTGTAAGGTAGCAGGAGGAGCTGCCTGGTATGAGCAGAATAACTGGTTTGAGTGAACACAGCTCCAGTCGGGCTGCTTTGACTTTGATGTAGAAGAAATGACCCACTTTCAGCAGGGACAGCTGGCCTTTGAAAACAGAAGTTAAATTGTTACTTGGTGACTGTGTAGAGTTTGAAGTGCCTTCAGCATCCCAGTTTATCCTCAGCTGCTGAACCTTGTGGTTGCCTTTGTGTGTCTCAAGGTCAGGCTGGTCACCACTGATAATTTTGTATCAGGTATTTTCTGATGATGTAGATCACCAGCACAGGGTGCAGTAATGAGGAATTACATGAAAACTCCACTCATTCAGGCACTTCTGTCAAGTACCATGCAGGAGATGTACACTGAGTGCTGGTGTCCTCAGCCTTTTTGTTCCTGCCTACCCACTGGAGGTCATGGGGAGGACACACAAAGGCCCAACATCTCTGCAAAACAAAAAGGGGAACCAAAAGAGCAAACTTCCCCTGTTTGCTAATTTTCCTTGTGTTCCTTGAACATGCACATAGTTCAAGTGGGAAAGGAGGAGTAAAAGAAGTGTTGCTGAGGTTCATGGATCTAAATCAAAAAATTAATCAATCAAAAAGTTTAAAGATCCAGACACTTTTCAGTGCAGTTTGTCTGTGTCTGACATTTTGCCATGGTGATAGCCATTGCTTTAACTATTTACAGATTTTCTTCTATTCTTGTACCACCCTCCATTTCCTTGTGGCTGTTGGAAGGTACCCCAGCCCTGCTTCTTTCAGGATAAGGGTCAGGTTAAGGGGTTTGTGTCCAAGGGGCAGGACTTCAGAACACGTTTTATGTTCATTTTTAACATAGTAATTTTGGCATATGTACTGGTCTCAAGGCTTAGAACTGGGGCTGGGAGATGAAGCTGAAGAGACTCTGTGGGAACCATCTTTTCTCACTGGTGTTCTTCACACAGGTGGAGTTTTGGGGGTGTCTCCTCAGTAATGAGTTGTGCTCTTTCTTTGGCAGTAATTCCAGCTGGCACGAATACCTAAGGGCAGAGAGGCTAAAGGGCCTGGGTTTTTCCCTTTCCCTTTGGCTGGCAGAATAACATATAAACCTCATTTGACTTATTTCCCTTTGCATCAAAAAACAATCTCTACAAGGCAAAAGAGACATGAAAAGTCTGTTCCCTGATAGAACTTGAAGTGCTTTCCCTTTGTAGGTTTTGATCATCAGCTGCCTCCAAACAAGCCCTGCTGCACTGGTTATATCAGCCTTAGGAAGGCTTGAGGGAAAGGGTAAAAATATAATTCCTTTATACTTTGGCTTCTGTGGCATCATCATTTGAAGTGCCCGTCTTGGAAAGCAAACACCTTGGGAGAGCCAGGCACTGGGAATATTTCTGTCTCTGGAGCTGGGCAAGATAAGCCCCGTGAGGAGTGTGACCTCAGCTGGCTGCGTCACACGGTGTTTGCTGGGCTGTTCCATGACATCCAGGGCACCTGGAACATGTTCCCTTTGCCTTAGGTCATTTGTTTTCTCAGTAACTGGGAGTTTTGAGAGCTTTCTGTTTCTGCTCCAATAAAAATTGATGATACTACTTATAGGGATCACTGTAGGATATACAATATTTCCTGTAAGCCTTTTGGATTTTGACTCACCTAGGTAATAGGCTGAAGAGCAATGCTGCTGGTGGGAAATGGGAGGAGAGAAAAACCAGCTCCTTTGACAGTTTCCTATTTCACTTAACTCAAGAATAAGAGGAGAATGTTTCTTTTGACTTACAGGACAAAGACTGTCCTTGGTTTAAGAAGTTCTTTGACAAAAGTGCTGTTTTTCCATTAGCTAATTCCTCTAAGAAGAGCTTAAGAGTAATGAGATGATTATTGGATTAATATAGGCCAAAAGGCAAATACAAAATAAACTGCAAAATTAGCATGCAAAATCCTGCTTATTGCCTCCTGCAAACTGGGTAGAGAAGCATAAGCAGTAATATATGATTTTTATTGTTTATGATTCAAGTTGGTCTGGATTGATAATATGTGATGGGGTTTTCTGGTTGTGTTATAGAGTGGTCTTTCCTGAACCCACCTTTCTTCTCATCCAAGATGGATGGAATATTTCCACTTCCAGTAGCTGTGCTGAACCATCCCTTTGGAATGGTGGTTTGTATGAGCACTGATACCAACGTAATGAACAATGAATATTTTCTGTTAATGCCAATGCACTTCTATGTTAGGAAACAGCAGCCAGCAAGTGACATCTTCACTTACTGATCAGTCAGTGTCACACTGTCACTTGACACTGGCACAAGTTATTTTGTTTTCAGCTGCATGCCTGACTTGTTCTGGCTTATGTAGCGAAGTTTCCTCTTTCAAGTTGTGCCCTCCAGCCAAGCAGGAGAGATCTGAGGGATGCAAAAACTGCCTTCAGGTGCCTCCTTCACTGAACAGTGGCACTTCTGAACAGGAGAGGTCCAGGGACCAGGGTGGGTGTGGACCAGGCCTCCTCTCCTCCCCACCTGCCATGGGCTGGCAAGGCACAGGGAAATTCCTCCCTTAACCCAGAGCCAAGCTTGTGCAGCCTGGGATGCATGAGCATGTCAGATGGAAGCTGCTGGGCTGAAGGAGTCGTGGGGACCACAGGAGCAGGAGACCAGTCTGGGTTGTGCCATCCAAGGGCTCTGCACTGGGAGTGGAGAGTGCAGCCATTCCCCACATAACACAGTCCACACCTCCTGCACCAGAGTGCTTCCCTGCAAGCTCCATGGCAAACCCTTCCTCCCAGCTGGTTTTCAGTATCCCAGGGCACGGAGGGTGTTCCAACATCTGTGTCCAACTTGCAGTGGCTGTTTGTGGATAGCCCTGAGTCAGCTGCCTGGCAGGTCACACTAACCCCGCTCCAGGGGCTTTCATCAGCACCAAAAGTTCTGCTTGCACAGGGAAGCCTTCAATCTCCTGTGTTCTTGGAAAGAAAAGAGTAATATGGAATCTCCATGTCGGCCCACGCCCGGATTGTTCCACTCCTGCTGATCCAGCCCCAGCCTTGCAGTGTTGTTTTGTCCCTGTTCTTCTCGAAATGCTGCCCAATGTCTCTCAGCCAAGGTGATTTCCATGGCACAGGACTGGAGGGAACAGCACTAAAAGAGGTGAATTACAAAGAATCTTAAAAGAATCTAAGGAGTATTCAAAAACCAAGGGCTTAGACGAGAGTGAAGTATTTTCAAAAAGTGAGATTTTTGTAAAAGTTCCCTGGAAATAATAAATATTAGGTCATGCTTTAGGCTATTTCAGGTTTATGGAGTAAATATAACACCTTTTATTCCTTTTATTAGTGCTGAGCACTTTCAGACAAGTGCAAACATATAGCATGTGCACTGGGCAACTTATTTCTTCATCATAATTCCAGGCTTGGAGGTAGTGTTTTGAACTCTGCCTCTGCAGTGTTTGGCAATGGCTGTGGTGACACTTGCATGATGGGAAGAATCCTTGCCAAATTGGGTAACTTCTGACAAGTATAAACACAGCTCTGCCTTCTGTAAGCTAGATTTCAAACCATATTGCTGTTCTAGGGAGGAAACAGCCCTGACATTAAAGACTGCAGTCTATGATCAGCTATAAAATCTCTGTTCCTGTGCACTGAGTAAGCCCACAAGGAACAGGCAGTGAGGGACAGCTGGCAGGGAAAGGCATCCCAGGAGATGAGCAGTGGGTCTTGCTGTCTCTTTGTCCCAGATATAGCTCAGATCTGCTGTTTTTTGGATTGTCATCACAGCAAGCTCTGTCCTAGCCCAGGTGAAACAAGTTTGCTGGGATCAATTCAGGCTTGGCTGCTCAGTGTTCCACAGGCTGATGTTTATGTCCCAAAGTGGCATTGTACATGTTCTGACTAGAGTATTTGTAGGTGAATTCAAGAAAGCCACAGCTTAATTGTAAACTGCACTATGGGCTTGCCTTCTGCTTTTAAAAGAAAAATGTCAGTGCTGGGTTTCTTGTGTTAAATCAGCAGCACTTCAGTGTTACAATTTCCCTTGAAGACAAATTTGTGTCAGAATTTCACCAGGGATAAAATTCTTGTAAAACTAGGAATACGAAGTGGACCAAATTCAGCCCTGAAGTGAATGAATTCCCTCCCACTCCTTGGGTAAGGAACCTGGATTTAGCCTGTTGTGTTTTACAGGTTTCCATGGCAGGGCTGTTTCAGCAAGGGCAGCATTTCTCCAAGAGTCACAGTTGGATATATTGCAGCATATCTTCCAGACCAAGGCTGTCACATGGTGGAGTTACTGGCCAGGCCAGAGTCCAAGGAACTCAGTCCTGGCTGAGCTCTGCCACTGAGTTTTGATTGACCAGCTCTTCCTTTGTCCTTCCATCTGGTATATTTATATCTGGTTTTTGAGAAATACCAAGTCTCTGATGATCTGTTTGGGCAATCTAATGCTGCAGTAACCAGTATTATTTCAAGCTTTTATTGTCACTGTAGTACCGTGGGGGGACATTAAAACAAATGCCTTTCCTGGCTAGATAGTGTTCTCTTAAAATAGCTATTTTGACAAAAACTAACATTGTATTCAGTTTTTGCAACTCAAATCTGAGCTGCTGCGAAGTGCATTTACATTGCATTTAGGATGTAATGGCATCGAGGGGAAAACCCTGCCAGTGAGGTCTGAGGAAGAGGAGCAAAAGGAGGAAGGCAGTACTTGTTCATGGAAGGAAACCCTTCTCTGCAAATCTAGGTTGGTATGTCAGGCTGGAGCAGTTCTGACTGGACCCTTTCCTCTGCAGGGTCAGGCTGCTTCCTCTGGGTCTGTTCTTCCCTATATTTAAATTAATCAAATGAGGATTTTGCAACAGGGGGGATGGATGGGCCAACAGCCTGTCTCCAGCCATGACCAGTGCCACAGCTGGTTACAGGGGAATTGAAGGACTAAGCCAGCAGTGGTTTGCAGTAAAACTTCCATTTTTGTTGTCTCATCTGTAGTGAATATGAGCTGGAGTTCTGAAACTTTGTTGTTTTCCCTCCCTTTTCCAAATCCAGAAAACCACTCTGAATTATTATGTTAAGATTGTTATGATGTAAAGTCCAAATTTTATTTCCATGGTTTTCTTTTGAAATTTAATGCCCAGGCTAACAGCAAAGCCCTTAAAATTACTTTTCTTCTCTCTGGTCAACATATTTCCTACCAATAGCCTTTTCTTCTGAACAATACATTATTTTTTCAAGTAGAAAAAATTACCGGTTCTTGCCGAAGTTGTTTGTGTAGACTCCTTGGTGCACATAATTGAACACTGAAAGACTCTGAGTTTATTGCTAGGGCCACTTTGTCGTTTTCCCCTGAGCTTGTTTTTTGCTGTGCAGCAGAGGTGATGACAGCTGTGTGATGGATGCTGCAGGGTCGTGCCTGCTCCCGAGGGCCGCTCGCTGCACTTGTTTGTGCGGGGAGCAGCAGGAGCCACTCGATGCTCGTGCTCCTCAGGGAGCAGAACAACACGAGGTTCATTCGAGGCAGCGTTAGCCTCCAGATAAAGCCGTGCCTCCACGTGTTGCTGTTCCCTGGGCCTTGGCACCTGCATTGTGAAAGGCCCGGAGAGGCAGGGCTGGGTGTGAGTCTGAAGGCGTTATCAGCGCTCAGAGCAGCGCCGGGGCCGCCTCACTCACAGCTCGCTGTACCAGACACAGCATGAACGTTTCTGCCCAAGGACAGGGCAGAACTCTAAGGGATACCTTATTTTATCTCTGACTGTTTGTTTCCTAAGGAGCTGCCCAGACTGATGGGTTTTTCTCCCGTTTTCCCTGTGAACAAGGGGTAGGGATCTCTGGCATGATGTGAATGTTGTGACAATGCTGCCCAGAACTGAGGGAGCTGGGGGATGTTACTTGGCATCCAAAGTTGTTCTGGCTCATCTTCACTGGATATTGCTTTACCTTCCGCTCCAGTCCTTTGGACTGCTGATTTCGGGGCTGGGGAAGAGGATACTGTAATTCCATCAGGATTGCAAGGGTTCCATCAGCAGCCATTAGGGACAGATAGCAGAGGGCTGTGATATTGGCTTCTGGCAGATTTGAATACGAGAATGTTTGGCAGAACAGCCACACAGTGTCCAGGTAATTTTGGTCTTAATTTCCTTAATTTCATAGATAACAGGTAAGACTGACAATGGAATTTGGACTAGAAATGACATGTAATAGGTCAGTGACTGGAAACACCTGACCATGTCTGTCCTAAGAGAAGTAAATACGCTCTGCTGACTCACTTGATTTGATGCTGGTTCCCCTGGCTTGGGCTGGGCAATGCTGGGCACCTGTGAGGATGTGGGGAAAGCACTAAGATTTCAGTAAGTTAGAAAGGATAGGGATATGTGCATTTGAACTGGATATTTTACCCTTGCATGTGTTGCTTTTTCAGAAGGCTGATGATTTAAGACAGAAAACGATACCATATGTGCCTGACAAACTGCAGGGGAGTTCTGCTGTGGCAGTGGGCCATGGGAGTGTGGTTTCACTTGTGGACTGGGATTTCCATTCCCAATCCTATCAGTGTGCTTTTCAGACTCTGTGAGGGCTCCCCACCCATGTTCCTATCTGTAGACAGGAACTGTAAACCAAGAGAAAATCCAAATTGTTGTGCATTGGCTCAACAAACCGTACAGGTGTCACTGGGAGAGGCTTTGCAGCTGTACTTGAGTGCTGACAAAGGCCAGCATGCATTGCCATGAATGCTCCTGGTTCCAGAGATGTGGAACTCAACTGTAGAAATCAGCTCAGGTTCGCAGAGGTTCAGCACAGGAGTTTTCAGAACATGAACCTGTTTTCTTTAACAAAATGTGCTGAAGGTACAGAGTTGTTAAGGTAACAGCTGATGAGGTAAAGCTGTGTGTGACTGCAGCCCTGGACCAGCCTGGCTCATGCCAATCATCTCCACCTTCAGCCTATGGAAAGGGAACAGCAGGGTTTCCTATGTGTGCTCAGAGGAAGAGTTTAGCCCAGATAAGAAACTAAGAAATCACTCAGTAATGTGTCAAAAATTCTGCATTTTTCTTTTCAGGTTTTCCCAGGGTTTGCAAAGTTTCTTTTTAAAGATAGATGCAGCTTTTCCTTAGTTTTTGTGTTTTGCTTCTACCCTGTGTAGTTCTCTTTCCATATTTCCCATTAAACCAAGAGGGATGTGGTTGCTTTTTGTTGAACAACTTGATCTGGAACAGATTATTGCCAACGTTTCCTGGTTTGGTGTGCAGTGGAAATCTACCCATGGACTCACGTTGATGAGATTGTGGAAGCAGTATTTGCTAGGGAATGCCAGCTCCATGGCTGGCACAGGAAGCACAGCACATGCTTCAGGAATACTTTAGAGCAGTATTTTGAACTTTGAAGCCAGTGGATTCATAGAGGGAGAAGGATGGGAGAGGAACTAGTTCCATTTGTTGGTAGGGTTTTTTTCTGAGTGTGTTTTCCATTTTCCAGTGGTTGGGAGCACGTTGCCTTGGGCAGGATGGGGGGGACATCTCTTGGGCATCTGTCCTGGAAGAGGAGCATGGAGGGACCACAGTGAAGTCAGCTCCCAGTAGTGGCGTTGCCTCAGTGTGTTCCTTGTGTTTCAGAAGCTGGACAGATGGGGTGTGCTCTGTCTCCCTCTGACATTTTAGGGCAGATCCATGTCCCTGTGGTTTCCCCACCTTCTGTCTGGTGCCTCAGGTGATGTGAGAGGAAAGGCTGCAGGGCCAGACTGCAGATACAGGGACACTGCAGCCCAATGGCCCCAAAAAAGGGGAAAATGGATCTGCCCTGGATCTCCCACCCAAACCATTGTCTGCCCATTTATGTTCTGTCTTCTTTCCCCTGCATTGTATTGGTTTTCTATTGCACACAGAAACGATACAAGAATCATTCCTGTGTTCTTCCACATCATTAAAAAATGTCCTTATTAATTTGGGATCTGCTGCTGCTCATCTGTGTGCAGTAGGAACCAGGCCCACACTGACAATTTTGGTGTTTATTCTCCCAGTATCTGAAGGGCCTTTTTTTTTTTCCTTTTGTTAAAAGGATTTTTGTCTTGTTTGAAAAAAATGGTCAAAAGTTTGCCCTGTGTTCTTGGGGAGGATTTCCCTAAACAGAAAATTAATTAATCCATTTTGATTTTTACCAAAGACTTTTACATTGAGTGGCTTTAAAGTATATTTAAAATGTTTATTTAAAATCCAGAGTCAAATGATTTTTAACAAACTGTCTCAAGATAGAAGAAACTGACTTTTTGGAGTAACTGTATTGTTTATTTGTTGTATTGCAGTAGCACCTAGAGATCCCTACTGTGCTAAATGCAGAACAAACACAGAACAGAGCTGGTCCCTGCCCGTGGGAGCTCACAGCCTTCAGTTTGGGGTCAGCCAGGAGCTCCTGGGCTCTCTTGGAGCAGTGAGTCAAACCCACAGCTTGACGCCCCCATCACCCCCACCAGAGAACAGATGAAGTAGGAGGCAAGTTTCAGAGAGCTGAACAACCTGCCCTTTTCTGCTGTACACTTCTCCAACTGATGTTTCCCAAGCTGTAGTTACCAGCCTGTGGCTGAGCTGTGTGGGCTTCCTGAGATCACTGCTGCTCCTTGGAGAGCCATGGTTTCCTTGTTCCCAGTGTCCTCAGGCAGATAGAGGTGCTTGGATAAAAGGAAGCCTTTTCAGTGGTTTAGTTTATATTATTTTAGAAAAAGTTTTCCTTTTAGCCTTTTAAATTTTCATTCTCATTCAGTACCTTCCCATGGTTGCTGCCATAGAGGGGAAGGGGGAAGGATATACCAAAAAGCAAACCTGACATCACACATGCACACAGTCAACCATCAAAGTATCAAAAACAAAGCTTGCAACAGCACAAACTTCTATAAATGTGGAGAGGGAAAGAAAAAAGGACATTGACTAAGCACATCAGGCCATCTTGTCCCTTTTGGCAGCTTTAAGGTAGGGTGGAAGAAACTCACCCATTTTTTGAGCTTGTCTCCTGGGTGACCATCCCATCTTTTTCCATCTTCTCTTCCAGTACTCAGCTATAGCTGGGGGGTTTTTCCATTCTGATTTACAGAGCCTTAGAGAGAGTCCCAGGGAGGGATGAACAAGGAATCCTTCATGTTCGTTCATGCTAGAACAAGTCAGGGGGTCTAAGGGGCAAAATAAGCCACATGGTTTCTGTAGACCCTCCTCTACTCTCACTCAGTGGCAAGGCTGGGAAGATGATGGGATTCAGCAAATGAACAGGAAGAGGCAACTTGTCTGTGCTGGTTTGGGGCAGATCCCATCTGCTGTGTGTCCCTCCTGTGTAAGAGCAGGGGAAGAGCCATTGTGCTTCATCCGCAGGGGGTTGGGAGGAACGGGGTGAGAGAAGGAAACCCAGAGCCAAAAGCCTAATTATGGATAACAAACATGCAAGTCAGGGCAAGGGAGGGGAGGAGAGGTCTGGACCTTGGCAAACAGAAAGGCTGGGTTGTGGTTTGCAGTGTGTGCTCCAGCCTGGACCCGCGTGGCCGGTGACTAGTGCTGGCAGGAGCAGAGCACACAGCAGTCTGGCATCGTGGGAGCAGGGAGCAAGGACAGCTCTGTGGGCTGAGGTGCCTCTAAGTGTTACCCCAGAAATAAATAAATAAATATCCTGAAGCTGTGCGTGTCACTGGTGCAGCCCAGCAGAGCTGTCTCTGAGCCCTGCTCAAGGAGACCCTGGTCTTTGCCCTGTGTCTCAGGCAAGGGCAAGGGCAGGGAACAGCATTTTGAAAACACAAGCCAAACACAGGGTGCTCTGAAATGAAATACTTCTGCCTGCATAGGAGAGAATTTGGTTTCTAATTACTTGTTTCAAAATGTTTTCTCACAAACTTCCTTTGGAGATGGAGAAGATGGAAAAAAATGGGATGAGTGCTCCCTGGCCCAACCTCACTATCCAGATCTCTGCTTAGAGCTCTCAAGGAAGAAGAGCTTCCTCAAAGAAGTCTTCTGTCCACCTGTAATGCAGCACATATCTTTGGGAATTCCCTCTGTGCCCTGAGGTTTTGATACCCTCTGTAGCTAAGGAAGGAAAAACAAGTAGTCTTTACCTCTCTAGAGGTGGGTCTGGATACAGCCATCTGAGTCTCACATACCCCAGAAGCCTAGGAGAGCTTGGATGTGGACTCCTGTAACCTGTCACAGGGACAGGCTCAAACAGAAGCTGTTTGGATGTGAATCCAAATCCAAACTCCCACAGAGCTTCGGCTGCCAGTTGGCTGGGAGGCTTTATGCTATCTCTAATTCCACAAAAGAAACAAAAAAAACCCAATAAAGTAAAAGGTGCTTTAAAAATACCATGAGGAGAGAAACTGCCATGGAAATAAATAGCAAAAATAACAATGTTAACATGTCCGGTGTCACAGCAACTCTGACATTCAAGTAGTGTGGCCATGCCCACAGAGCTTCTCACAGCCACTGGCGGCACGGCCCAAGGGTCAGAGCTCAGCTGGTGCCCCGTTGCTCACTGAAACAACCCACTCCTCCCTGGGGCTGGAATGGATGTGAAGAGAAGGGGAGAGGAAAGATGGATGCGGTCCCCGCTGATAATCGGGCCTTGGCCATGCCCACTTCAGCGGGACAGACACACAGAGTTCTCGCGGCTCTCTCTGACGTTCGTGCCTGAGAAAGGGGCCGTGCTTCAGAGCTGGAAGGGATATTGCTTCAGGTACTCGCCCATGCGCCGCGGCAGGGGCAGCTGCTCCACGGCGGCCGTGCACCTGTTGATGCGCAGCCGGCACAGGTGCTGCAGGCTGGGCGTGCTGTCCCTGCGGCACAGCGGCCGCAGCAGCTTCAGGTGAACCGCGGCCGCGGCCATCTCCTTCTGCAGGGGAGGGACGGGGGACGGCGGCGGGTAAGGAGCCTCGGTCTTGCTCTCCGTTGTGCAGGACGTGACGTAGTGCTGGATGAGGCTGACCACGTCAGGGAAGGCCAGGATGCGAGGTTTGGACAGGTAGTTGGAGTCCAGGCGGAACCTGCTGTCGGCGTACTCGATGCGCACGTTGGTGGGCCCTCGGTTGGTCTTGACGGACAGGGTGAACAGGTAGCTGGGGTGGGTGCTGTCCCGCACCAGGAAGGTGCCCTCAGGCATCTTCTGCAGATGCTGCTTGGCCTCACTGGCAGTGATGGAACCCCAGTACCAACCTGGAAAAACATCCGAGGAAGAATTTGTTAGGGAAAGAACGTATTATAGGACTGGCAATATATTTAGGGAAGCCTTGAAAACAACCACGTTCAGGGCCTGGGAAGCAACCAGAGCCAGAGCTGGCAAGACCTTCATAAATTAAGACCAGGTTCTAAGGGTTTCCTGTCTATGCTTGTCATTGCTGTGCTGGGGCTTCGGATGAGGCTGGCGGCTGCTGCAGCAGCTGCAGTTTACAGAGAAAAATCAATCTGCTTTTTGCAATTCCTTCTTCCAATTCAGTTACAAAAGATAAAGCAATAAATTAGTTTATGATATAAGTTTGTAGATACACCTGCTGTGTGACAAGAGTCAGCCATGGCTGTGACAGAACCAGGTTCCTGTCTGAAGCGGGATCAGGAGATTCTTCCTGGTTCTCAGATTGTGGAGTTGGGTCCCTGCACCCTTCTGACCCTCTGACTATGCAACTGAATCTTACCAGATTCTCGCAGGTAGGAGAAGGTTTTTGCAATGCAGAGAAGGTCCTCTTCAGGGTCCCGTGTGTGAGGTGGGTTGCTGTCTGGAACTGGAGCTGCAAGGGCAGGCGCAGACTCCTCCTGGAAGGCCATAACTGGGAGAGGCTGCATGATGGGCTCTGACAATTCCTCAATGCCCCTGAGTGACAGTCTCCTGATCTTCTCCTCTGCCAGCAAAGGATGAGGTCTGAAATGAAAGGCACACTCTGCTATTTCTCCTTGCCTTGAGATGGGTTGCAGGGTCTGTTCAGTGCAGGCTACATGGTACTACACATGTTATGGTTTTACAAACAGATCCTCAGCACAATTGTTTCTGAGAGGCAAGGGAGGAGGAGTACAGCTAAAGATGAGTCCTTAGACACAGGGAGAGCGAGTTGGCCACTTTGGCCTTAAAAAAGGTGGTCAGTCTTGCCATTTAGGATGATTTGAAGCTGCTGTTTTTAGATATTGCCTTTTAATAGGTAGTTTCAGGGGCAGTAAGATTTATAACAACATTACAGCTTCATTTACATGATTACAGTATTGGAGTGTTTCTGTTTCTGCCAGTGGGATTGTCATTTACTGCATTATAATTAGAAGCAGAATTGGGAATAGCTTGGGTTTCGTCCTGCCCATCTTCTGTTCAAGGATGACCTGATCTGAAATGAATCTGTCACAACCCAAGAGTGAGCTGATCATGTAGGAGAACAGTGGGAATTCTTGTTTTAGCCAAGCCTGTGCACTACACCCACCCCACAGTTCAGCAGCTCGAGGGAGCAGTCAGTGTAGCTGTAATCCCTGCAGGACTCTACCATAGCCAGGCTGCTGGGACACGTATTCCTCTGTGTCCTAAAGTGATGTAGCTATTCAGCATCTAAATTCATTTTCACAGGAGCTCTCAGGGGTCATGGCTGCTCCTCCTCTGCAGCATGGAGATTCCCAAAGCAAAGCAGATCTCCAGGGGGAGGATGGATGTGAGAGACCAAGAAAGTCCTCATTCCAGGCAAGCTCCTGAGCAAAAATTAGTGCCTGTCTCAAGTGTGTGTGAGCTCTTTGCCTCTGTGCCCCCTGTCCTGCTGCATGTCCTGTGTTAAATCCCCCAACACACCTGAGATGTTCTTCCAGACACTTTAAAAGAAAAGATGGCTGAGAGAAACACACTCAGTCCTCAGTGTGACACTGCCACAGCACCACTGGAGCTGATGGTGATGGCAAAGGGTGCAAGCCAGCTCCCCACTTCACTGAAGAGAAGCAGGAGACTCTGAAGTCCTAAGTGCTTCCCTTCAGATCTTCCTCCTAACCTGTGCTCTGTGTGAACAGGGACACTTCAGGTACATAAATGAATGTGCTGTAAACTCATCTGTTCCTGATCAGAGCTGCACTCCACCACCTCTAACTGCCAAGACTCAAGTATGGGACAGTGAACAAGAAGGGATGTGGGAGGAAATTAGATTAGAGAGAACCTGAAAGCACCTTCATACCTTGTGTATGAGAACCATGATCAGTTCCACATCTCTCCATTTCTAAACAAACCATGGAGGTTTGGAGGAAGGTTTTGTAAAACCACTGGTAAATTTAAATCTGCAGAGAAACTTCTTGCCCTTACATAGCAAACCCCTTGCTATTCTGTTGGTATTTAGGAAAGAGCATTCTTTTTCCATGTGTCAAATCACATTTTAGAAGAAGGACACTTGCTTGAATTTCATGGTATCTAACATGTGTTTCTTAATTTCTATTAACGGGTAGGAAGCCAGGCTGAATAAAAGTAATTGCTGGCCCTTGACTTCACCAAGGACCCTTACTCGCAGATCTGCATTTTCAAGGGCTTTTGATATATACTTTGAGATCATTGTTGGAAAAGCTCTGAGTTCTCTTTTAAATCCTCCTGGAGATACATTTAGAGGTGTTGAGGGCTCCATTTTTCAATAAATTTGGATGTCTCCCTCTTAATATCATGGTGTTCACAAATGCCTAGCTACCTGTCTCCTTGGGGAAAGGAAATTCCCAGTTCTCCATTACCCCCCTTTTTGCACAAGGAGGACCATAAACCAGCTCAGCTGCCTGGAGCATGGTGCAAATAACACCAAGGTCAGGGATTTGATCCCCATACAGGTCATTCAGAGTTGGACTCTATCATCCCTGTGGGTCCCTTTCAACTCAGAATGTTCTGTGATTCTGATCCTTGCCTGTGCTGAACCTAATTACCAGTTGGTGCTGTGCAAAGAGGGTGGCTGGGGCCTGCTGGCAGAGCTGTGTCTGTCATACCAACTGTTCCCTGAGCTGAAAATGACTGTAACTGATACTAAGGATAATCAGTCCTGCACCATTCACTCCCCAGAACTTGAATATTGAAGTCCAAATGCCAAACCTCCCTGAACTTATTTTCTCCTGGAAAATTTTTCAGGCCTACCCTTCCAGAAAGGTTTGGAACATAAAGAAAACTTGTCATAGCATGGAACCTTTTTCTTTTTACATACCAGCTTCAGAGAGGAAATTAGGAATTAGTTGAGAGGTGGGGAAGGAAGGAAGGAAGAGATAGCAAAGCTGCACAGGGAAATGTCTGCCATGAACAGGGAGGAAAGTTGTTACTCTCAAGGGCTGTACCAGTTCACAGTTCCGTGCTCCAAAAACCACATCAACTGGGTGAATTTGTCAGTAAGGTTTCTTTTACAGAGCCCATGTGCTTGAGATGAGTTTTCCCACTGTACTTGGTCTCTGCTGCCTCACACTTTGTGCCACGTGAGGCTGGAGGAGCCCAGACCCCGTGCAGGCACTGTGGGGATCCTGCCACCACAGCCAGAGAAGGGCCGGGGTCACACGTTTCCTATTTTCCTTCTATACACCAGCCTTATGCCCCTACAAAACCCCCCAGAGCAGCTGTAGGCTCAAAGGAGCATGGTGGAAGAGAGCAGGATTAGAAATTTTGACAGACTGGGAGGTGCTGGTGTCCTTTGTATGTAGGTTGGAGAGAGAAGAGCTACAGCCAGGAGCAAACAGAGCAGCTCCAAGCACAGGAATGGGAGAGCAGAGGGATCAGCAAGTAATGGCAGACTACAACTTTTAATGCAAGAACATTTGCAAGAGGGTTAGGAAGAGTTTGCTGAGATTAGGACAGGTTGAAAAAGGTTTGCTGACGTGAAAAAATCAGCCCTTTGGTGAGCAAAGAAAGGATTGGCAAATAGTGCTTATAAGAGAGAAAGCAAAGGAAAGATGTGGAGAATCAGGACTGAAGAGAGCAAAGTGTTTGCACAACAGCTGTGAGGAGGAAGCAAACAACCATATGAAATTTGGCTTGTCTAGCTGGGAATCTGGGTGCACTCTCCAGAGAAACAGCAAATGAACTTCCCTGTTCTTTGGCAATTAGTGTTTCAGCAAGCCTTGGAACTGCAAGAAAGTTCAGGAGAATCAGATATGTCTGATACCATTTAGTGTTGGCTTTGTAGTTACTGTGCTGATAAGCTAAACTTTCTAACACAGTATTAACACTACAAGAAAAAGTGTGGAGCTGCTCTCCCATCAACCACATACCAAAACTCCACTGGGAGCTTGGTCTGATTAGAAGGGAGAGTATGGAGTCCGGAATATATAAAATCCTAGAGGATAATGAAAATGGAGCAGTAAGTGGTCTTCAAAGTAGACATTAAAAGAATAATATCTACAGATCTGACTCCTTAATAAACTCTCGGTGGGCAAGGGAAGCAGTAGCTCTGGTATGTTGACCCTGGAGAAAAGCTTCTGATAAGGGTTTCCCAAAGGCCAAGCTGAAAACTGAATTCCCTTTGCCATGGCTGTAGGAACTGCAGCTGCAGACTGAAAACAAGAGTGAAAACAAGCTCCCTTGCATAGTAGGAAATTAGTGGTAAGCAGGAGCTCTCCTTGTCTGTGGAACAGATTTTGGGGAGGAAATGGCAGAAAAATCCCCGTGCTTCGGTCATTGCGAGCAGCCAAGGAAGATTTTACTCTGAGGAAAACCCATCATACACTGAAGTGATAGGAAAATCTGACATGATGGCTCAGACTGAAACAAATGCTCACAGTTTCCAAGTATGCAGCATGTGTAAAAATATCAGGTGATTCCTACACACCAGGTATTCCTCTGCTAATGAACTGAGCTGGTCACAGGGACACTGAAGTGCCAACACATCAGTATTGATACCAGAGAAGGCACTTGGATGTCACCTGTTCTGAAGGGAGATGAGGAACTGTCCCCCTGTGTGCCCCTTGTGGCTCTCACTCTACAGAAAGCCGTGTATATGTACATACACTGAAACTCAGACAAAACTGACATTAATTTAGCATAAATATCTCCTCAGAAATAAACCAAAGCACCTAAACTCCAGGGACGATTTTCCCTGTAAGCAGTTTGATTCCAAGAGGAATTTAGAGAGCACCTATGGTGTTGGGTTGGTGTCTGCACTGGAGCTGTGTCTGCCACACTGAACAACACACTCCAGGTTATTCTCACTCCCCCAAAGCCTTCGAATACCGTGTAGTTTTTTAGCAGTAGAAAGCACGCAAGTCAGGAATACTTTATGGTTCCATGACTTAGGCCCTGGAATCTAAAACACAACCACACAGGACAGACACATAGAACTCAGCACTTAGCGGGTCAAAGTCGCTTCCATTCCATTACAGTCACACACGGCAACACACACGAGCTGAAAAACTATCCCAGAGAACCTTCCTAATTACAATTAGCAAAGCACAGCTTTTCACAGAAGGCTACAAAGTATCTTACCCCTGAACACAGAGGATCATGTCACTCCCGGACCAAGGGAAAAGCATTAAGTCTTCAAGAAGGTGGGAAATGATTTCTCCTCTTCTTGCCTCCTTTGCTTCCCCGAAGCAGCGAGTTCAGCCTCTAGTTGGGGTTCACGCTGAGAAAAGGCTGGCGAGTCCCAGCAAACCCCTTCTGCAGGTTGTTTCAGACACAGGAAAAGCCAAATAGAAGACGAGCTGTCCGACAAAGACTTCAGCAACTTTGGCCAAGAAAACGCGTGTCTTCTCAGTGCTTTAGAAAAAATAATATATTCTTGTTCTGCTTTTCGGAAAACAGCAGCAAAAAAGGTTTAAAAAAAAAACAAGAAAAAGGAAATTACATATATTTAAAGAGGAACTGATCTTCCTTCAGAGCACTCTGAAATAATAATAAATAGGTATACCAATAAATAAGATCTCCCCGAGTGCTGCGGGAAGAGCCGGAGCAATGACCTGTCTCAGCGCTGGCTCCGAAGAAATGAAGCTCCGTGGAAGGGAAAAAAAAAAAAAGGCAAACCTCCTTAGTAATCTTTTGTGTGTCCCTTTTAATCAGTTCCAGGAAGTGAGGGATTCCTGGAATCGTATTGTGTTCGCATCACTCTTCCTATATCAGCCACGAGGGGAGGAGGGGGGG
>VZTB01013914.1:679668-728781 GCA_013397245.1 Thryothorus ludovicianus | reverse complement strand
CGGCGCGGCTCGGGGCGGGAAGGCGGCGCGCACCTGCCCGGGGCGGCGGGGCGGACCCAGGCAGAGCCCGCCTTCCCCGAGCCGCTCCGGGAAGCCTCGGCTGGGGCCGCGCCGCCACAGGCAGGTAATCGAGCTCCGGCGTGGAGCTGCTCCCGCCCGGCTCCCGCCGCCCCCCGCTCTCCCGGGCTCGCCTCAGGGCTTTCCCGCCCTCCGCCGCCGCCTCAGCGCGGGGGGCTGAGCGAGCGGCCCCTCTGCTGTGGTAACGGGGCTGCTGCCGCCGGGACCCGCCCCGGGGATCCCCCTCAAGTCCCCAGCGGGACCCGCTCGGCTTTGGGAGCCACGCCACGGCATCTCCACGGAATTCAGTTTTTGGAGGGTTTGGTGGTCCCTGTCCCTCGCTTGTGGACCCAGGCAATTAAAGCACAGTCCCAGGGCTCGGTGCCTGCACAGGCAGTGCCGCTCTGAGGTTCAGTCGAGGTATTCGTAGTTCTCTTGCGTAATTTGGGAGTGTCGGGATGAAGCAGGGGACCATTGTGAGGATTTCTACATAAAACATTGAGGCAACAAGTGGTTGATGCGGGTTTTATAAGTTTGAAGCTCTGTTCTGTTGTACAGAGCTTAGCTGTAGTGTTGTTCCAAGACTCAGCAGTTACTCAGTTACTTTTTGTTGCAGTAAAAGCAGTGATTTATACCTTGGGCCTGAGTGAGAGCTGTGTATGGGAACTGGGGTGACGGGTCTGTAAAGCCGAAGTGTGCTTTCCTGAGGTGGCCTTCCACTTCTGCTCTCTCTGGCTGCTGAGAGAAAAGCGGTGAGGTGGGACCACAGCTGACATCAGTTACTAACGCTTGTTTACATTTTTACTCAGGACTAAATGGCGAGCACATGGACTGTTTGAAGCACTGGGTTTGATTGCTTAAGAGAAGGGGCTGTGCCGAGGATACCCCTCAGGAATCTGTCGGGTATCGCTGTCATCCCAGACTCTGCCCTGATATGGAACAAAGTGAAGGTGAACAGGAATCCCAGGCAGAGAGTCACGTGGAGAGCAAGAGCAGCGTGAAATCCTTGCCTGGGGGAACAGCCCATGTCAAGCTAGAGATAAAAAAACATGCAGTTACAGACGACTACAAACTCTCCAAACGTGTGCTAGGGTTAGGAATCAATGGCAAAGTTCTGGAGTGTTTCAACAAGGAGACAGGCCAGAAATGTGCTTTGAAGGTATGTGTGTTTTGTCTTTTCTTCTTTATTTATGATTTGGAGGCCAGAGTTCACTCCCAGAACCCTGTAAAAGCTACTTGTTCTGTTGCTTACCTTTCACAAAGAGTGAGGCATGAAGAATCTGAATATGTGGAAACATTTGCTATTGCAACACTGGAGTCCCAGCTTGAGCCTTTTCCAGAATATTCCGTGTAGTTTCCAGAATAATGTTATCAGCTGTGAAATTCTCATGTTCATATTTAAAAGACAAAAAAAGCGGGGGAGAGAACCATGTCTTGGTGTGTTCTGGGAGAAAACTTGCTAGATTTTGAATGAACATATTATGCAATACTCAAAAGAAACTATTTTGGATCTTGTTCAGTGAATAGGCCTAAGCTGTGAAACACTCAAATGTTCATTGATCTTCGGTCTTTCCTCTGTTTGAAGACTTTTCTTAAGGAGCAGTTTTAGTTGTTCATTTATTTTCCTACTTCATTTTTGCAATCCATTTACCAAAGGATATTTCCTGGGAAAGCACTGATTGCACCACTATGGCAAGTGAGTTTAGTAGATATTTATGGTGATAAGTACCACTTAAATAAATGGAGCAATAACCATTCATTAGAGAGCATAAAGCTTACTTGCCTTTTGTTCTGCAGCTTTTAAACTTGAAAATTTCCCTGATGCTCTTAAACCACATTAATAGGAAAAAAAAACCAGCCTAAATGAGAACCAGGATGGTTCAGTAGCAGCAGACTAAAAGCAGCTGAAGTAATCGTCATGAGAATTACTTATGGGTGTTACAGATTCCTTGCTGGTGTTAGTCTGATGAGTCCAGGAGGCTCTCAGGTATCCTTCCTTTCCCTAAACACACTCCATGTGTTCTGGGAGCAGAGTGGATCTGCCAGTGGTCAGCTGGAGGCTCTGCCAAGGCCTGGACATGGTCTCTACCAAACTGAACTGCTGTCCCCACCAAAGCCTTTGCATTGGGATAGAGAAGCCAGGAAAAACCTGGCAGCTTTGGGTACTGAAAAATTTTAATAGAGGAGCTAGGAAAGCTTATACTATAGTTTGCTGATTAATTCACGTGTTTCCAACACTCTCATGTACTTTATCACACTCCTTTGTATTAGCTGACTCACAGAAGTTTATCACAGGGAAGCTGGAGGTTTTGACAAACAGGCTGCAGGTCTGGAGTTTTGCACCTGCCATGGGGAGTGTCACATCTTTGCATCTCTGAGGTGATCTATTAATCAGGTCCTTCTGGAGTGCTAACACATTGATTTCTAAACTGTGAAGAAGGATAATAGTTAATGCTGAGGCTGATCTGCTGTTTCTGAAGAGTTCAGTGACTTTGTTGCTGATTAGAGATCTCATACGTCAAAGAGTTTGCAGTCATAAGGGCTGGAAGCATTTTAAAACAGAAGTTGCCTTTCCAGAGGGCAATCCAGTAGCAACAAATATGTTTCAGAGCAAATTTTGTAGCTTTGGAATGAAGTAGGAAGTATATTCCAATGTATATTAGCATCTGGAAAATATTTTTTTTTTTATTTTAGCCCTCAGAGTTGGGGAGAGGGAGAAGAGAATGGAAATTGCTATACCCTTATAGAATGTCTTCTGCTTAATGGGCTGGAGAAGCCTATGGTTTGTGTATAGCACTGATTAAGTTGGCTGATCAGTTTCAGAACTTTTAATATATATTGAGGACCAAAGTTCCACTACCCCAGTCATTACAGGTCAGCAATAGCTGATGTATCACTGAATTTACCCTGTAAATGTGTTTGTCATCCTGTTTTCCATCCAGCTGTGGAACATGAGCACTTTTCTTCTGAAAGGGACAGAGGTATGGCAGCAATATTAAGATGTTTATGAGTTCTCTGGGGAGTTTGAATGGCAGAAAATAGTTTGCTGCTTGCATATGTGTATTTCTTGTTGCATGGGTTTAAGTGCTGAATAAAAAGTTAAACATGCAATTAAGTAAAACTGCCAGCAGCCCAGAGAGAATCCTCTGCTCTCTGCAAAGATGGTCTAGTGAGAAGATTACCCAACAAGGAGGGATAAAAACTCTGCTTGGTTAATTGGCAAGAATAGAAAGATCTTTTCCCAGCCCTGAAGATATTTGCAAGGATGAAAATATTCAGAGGAAGATTTTCCTTTGTTTCTTGTGAAACTTGAACTGGGCCACACAAGCCCCAAACCTGCTCCAGATGTCACTTCAGAGCAAATCATCCACTCAAAGCAGTTATGTAAAAGGGACAAGAAACTTGGGAAAAAATATTCAGAAATGGCTTCAGAGCAGAATTCTCTGTGTAGGGACAACAGGGCCTTGCCACTGCTTGTTTTTCTCAGGTGTGATGGCAGAGTTATCTTTCACATACAGGAACAGAAAATGGAGGCTGATGGAGCTGTGGCAGAACAAACCCAACTGGTATGACAGGTAAAGAGAAATGGCAAGACTGAATTGCAAGTTGAACATGAAAAAAAGGGATGCTGGATGGATTTTTTTTTTTTTCTGGAGGTTGCTTGCACATATCCATTGAGATTTATGTATATTTGTGGACAAATACTTCAAGCATGAGAGTGCTTGCTGTAACCTGCTCCTGGGAGAGGAATAACATCACTCCTGCTGCTGAAGATAAAGCATAAAAGGCTGTTCCCCTTCACATCAAACTTGCCCATTAAAGTAGCTCCTGACTGGGCAGATGGCACTGCTTTCTGCCTGCAGGTTTTCTTTTAAATGGGAACAGAGCCAGCACAGCCAGGGTCTGGATAGAAATTACTCAATGGAAGGAATTTTAGCAGAGGTACTCAAGAGGAAAGGGCTTGAACAGGCAAAAATATTCATCCCCAGAGCCATATGTCAGTCAAGCACTCCATGCTGTAATTGGGAGGTCCCTGTTGTTGTTGTTGTTAGTCCATATCCATAATTGGAACAGGTTATAATTTCACTAATCATTCTGGAGTGGGAAAACACAAGACATCCTTTTGGAGATACTGCAGGGTTTTGGTTATTTTCCTAAAATGCTGTGTGGCTGAGTTTACTCTGCTGGGCATTGTGATTTGCTGCCTGGTTTACAATGCGCTGTCAGCTTTGTTTCTGTTAAATTGAAATGCCACACGCATTGCTGTCCTGCTCCAGAAAATCTCATCTGGTTTCTCACTTAGACACATAATGACATTTTGGCTGAACAGCACTGTTTCCAAATAGTGAGAACACGGAGATTTAGAAAAGTAGAAGCATAAACAAAACTGCTGTGCAGGACTGTGGCCTTCTAGAAGGCAGCTATGTTTTGGTCTCTGTCTCCTTTACAAATAGAAAAGCTTCTCAGATCTCTTTCCATAGTTGATCCAGAAATAGCTGTCAAGTGAAGTCTAGTCACTCTTCTATTTTTATCTCCTTTCTGCCAGCCTGCCCCCTTCTGTTCACTTTGCCTTTCGGGACTTTAGGGCAAGTTTAACCTCTATTTCTTTAACACTGACATCAGCCCGAGTGTTCTCTGCTGGTGTTTGCACTCCTCACTGTTTTAGGGAGAGGAGGAGACCAAAATAGCTGGTTACCTGTGTGGATAAATGTGAACTCCTGGGACTTGCCTTCCATTAAAAAAAACCCAACCTACAGCTCCTCTTTCTTTCTTTCTTTCCTTCTCCCTTATTTCATTTTTGGCACAAAATCCTGTTAAGTGGTGTCAAAATGATACTTCAATGTGTTTGATGATCTCCTTTATTTTTGTGGAAGATGGTAGGAAGGGCTCAGAGCTGGGATTAAGAAATAATAAGAATAGTGAAGCAGAGAGGTAGAGAGACTCCTGAAGGGTATTGGGGCTTCTCTGCATCTGCAGCTTCAGGATTTTGGTGGATGTTTCAGGATGTAAAAACAATGTTACCCATCATTGCCATACTGTTCATCCTCACTAAACAGTGCTTCATTCCAGAAGGAAAGGAATGACAATTCAGGCATAGCCACGAAACAAAGAGCCCTTTACCTTCAGGGAAGCTGAGTACTTTGGTTATGGGTGCATTGGCACTTCTGGAGTAGCAGTGGTAAACATTTCTCCCCTAAGCACTGGGCACATTCCCTGGGTACTGCAGATGCCTCCAGCCACCTGAGACTTCCAGGTTCAGGGTGTATGGATGGAATTGTTTAGGTTGGAAAAGACCTTAAAGATCATCAAGTCTGACCATTAACCCAGTGCTTCCAAGTCCACCACTGAACCTTGTCCCCAGGTGCCATATCTGCACACAGACCTTATCCTCTAGAATAAATAGTGAGTTAAGCCATCCCCTGCCTCATGGAAAATGTGTTGTGCTGCTGAGTGCTAGCAGAAAAGTGACTGTAACTTGCTGATTTGAAGACAAGTAGGCATAGCCCAAATGTTAAATAAAGCAAAAAGTAAACATGAAATTGAACACCCTCCTTGCCTTTTAGGTTTGAAGAATGTTTAGTGAATGATAGAAATGATAATTCTAGAGTAGGAGTCTCTGCTGTTACACATAAGTGTTAGCATAACTTTCTTCTCAGAAGGAAACAGGTAATGGAGAAACAAATTCAGCAAAATAAGTCATTCCCAAAATTATTCTTGGGACCCACACCCAGGACTGTCTAGAGAATGTTGTTCTTCTTTCCATAAGTGAGTTGCTGTGGACAGAGACAGGCATTCTGCCTCAGTTTCATTTAGTCTTGGGCTATGTTTCTGTCTCTCACTCAATTTTAATGTTTCTGATTACATTAAATAATTCTGCATGACAAAAGCTAATTGTGGGATAGTCTGTTTTCAGTTAGTTTACCCTGAAGCCAGGTCATGATTGCTCACCAACAAGAGACTCTGCAGTCCAAAATATTTGTTTTGCAAGTTATCTAAATAGCTGGTGCTTGTAAAATACCCTGCTTGCTGCCTGAAGTAAGATAATGACCAAGGCAAATGATGCAGCAGTGGAGAAAGCACTGCACACAGTGAAAGTGAAGGTTATTTCAGGCTGATGATTGCTTGTAGAATAGGAAATGGTAACAATCTTCTTAGATGCTGCAGATTGCATTTTTAGAAGAGAATTATGCCAGATTAAGAATGAAGCATTTCAACATTTTTGGCATATGGAAGAATAATGGTGTGCTAAGCTTAGAACTGTGATGACAATTTGGGGAATCAAGTGTAATGCTTGGTTAGATCTTATCCAGGGTGAAGCAGCTCTTCTGGAATGATTGTGTGACTCTGGAGGAAATCAGCACTTTCTAGTGAAGTATTCTGTAGTTCCCTCTTACCTGCCACCTTTCCTGCAGTGTTTATGCTGGTTTATCTCATCCTACAGTAAATTCAGTGTCAGTACCACGGCTTAGTTTGAGTAACAAAGTCTGGGATCTGTGCTGTAGATCAAAGCTGGATAGAGCATAGAATGAATAAGAGTTCAGAAGAGTTCTAGTTAAAGGCAGCCCTGTCTACAGAGGAGTGCCTAAAATATGGATAGCATCACACTGGTCCTTGAATTTTATCCTTCAGTGCCAATCTTGGTGACTATTATGTAAATATGCATAAAATACCTAAAATAACTTCCAGTCGATTAAAAAGTGGGTCATTTCTACTGCTACAAGAATTGTTTTTAAAGCAATGAGTCATTCAAGACCAGAGTCTTTGAGTCCTTTGTACTTATTGGGCCCAGACTGGCACCTTTCAAAGTGTCAGTTGGACTAGTTAATTTTTAAAAAACGAGGGCTTATCAATTTACTTTGAAGATCTGACATTCTTGACTGGTCTGTTCTTTATTTGAAATACAGCAAATAATTTAAAGAATAAAAAGATGGGCTCTGTCTGAAATAATGAAACCATATGTAATTTTTTTTTCCAATGGCATTTCATTAAGCCTAAAAAGTAGAAACAGAGAGCCAAATGCTATAAACCATTAAGTCATCTTTAAAAATCAAAACTATGTTGATGCTTTTTTGCACCTTCTCTGTTCTCCCCCAGTCTCTCAGCAAGCTGGCACAAGTTACAGCCTGACTTGAGTGGCAACAAAGCTGCAGAAGATCAAGGCGTTTTTCCCGCCTTGCCAGGTTCAAAGACCTGATAATGTTCCAGATAAAAGTTTTACTGCAGCTGCGGGGACGGTGCTGAAAGCAGAGCACGTGTGTGCCTCGGTCAGACACCGATCGCCTGACACCCTCCTCGGACTAGAAGACTCTTCTCTGTGTCCCCCTCCTCGCTTTAAAGAATAAATCCTCCTGTGCCATTTAACCAAAGGAAAACCTCTCTGAGTTGTGCTAGTGGAAGTCTCGTTACAGGTAACTGGATTTTGCAAATCAGCTTAAAGGAGCAAAAGAGCAGTACACAAGAATTTTAAACTTAATTTATAATACAAGTGTACTTCAGGTGCATTTACTTATGGTAATATCATGTGGAGAGATTCCCAGACTGGAAAAACCTGATAACATTTGGGCAGAATCATGTCCACACCTGAATGTCATGACTCACAAACGTGCCTTTTTCCTTAGTGCATTTTCCTCTGTCTGTGGTAGCACCCTGTGTAAGAGTGGCCTGGCCTGAGAATTAAATGGCTTCTTCTTGTTTGTGCCAGTTCAGTTTCAGCAGAAAGCAGAGATGATGTACATGCTGTGATAAATTCATGGGAAGCACAGAGAAGGAAGGTACCACTGTTATTGGGAGCAAGAGCCAATGTGAATTTGAGGAAGTTCGTGGATTAATATCTTGCCTAAGAAGACTGTTCCATTTTAATCCCTTCCCTATATGCAGTGATTCTTTTTCTTTAAGAAAATGATACAATCTTTGATTTATTTATACCATTGTGCAGTATTTCGCATCCCTAAATATTTTTGCAGTTGCTCTTTGCTTGACTCTGAAGAAGTTCCCATTTCTCATAGGACCTGAATATGCTTCCCTGTTTTGGAGGTTTTCCATGATAAATGTGCCTTTAGAGCAGCAGTCTTTAGGATGGTGTGTAATATTCTATTAGCAACAGTACAGCTGTCTGCAGAGCTTTATGTCTTTTATGTCTTTGGGTCCTGCAGAGTTGTTTTAAGTCCCCGTGGCTCTTGCACTCTCCCAAGACACAGTGACACTGATGGGAAGGGAAGTGGCAGGGATGTGGTTAGTGCTGGAGGTGGAGAGTAGATGACCTGCTCCATTAATTGTGAAACCGTGAGAACTTCTTTCCATCAGCAGCAGTGAAAGCTGGTGGTGTGGTCTGTCTGGATTAGGGTGTATAAACTGTAGGGATTGTGGTATTTTACACAGACTTCCTAAGTACTTAAGATGATTCAAAGCTCCGTAAATGAGATTAAGCTGTAACGCTGCAGCATTTTAATACCTCGGGAGTGAAGGGGGAGAGGATTCTTGCTCAGCATGTAAATCACGAGTGGCCTTGAGTTCCTGAATGTTTGTGATACCTGGCATTTTGCACTGGAGCTTTCATGGCCTTTGTTAAGAGAAAACCCAAATATTAAATTTGTGTAAAAGTTATATTTTCCTCCAGATAAGTTTGCTTGATTAATTTGTTTTAAAAACCCACAAAAACCAAACAAACCACCCTGAGTGTGCCATCGTTATGAGTAATTTCAGATGATCTGGATAAGGAGCCCGTTTTTATTAAAGTTGCACTGTGCACAGATCTTAAGTCTTGCCAGTTCAAACTCTGGCTCTTCTCCATGGGCTTTTTCCCAGGATTTTTTTTTTCTTGAATACACTTTTAAGGATGCTGGCATTCCAAGTAACAGGCCCTAAAGCAGCTCCTGGGATCTGAGTCAACAAGGGCTGAGGACAGATTTATTAAGACTGTTGTTAGGGGAGAAATCAGAAAAAAAAAAAGGATTACTTATGGGGTTTTTTGGATGGCATTTCTGAGATATATAAACTGTTTGGGAATGGCAGGGTGTGGAGCTGCTCGTGATCTCCATGAGCAGGACTTTGTTGTGCTGAGGTTTGGCTGGGTGGGTGTTTTGCCCAGGTGTGAGTCAGGCTGGGCCTTGTGAAAGCCCTTCAGTGCTGATTTGTGCCAGCCTTGGCTTCTCTGGTACTGCAGGGTGGGGTTGGGTGTAATGTTGTTTTTAAAGGAGAGCAGTTAAAAACTGGATAGGGAGCAGCTGCCTCACACACCTGTGTTCTGTGTTGGACTCCTGTGTACTCCTTAGCCCTGAATCTACCATGTATTTCAGGGATGAAATGTCTTTAAAATCCCTTTCCAGTGCTACAAGGCCTGGCATTTGCCAGTGTGCTCCTTGCCCGTTGTTTTAACACTGAGAAACACTCCCCTTTACTTGCTGGATTTTGAACCAAAATTGTATTTATTTTTCGTGTGAAAGATTAATTTCTCTCAGGGCCTTATTCCATTTTCCCACATGTTGCTTTTAGTCAATGTGGCTTTGTCAGAAGCAGTCTGGTTTCCACAGCAACGAGTTGTTAGCACCAAAGATGTCAGAGCTCCAAGGTAGGGAGGGGAGGGGGCTGCGTTTTCTGGCTCAGCTGCTGTGCCACGGTGCCGGCCTTGCTGCAGCCACGCTACAGCACAACGTCCCCATTGTCTTCGTGAAGAGTAAAAGCCTTTCATTTTGTTCTGCTCTTCCCTTTCCAATCAATTTACAGTCAAAATTTGACACTTGGGAGGTAGGTGGGGCTTGATGGTTCCTTGATGCTTTGAAGCTTCCTGTTCTTTCAAGCCCTCTCTGTGTTCTAAGGGTGCTGCTGTGTCCTCTGCTTTTTAAAGAGTTTTTCTGTGGAAAAAATAGGCCTTTTGCATAAATACAAACCCTGTAGCAGTAGCTTTGTGATAAAGGGGAGCAGAGCACTATTCTTTCTGACCCATGTTCAATGTCTGCCTGTGAATGATAACACGAAAAATTGTCAATCCTTCACCTTGCCCAGTAATGTGAAACCTGCTCCAATTAAACCTGCTTGTGTGGGTCTTCCAAGGCACCCATTTCCTTAGGGTGGGAACTGAGCCTCACTGCTATTGACCTTGGAATATTGCATTATTTAAAAGGATTTTCTAAAACACAGTTAACCTGTGAAATTCATTGCCCCAGGAGCTGAGAGGTTGTGATGCTGTGAAGATCTTGAAAGAAGACAGAGCTTCTCTGAGCAGTTCAAATGGAAGGAACCCCCTGTAGTTTTAATACACTGTACAAATTTGGCTGTGATCTTCCAGATCCTGTTGTTACAACTGATAAATACAAAACTGTCAGGATAAATAATGAAACTTTGAGCTTCAGAAGGCATATTGTTGTTTCTCTTGTGTTTATTGTACTGTGGCTGCAGGGGTACAATATCCTCCTGTCAAAGGAGAGGGAAATGGAGCTGTGGCTCTGCTCTGCTGGGGGCTGTGCCTTCGGGTAATGCCCATCCCTTGCACAATAGTTTCATGTAAGGGTGTGTCTTCCTGGGCAACCTGTACTTGTTTAAACTTGGATATAAACACAACGTGAAATAGGGGTTTTTTTGCAACAGCTATTCACATTTAGATCCTTTTTTTCCTCCCTCTTCTGAAAGGCAGGGCAGGAAGGCACTTTATGAGACTTGGCCTCTGGAAATACAAACAGTGTAAGGTTATTGAAACCTCTTTTCAGACACATTCTGCTCCTTATTTTCACCTTTAATATGATTAGGGTAAAACCCAACTGCTAAAGACAGTTAAAACCAAAAGCTGAAACTTTAGAGACACGGATAGTTAATACTTTAAACTGGCTTAAATATATGATGGAATCGTGCACCCCAGTGCAGGTTTTAATTCAACTTTTGTCTGTTTGCTACTGACTTTTAAAGGCTAAACTTTGTATCTGGAACTTGGAATAGAATTGCAAACTACTTTGGTAGCTGATTGCATTCTTACTCTTTATTTCACTTTCTTAACAAGTATCTGGCTTTGCATCAGAGCTCGTGATTTGTAAGTCATGCTTACAAAGGGCAAAACATCTGCATAGCTGTCTTGTGTACTAGAATTAGGTAGGTTTCCAGATTTATCATGTTTAGTTGGAAAGGTTTAAAGTTGATTTTTTTTTTTTTGAATGCTTGCAAACCTACAAAGTAGCATCTCCCAAGATTGCTGGCACCAGAGAGCAGGGAAGCAGACTGCCAAAGTGAGAGTGGTGCATGGGGAAAGGTCAATTAATATAGAAACAGTCCCAGTTATGGTGGATTGGTATCAAGTAGAATTTTTTCTCCAGTCTCTTAGCCCTGTACTAACTTTTGCGTGGTGCTGAGATGCTGTTGTTAAAGACCTCTTGAAGGTGGAGGGAGTGTGAGAGTGACTTCCCTTTCCAGCTAGATTTCAGAAGTCCTGTTTGCCAGGGTGTCTGTTGTGACAGGTATGACTGCCTTGGCTTGGGCTGGGCCTCTCTGTTGCTGTTGAAAAATGGGGCAAGACACTCAAGAGCTGCAAAAACTGACCCCTTGCTGCACTTGGGAGGAGGAGAAAGCAGCAGTATGCATTATTGATAAAACACTTCATAGAAGAACAATTAGTTCTAAGCCTTTTGTCCCTCTCTGCTGTCTAAATCAGCTGTGGAGGTGTGAGGGAGGGTGAATGCTGTGTTGTGTGCACAAAAGCCAAGTGTCTCAGGGAAAATCAGGAAAAAGTTCTCACAAGCATTGGTTCAATAAAACATCCAACAGAGAAGTAGTAATTTATTGTTAAATGGTTCTTGCTGTTTGTAACAGTCTTCATTTTTGGCAGTATGAGGTAATAACTGTGTAGGACTACTTGGGTCTAAAACCAAAGCAGGATTCTTCCTCTATCCTGCCAGAAGGGAGCAGGTTTTACAGGAGGGCAGTTCTGGAGGAGGAGAATGGCAAGAGCTTGGAGCCTGGGCAGTCAGTGTGAGAAAGGGCTGTGTGACAGAAACCTCTGAGGGTAGTGAGAGAAAGCATCCATGATCCTGCTCTGTGTGGAGCTTCTCCCATGTCTTCTTTCCCATCCATCCCAAGCATCAAAGCTCGTGAGGAGATTGGTGTTCTCTGGTTTTGTTTATGTAAACCCTCTAAAATCAAACACCTGAGGCCACTCAGTGTGCTGTGACTGTATTGTGAGCTCAACAACTGCTTTCTAACTCAGTCATGCAAGTTCCAGATATTTATTTCTGCTTCTTTTAAACTTGATCTTCTACCTGCATTTGAGCAAATTAAAATAGAGATGGCCTGGTAGGAAGAGATGTTGTTGTTATCACCACTGCTCACCAACTTCTCGTGTGCACAGCACACCACCTTCATCACTGAGGAGCATTGCTCTGTTTTATATTAAAAATAATTAACGTTAATGTGTCCCATCCTCCCTTGGTTTCCTGCTGTGTAGGGGATTACCAGGAGACTACTGCTTGTCATTCCCCCTTTATGTGCACAAGAGCATTAAATGCTCTTTGGCTGAGATTAACACTATTAATTTATTATTAATGTAAATTAAGGTTCTGGTTTATGTTGCTTCTTATTACCAAGGACTCCTCACCTTCTCTGAGGATCAGTATCCTTTAAAGCTCCCAAGTCTACCAGGTTTGGGTTTTTTTGCAAAACAGGATAAAACTCCCTCAGTTTTCAACTTTTTAACTTGTAACTATTCATAGGAGGAACTTTTCTAATGCAGTGATCCTACTGAGAAATTAGGCTGCATTAAGATGTCTGTTCAAACCTTCAAATGATACTTAAACTTTAATTAAAAAATAAATCAGCTTTAATAAGATAATTTATACTTTTATACCACATTTAATCTAAATCTGCAGGTTATTCATCGAAATACATTCTAGCTGTGGACTGTAGCAATCTTTAGATTCCTGTGCACGTTTTGTTGTATGATAACACAGAAATCTTGACTGGTGCTTTGTATCTGCACAGAGCAGTCGGTGTCCCTGCTTCAAAACTTGTGGGGGTTGTCTGTTTACTTTAAAGAACGGGTTAATGACCTTTATGAAGCCCTTTCCTAAGCACACAAACAGAATCCTGTGCACGTTGTGAGCTGTCAGTGTGTGTGTATCGGTCACTGATTCCTTAGGCTGACACAGCAGGAGCTTTGGTGGGACTGATGGCTGTTCAAGGTCCAGAGCTGACTGCTTGCTTTGGAGGGAATATTTCTGGGGAGCCCAAAATCAGTATTCCTGGGAGCTCTGACATCCTCCCCCTTGTTTGGGAGAACTTCATCTGCAAGTACTCGTGGGTTTGTGCTTACATTCAGTTTATTCCACGCTTTTTGACTTTTTTCTTCTGTGTAATCAGAGCAGAAGTTGATTCCCTTCTCTTCCACCCCCACCTTTTTCTGCTATTCATTCTCTGGAAGGGATTGCATTTTAACTACTAAATGTCAGTAAATGTCAACTTTTGCTTCTTCCCTAAAACTTCAAATTTTTTATTAAAAATTATATGAGGGAAAAGTAATCTGTGAGACATCACTCTTTACATTTTTTCAGTTTTTCTTAAATTCATTTAGCAGTCAATAAATAGAAATTGTAGTTCTGAAGTATGATTAAATTTGCTGCTAATTTTTTCCAAACTACTAAATTTGGTGTTTTCGATATGTAACTCTTTTTAATAAGGCACTGAAGAAGAGAAAAAGTAAAATACTCTAAAAATAAAACCAGAATTTGCACTCTTTTTCTGAGGCAAGATAGAACTGTATTATCTCTACTTTTTCTTTACAGTTGATACACTCCCCATTTAGTGAGGCTTTTCCCCCAATTTTATTTTATTTTTGCTAGTTGTATAGAAATACAAGCTCTGGTATATTATTTGCATGTTTCTTGTTTTCTGAAATCATGAACCTTGTTAGCTCAGAATAAAATACATTGGTTTGCCCTATTTTTCATGTTTGTATATATCTTTGTGTAAGAAAATGAGAGCCAAAATTTGTATTATTTAGAGAAAAGCAAACAAATAATCATTAATTACTGGGAACTGTAGCCCACTAGAGGCTTGTTAGTAACTGCAAATATACAACAAACCCAAACTTGTAGGATGAGTAACTAAACCAAAAATGTAAGATGCCTTTCTGCCTTTTTCCTGAAAAGCCTGTTGGAGTTTGGCTTAGATTAGGAATTCAGTTTTGAAGCTCTGTTTGTTTGCTCACTGACTGTGAAAGTAGAAGTCAGTAAGGATTTTGGGGAATACTCAGGCTTCCCTACGTTCTGTAAATCAGGGATATAGGAAAGAGGAGTCCCAAAGCAGATGCTGCTGTTTCTGTTCCATGTGGCAGGGCTGCCTTTGTGCCTCTGACCCTCCAGGAGCCCAAGGTTCTGTCATTTAACTCTGTCCCCATGAGATCTGTGTTCCAACTTCTACATCTGCATCTTCCTGTCTATCCACACAGGCTTATATTTTACACCTTACAATTTCCTAGGAATGTGAGTAGAAAAATTTGGATAGATGAGGCTTTTATTCTGCAGAATACAGCAAAGTTTACCTTGTTCTTTTGTTCAAGTATTCCCGTGGAAGGCTTGGAGGAGCTATGAGGCACGTTTAATATTTCTGATGTTTGGCCCAAGTACTTTTCACATGCAGTTGTTCCTTTTCCGTGCAGTTTTAGAAGGCTGGGGCAGCAGTGGGCAGAGTTCCCTGTGCTGTTTCTCTCCAGGCTGGGCTGTGAGTTGTGCTGCTCTGTGCAGGGGCTGCTGCCTGCAGAGCTGATCTGGGGGAAGAGCACAGCCACTGACTCCAGGCAAAGGAATGCACTGTGAATGCTCTAGGACAAGGAGTATTCTGGGATGTGTCTGTTCCCCCAATGCTCTCCACTCAGGAGGCATTTCCAGTACCACCTCCCAAATGGCTTCTCTGCTGAGGTGAGCCCAGTACAAGGCTGAGAGCAGCTGAGTTGATCAGGGTGATCTGGATGATGGCCCTACAAATGCTGAGGATGGGCCCAACTCAGTCTGTCAGTGTGAGTGCTCCTTTGGAGGAGCACCTGAGAGCACTTGGTTTGTTCAGCCTGGAGAAGACTGAGGGGAGACCTCACTGGGGTCTTCTACATCCTTTATGTAGAGCATAAAGGCAGTGGAGGGGCAGGTATTGATCTCTTCACTCACATGACCAGTGAGAGGACTCAAAGGAATGACATGAAGTCAGGGGAGGTTTAAGCTGGATATCAGAAAACTGTTCTTCCCCCAGGAACAGTGGGGCACTGAACAGGCTCCCCAGGGACTGGACCCGAGGCTGCCAGAGCTCCAGGAGCTTTTGGATAACACTCTCAGGGGCAGGTGGGGCTGTTGGGGTGTCTGTGCAGGGCCAGCAGCTGGACTGGATGTTCCCTGTGGGTCCCTTCCCCCTCAGGATACTCTGTTATTCTGCAAGGGCTGTAACCCACCATTGAACACAAGTGTCAGACTTCAGTCTGTAACCTTCATTTAGGGAAGGCAGCAAGGATTTGTGTCTGCAGTGGGCTGTTTGTAAACCTGATCCAGCTGTTAGCACTGCATGGCTGCTTCTGTGCATCAGCCTGCTTCCCCTTCCCTGACACTGCTGCTGAGTTGGGATCCCTGCTGGAGCAAGAGACATAGGTGTTATAAAAGCCATAGGACTGGCCAAACAGTCTAGGACTTCTTTAGTTTGATTACATTTATTTAAAATTCTCTTCTTAAAATGGAATCTATTATTCATTGCCCCACAAGTCAGGAAGTATGAAATAAGTATCTTCTAATTTCACCTATTTTATTGATAGCTTGAAATAGGAGAAAAATGGGCAGTTACTTACCCATATACTTTGTAAGACAAAAAAGTAAAGTACACAAATGATCTGATATAGCCTAGTAGAACTGAGGAAAATAAAACCAACTAATAAGTATAGTGGGGCTGAAAGACATGGAGGTAATGACCCTTACTGAAAGAAGAAAGCAATCAGATAAAAGAGTCTAAGAATTATTGATTTTATGATTTCAGTTAAAATAAAAATCAGAGTAGTAGAAAATTGCATATTTTTTTAAAGGCAGTGTGGTGGCACAATTCTGTGTAATATAGCACTGAAATGAAGATAATTCCCAGTTTTGATTATTGGATCAATCAGGCATTAATAAAGGTAGCAAGTTTTTTTATTCAAGTCTTTGATTCTTTACTACACCAGAAAAATTAGGCTGTATTTAAGCAAAGCAAATGAAGTTGCAGTAATAGATGCTGAGGGTTGTATTGTCATCGATTCCTCTGATTTTGTAATTTATTTTCAAGCAGAAGTGTGAGGTACAGATTAAGAACAGTAAAGTCATCAATACTATGTTATGGAATGAAAACAAAGTGGAGGACATGTACTTCTCCAGAAGATGTGAGAAATAGGCCAAAGTAAAATATTGAGCCTAATGCATGCAGATACTTGAGTTTACTCCTTCTGGGGACTCATTAATGGCAGCACAGCAGCATTAAAGAAGTGAAAGAACTTTCTGTGGAGACCCTCAGTTATATTTGGTGCATCAGGGTTGATCTGATTGGCTGCAGTAGTGCTGGAACCACTTTAATGTGTGGATGGAACTGCATTTGCAGCCTGCAAATCTCAGCATCAAGTGACAGATACTGCCTCTCAAGGAAACATCAACCATCTGAATTGTTCCACAGCAGATCGTTCTGGATAAGGGCTGTTTGAAGGGAGAGCAGTGAGGAAAGCTGAATAGATTTGAAGACAGCATCAGGAAAAGGCATCTCAGAATGCTGATTATTTTCGTGATGTAATTAGCCTCTAGAGCAGTATCAGAGTTCATTGTGGAAAGAAATAAAAATAACCACCAAAGTCACTGTCCTTGCTCAGGCAAAATATCCGTAAGTTGAGAGAGTGGTTTGTCTTGGTGAAGACATCAGATCTCTGACTAATGTGATAAATCTCATGTAAAAAGAGGGAAAAAAAATAGATACCAGGAAAAATGATGCTATTCTGAGGTCAATGCTATGAAAGCACTTACCAGGGAAAGAGGCAGAATTGGGCTGGACCAAGAACTTTGCTTCCTGATGGGATTGCCTTGGTCTGCATGGCCTCACACATCTTAGTATTCTGACAGATTTGAAGGATAGTTTTTCCTGCGCTGAACTGAAATAGTTTTGCAGGAGTTGTTTGAGCAGAAATTTTTCAATCTTTTCCAGTAATAAGACTAGAGGAAAAAGTTGTTTTGACTACTTAAAGTACAAATTTAGTGTCCAGTCATTTGCCTGTTACTTGGATTTGAGGTTTATTGAGGGGTGAATTTTGTTCTGGGCGTGCCTTGCCCTGTCATCCTTAAAATGATGCCAAGTTCCAAATCTGTAATGATCAGTCTGCTCTCACATACACAAAGCTCCCTCATAAATAGCAGTTTTGTGTTGGTAAACTGAACGTTCAAATGCAGGAGATGTCAGGATCCATGCTGTGTTTATACTTCTGATTATCTTGCACTCTGTATTTTCTGTCCCACTTAAGGATTTTTCAGCACACAGATAACAATATTAGAGTGGTAAATGATTGATTTCAATGGCTGGTTTCATTGTCATTGTTTGGGATATAGATTTCTTTATTTCAGGTTAGCTTAGACCTGCTCTGAAAATAGGGTTTGGGTTTGTTTTGTTCATTTCCTTTCCTTTCCTCTTGGTTGTGCTTTGAGGAGTTTTCTCTCTAGGGGCTGGATCACTGTTATTTTCACAACGTGGCTTTAAGAGAAGTTTGCATTGTCTCTACTTTGTGTATGTGGAGCAGGAGAACAGGTTAAACTTGTAAAATTCCACTGAATTTTGTGAGCTGCCTATGGAATATCTCGGGTGAGGGTGGCTTGGTTTTGGTTCCCCCCAGAGGTACAGATTGCACTTGAACTCAGTCGAGCTTTTTGAAGCCAAGCTGTGTCCCAGCTGGGAGTGCCCAGGATTTGGCAAATCCTGCTGCAGCCCAGGCCCTGGGAATGAGGAATAGGCAGTTACAGGGTACCTGTGATGCTCAGCTGGCTCCCTGAGCATTGCACGAGGCATCAGGGAGAACAAGAGGAGAATCTGGATTTCTGAGAGTAGCATTGAGCTGTGGTTAAAGCACAAGACATTTCTTTCTTAAGCTGTGCTTTCCAGTGTGTGTGGAATGCAGAAGGGGTGGGAGGGGCTGAGATGGCAGTCCCTGGCACTCTGCACCCCAGCCTGCATCCTGGCTGGCTTCAGGCTGTGCTCTGGGGTAAGGAATAGTGTGTGATAATATTGTGTTTAATACCTACAAAGGGAGCAATATTCAGGTTACTCAAGCACCTTAATCCTGAAGTTCACTAATCTTAGAAAGGCTATTTGAATCGTATTATAAAATCTGTATTTTACTTTTGGTAATTGTCTCAAAGGTCTGATCTTAGAAAGTAAAGATAGACAAATGGTTCTCTTTTTTTTCTGCAACATTTTATTTATTATGTATTTATTGAAAGGGTATTAAATGGTTCAGAGAAAACAATTTAGAGAAACAGCAGAACTGATGGAATTTCTCAGTTCTGCTGTGTGCACAGAATTTATATTATTAGAATTTATTACAGCTTCTGTCATCTCTGTTGAAGATTGCCAAATAATTTATGCCAAAGCACCCCACTGCAGTAAAACTGAGAAAGTGACATCCAGAGACAAGTTTTGTCCCAAAAGAAGTCTGTTACCCAGGAAAGTATCTGAGATTCCTGACTCCAGTCTCTTAATGGCAAGAGCTTAGGCTCTTGACCAAGCCATAGCAGTCCGTGGCTTGCCTGTATGTAAATACTTTATCCTGTCAGTGAAATCTTCCAGGCAATTGCAGGCCCATGAGCTGCAGGAAACTTGGAGTCAATGCCACTTGGAGAGAGTCTCACAGAAGTGCCTTCAAGGAACACTGCTCAGGAGGTCTGTGCTGCTCGGGTTATTGCTGATGCTGCCATCAGTCCCTTCCAACAAAGCCTCGCTGTTCTTCCTTTGTTCCTCTGAAGCCTTTCCAGCGAAACCTGCGACCTGGGCCTTGTCAGCTTTACTGCTAATTGATTTATTTTTTAGTCAGGAATAGGCAAAGAAGATGAATCAGTTTTTACTTCTTTATTTTTCTTTACAAAAGTTACCTCATTTGCCTAAACTGGATCAGAACTTCAGGGTTTTGAGTAGCCAAAGCTTCTTTTACAAGTACTTCTGTGTATGCAGAAGATACACTGCAAATGGCCCTGGTGGGAAAATAAACTGTATAGATTGGATTTTCCTTTCAAAATTTTATTGGCCTGGCATTGACAGCTCAGCTGTGTAAAAGAATATCAGTGTATCTGATGAATTGGAACATTTCTGGAGTTTTGGAACTGTCAGCCCTGTGTGCTCTGAGCAATGAAGAGGATTCTTTTGGGGATATTGCAGGAGAGATGGGAGACTCCAGGGCTGGAACAGAGGGAGGTAGATCATGGGATTTTGGATGTGATACCTGCTCTCTTCCATGTGTTGAATTGGTGGATACCACTGTGAATTTTATACTAACTCTACCCAAACAATAAAGTCTTGGAAACAAGATGTCTGAGCTAAAGGTACAATAAATAATAAATCTCTACTGAACACAAGAGATTATTGATAATAAGAAAATCTATGGCAACAGTATTAACAGGCAAAGAGCATGGAGATGGGAAAGATAGGGTGAGGAATGTGGCTATTGACTGCATGCCCTGGATTTTAGGACAGGCAAGAAGAAATGTGTTTTAGAAGGTTTGCATAGTCAAAGGAGATAATGTTATCTTACATGCCCTAGATGAAATCTGGACTGAGAAATATTGGGAGAATGTACAACAGTATAGACTATTTATAAATCTG
Organism: Thryothorus ludovicianus; assembly: GCA_013397245.1. NCBI lineage: Eukaryota > Metazoa > Chordata > Aves > Passeriformes > Certhiidae > Thryothorus > Thryothorus ludovicianus. Next base: position 708,900 of record VZTB01013914.1, on the reverse strand, counting down.
TAATCTTTACCTTTGACAGTATCTTTACAGAATGCAACCTTTAATTTTCACCTTTCAAGTGCCAGAGAGCATTGGGATTTAAATATCTTTCTATCTTTTTCTTCTGCCAGATACCTGTTTGGCTTTGTACCTTTTGCAAGGTATGTAAGACAACTGTGTGGCTGTACCCAGGAGAACAAAGTTATTGCACACATTGCAAAACAGCCAGGGATTCAAGGCCAAGGCCTGCAGAATTGAACAGAGCTCAAAGGTGGGGAGCATTTATTTACAAGCTTCCAAAGACATGGGCACTGTACAGCTTTAAAAGTTGCTGCCAGACCCGTTTTGGGCAGGGTTGTGGTAAATGTTAGAATTTCAAGTTTCCAAACACATCTAAAGGAGGATGGCAGGCTCTGTGGCTCACTTCACTTGATTCACACTCTTGGATTGGTTTCTATTTCATTTTTAGTTCCTCTAAATAATTGCTTAATTTGAATATGAAACTTTATGGTTTTTTTATCATTATTTTTTTGGTTTGTGGGTCTGGTGTTATTCTGGGGTAGCCAGAATTTGGGTCGTGAAAAATAGGCACTTAGTCATTTGAGTTAAGCATCCAGACTTCAGTCCTGTTCCTGCAGCCAAACCTTATTCCATCTTTCTCAACAGGCAAGATAATTTTTCTTTCTGATTCAGAGGCTGAATCACCCTTTATTAGAAATTGCCTGGGTAAGCACGTTACAGAGTTGTGAAGAGACTTCACTTTTACATTTCAAGTCCCAAGTTCTTGTGGTCCTTTCACAGAAGATCCCCTGGTTTACATGAGTGAAACAGCTATTTCTGTACCAGTCCTTTGGGAAATAGCAGGAGTGTTTTTCCAGTAGTCCTTGCTATGGCAGTGTATAATCCAGAAAGTGAATGCAGCTGTGGTCTGGCATCCCCTGAGAGTCCTGGGTGCAGCTCTCTGCTTCTGCCACTCATGAAACTTGCCTTAAGGGTGTCTTCCTTTTTCAGGCTCTCTTCTGAATCCCCCTCACCCTGTAATGAAACCGTGTATCCCTAAGGAGGTTTTCTTGCTAAGGCTCACCTTTGCTTTTGTTGTGTGACAATTGGTTTTGGAAGTACCTCTCATAAAACTGAGCAGGAAATGGTATTGTTATGGCATGAAAACTTTATCAAAAACAACAATTTGTATCCCTCACACCAAGAAACACCCAGGAACTTTAAAAACTCCTCACCAGAAGTGAGAACAGCCATACCTTCCAAAAACAGACCGTGGTTCCCCCTCAGCTGGGCTCGGAGGGATTCAGGGCTTTGTCCCTATTTTGCCAGCTTGTGTTTCAGGTGTGGAAACTGGGAGACACTGCACACTGTAGGCATGCAAAGAGTTCTCTGTAAGAGCTGGAAGGACTCAGGCAGTCCAGTGGAAGACCTTCATCTAGTTCAGGCAGAGCAAGGAACTGGAAGGAGATCTCTGCAGCCAGACTTAATCGGAATTTGGCTGTGCATTATCTGATCTGGAAATCTCTTGGTGATTTTCCATGGTGGTTCTGTCCAGGACCTATGAATGCTTTTTTACCAATTTGCTGTATATTTTCATGTGGAAACTTCTAGTTTTGACTAAAATAGTTCTTATCTTGAAGTTGGAAATACAGATAGTGATAGATAATTATAAGTTCTGGCAGAGCACCCCCCATGTTCAAAATATCACAGCCTCTTAGTTTAGAATAGTCACTTGTAAGAAGAAACTGAGACTTCAGGAGCTTTGAGTTTTAATGCATTAAGGTTTGAAAAATGTCTCCAGATCCTGCAATAGTTGATATCATCATTTAGTATTTAGAAGTGTTTTGAAAGGGATCGCATTTGATGACCTGGTTGAGCTCTCCCTGCATAGCTGTGTGATGAGAACAATGTATCACTGTCCTGATGTTCTTTACACAGACCTTCAGGGATTCTCCTCCCTCAAAACCGAGGGCTAGGAGGGTGTTGTATTGCACTAATGTATCAGTGAGTTATTATTTTGCACTGATGTATCACGTGTTTCATTCTGTGCACCCTCCTGGATCCTGTAGTTTCTCCTCCTTCCCCAGGTTAGTTCCTCCCTTCACCTCTCCCCATCAATTGTTTCCCATTGGCTTTGGTTCCTTTCCTCTGCCCCCCTCCTCCAGTTGTTTGGTCTCTTTTTTCTCTCCTTCTTCCCCTCTCCCCCACTCCCCAGGAGTTGTTCCACCATTAAATCTGTGGGACGTGGTCCTGAGAAGAAAGGGCGCCTCTCCCTTTTACTTTGTGTCCGTGTGGATTTGCCAGGTGCTCTGAGGTAGCCAAACCAGCCCCCCAGGGAGCAAATGCTGCAGGAGTGGAGAAGCCTGCGGTGGCAGGGACACTGGGATGTTCTTGGGAGCTGATCTCCTGCTGGTTGTGAGCAGCCCTTGTAACTTCCATCAGAGACTAAAGGGGGGGCAGGAGGGTCAAACCTGTGTCTAAATTTAAAAACAAATAACCCCCTCCCTTGGGTATGAAATGGTGAAGATGGATCAAGAGACTGTTTCTAAAGATTTGCAAAGCAGCCCCTGCTTGGGAAAGTGTTACATGCCCATATATAAATAAACATAAAGCATTTTTGGTAATGGGAGGAGGGTTAACCCATGGAACTTGAAATTACCACCACCTGACAGGCCTTGGACAAAGTCCTGCATATTAAGCAGGTGTCATCCAGATCTTCTGGGGTGTGGCAGGACGTTCAAAATCTGCAAATTCCCCTTACCCTTGCAGTCTCCACCTGGGGATGTGTCTTCCCAACCAGAGGGAAGATGATCATGGCTGGGTGCCTTTTCCCCTTGCCACTGCCTGCTGGGAAGTGTTGGAGCAGCTCTGTGGAGGGAGCAGCAGCTGCACGCTCGGACAATCTGTTTGCCTGGTAACATGGCTTTGCTGCAGGGGTGTTTTCCTGTTTCCCTGGTGGGTCACATCCAGGAGAATGAGGGTGGATGAGCACACACTGCTCCTGTGAAAGCATCGCCTCAGGAGTCAGGAACACTTCCCTGGCACAGCTGTTTCCAGGGTACTGATGTTAGTTGGAAGCAGGCAGGTGGCTCCTGAGTCCCTTTCCTGTTGCCCCAGCTTTGTCACTCCCTCCTCCCCCTGCCTCAACCCAGACTCTCTCAGACACGCTGACTTGTGGAAGTGAGCCAACATTGCAGTGTACCACAGGCAGCTACTGCTGCAGGGAGAGGAGGGGAAGGACAGTGCCTTAAGAAAGGGAAACTGATATGCTTCAGCTTGGAAACATGAAAAGGATCTAATTCCTGGGATGATTCTTGTTTTTCATCAGTGCTTTTGCTACATCTCGTTTTTCTGACCCCTGTGCAGTCCTCTCAGCATGGTGTTGCTTTAGACGAGACATCAAAGCATCAGACTTCCAAATATTCCTGAGATCCTCCTCCTCTTCCTTTTTCATGTACAGTCATGAGGCAGCCAACACAAGGCAGGGAGAGAGAGGAAATTATTCAGGAATGTGAATGAAATGCTTTTGATTTTGGTAAAAAAAACACTCTTCCAATTAAACTGCTCTGTTCTACCTTTGTGGTGTCCAACTGCTTCCTGTCAGCTGGTTGCAGGGAACGTGAACCATTCCTCTCTAACCTCTGTCAAAAAAATGGAACATGGATGTTGGGGAAGGAGCTCTCTGCTCACACCTCTCAATCCACAGCATATCCTGGTGTAGAGAAAATCTTTAGAGTAGGCAAGGTGGCTAAAAATTGAAATAAAGTAGGCAGCAAAATGGAAAGATGTTCCCTTCTCTTGGGACCACTGTGGAAATAAAGTCTGCTTGCCTGGAGCAGCTGGGAGCTGTGATTTAGCAGGAATAGGAGTTCTCAGCTGTTGCAGCAGAGTCTCCAGGGCTTGGGTGCTTGGACAGGCAGGATGGGAGCCTGGATGGGCTGGGCAGATGCCAGGTTTGGATGAAGAAGGGGATCTGTGGTCAGGAGGCTGGGAGTTAGGGGGATAGGGCATTTACCTGATGAGAGGATCTTGATTAATGGTGGCTGGCAGGGTGTTTAAGGTTTCTGAAAGGGAGTGTGAAGGGGTGCATGGCTGTGTATGAACTGACAGATCCCAGCTGCGTTCTAAGAAATGTTTTCCAGCGTTGTGGATATTAAAGAGCACTTAAGTAATGAGTTCTGTAAGGCATTAGCTGCTCCAGGAGTGTGCTGTGGGGCTTGAAAGTCATGCTGGGTTCTGCTGCCATTGTATCAAAGCAGAGCTGTAACCAGAGGTGGCTGAGCCAGTGCACCCAGCAAAAGCCATCAATGGGAATTGTAACATAAATAACAGTTTTACTGCAGTGTCACTTGCCTGTGTTGATTCCATCTGTTGAATTCCCCCTCCTCCCAGAGTATTTTTCTTTGCTTTCCTTGCCTTTCCTAGGTACTGGTTTACTTAGCTGTAGAACATATATTCAGACAAAATAAGCACAAGAAGTCTTGGGAGAGCAATCTACTTTTTCTCTTAATGGCTTCCTTTGCATTTCTAGCTCTGCTGAATGCCGCAGAGTTTTGTTTCTGTTCACAGTCACACTATTCCCTGTCTTGTCGTGGCTGTACACTATTAGCAGTTGCAGGGATCTTTATGCCTGGGGGACCATTAAGCTTCCATCCACAGAGCTATGTGCTGAGTTGTGCCTTAGAAACAGATACAGATCTTTGCTTGAAAATACCATCAGCAGAACTTGCACAGACATGAGTGTGAAAACATATAGCAGTGATTTGAAGCACTGAAGAAATCTTACAGTGTCCTTGCTGAAGGCTTTAGGGCTTTGTTTTATTTTTGCAGACGAGTTAAGTTGCCACAGGTGACGGCTTTTAGGATTGAGTGTTTGATGCTGCACTGGCCAGAGTCACTCCAGTCAGATTCCCAACAACTGGGTCAAATCTCAGTATCTCTGCTGTGAGAGATGTGAGGTGGAGTTTCTGTCAGGGCCACTGATTTCAGGGACTTAGCAAGCCTCCCCTTAAGGTAATACTTAAACAAAATAGATGAGCCCCATGGAATGGAAGAAGGAAGACTTGAGAGCTTTTTATTTCTGGGTTCTTTGGATGATTTAGGAGTACTTGAGACAGACGCAGCAGGAGAGAGGCAGTGCTTGGTCATGCGACAGAATGCACAAATGTGGGTGTAGAGGAAGGAGATGTCGAGGAAGAACAGCTCTGTCTGAGAAAGAGCTGGCCTGGGGTGGCACACTGCCAAGCTTTGCATGCATGGATGGCAACCTGAAATTCATGTGGAAGGGGATGGGAAGTCAGCTAAAAGGGAGTTTAGGTGTGTGGGCAGTGGTATGACAGGACAATATCTTTGTTCTGAATTTCTCCACTGGGGCCGTGGAGGAGAACAGAGCTGCAGATATGGGGGGAAGCTCATTAAGAGGTCCCAAAATGGGTCTGGGGTGCAGAGAAGGGTGAAAAGAGAGATACATGGCAAATGGCCACAGCAGGAATCCAGCAGGCAGCCCACAGAGCCTCTGTCAAAGCCTTCCTGGGAGTTCTTAAGTGATTTAGTCTTCATGACTGTAGTCAAACATGCAAAAAATACAGAGAAAGGCTGGAGGACAGCTCAGGTTTCTCTCAGAGCTACTGTTATCTGTGATTAATGAGATTAAACATGTTCCTAATTTCTGCTTCTACCTTGTTTAGTATTATCACATCTGTGTTAATTTTCATACTGCTGATTAGTGTGAAGGCTAAGAAAGAGAACATCAGATCTCAGTGCCTTCTTGCCACATCCTGCTCCTGCAAAGCTGTGCCATGGCTTACTAATGTTGGTATCATTGCCCTACTGTCCCCCACACACACTACAGGTGATTTTCATGCAGTTAGAATGGAAATTAGAGCACTTGGAATAACATCTGTATTTGCTCTTTTCCCTTCTTTCTGTGGAAAATGCATGTTGAATGCCACTACTAGTTAGGTATGCTGTAGAGGAGTTTTGGTTTTATTTAAGAAAAACATAGGTGTAAGACAAAAATACAGCAAAATATAACAGAAATGGTGTGTTATTGGGAGGAAGGGGGTTAGAGATGGTGAAAATGGAGCTTAGTAGATGTCACTGCCAGTATTGGGAAGTGTGTGAGAGTATCACACACATATCCTGGCATACACATTCCAGCCCATTTCATGGCCATGAAAAATGCTGGTGTATTCTGGAGGTATTGCTGCATCACAGTCATTGCACAGAAGAATGTCAAAGGTAAGGAAACACAACTGGCACTACAGAAAATGCATAAGGTTTTTTGTGGTGGCCATAGTTCTTGTGGAAATCTGTGTCTCAGCCTCAGGCTGGCCCCAAGACAACTCTGAGTCCTGGACAGGCAGGATGTGTCCTCATTGTGGGAGATTTCACTATGGCAGGTGTCAAAACTGTTTGCTTACATCTCAAAGTTATAAGTGATCCTCTGTTTGCTTTGATTTAAGGCATAACGATCTTAGACATCTGGAAGATCAAGACTGTAGTCCTGAATTTACTTTAGTGTTCTATGAATAGCTGAAGTCATAGCAGAGGGAAAGTTTGATAGGCTGAAGATGTGAGGAAGTGCCACGATATTTTGTACTGCTGGAATTTTCTTACACAGCAAAGTTTCAGGAGCGATGTCCATTCATTTTGCTCAGCCAAGGAGCTGGAGATTACTGAAGCCAAGCCAGCTGATTCCTTGTTATCAGAATTTATGAAATCACAGCTGGCAGGAGTGAAGTTTGTGTTGACGGTTGGTTTTTTTCTTTTTTTTTTTCTCTTTTTTTCTTTCCCTTTTCAAAAGCAAACTTTGTATCAGACACTTGAGTGAAATTATGAGGTAAGAAATGTCATAATTTTCAGCTGGGATTTTAGATTTCCTTTTCCTCAATTTGGAAATTTAGGAAGAGTGAAAATAGTGGCAGAGCTAGAGATTATTTTATTTTAATCACAGGTGAGCATGTCTGGGTTTTGGAAAGGGCTTTACAGCAAGTCTCCCCAGCTGCTGAATATTGACTGCAGGTGTTGAATACATTGCTGGCTAAACAGCTTTTTGTGGTAGAAGTTGTCATCAGGAGAAGGTAGAGAGAGGGGCTAATTTCTAGGCCTTCTTGTATAAACAAGTGTTTGAGAATGTTCCTGTCTGGTAGCAGCATGTTAGTAGCTGTTGGTGATTTATTTTTCTTCTAGAATCCATTTGCAGTGTTTTGAATACAACAGAAGCCACGTGCAGCTGGTTTGGAGCCTGTCACAACTGAGAATAGCTGGAATCTTACAGTGCCAGGAGGAATATTTTTCCATCCACACAGAACTAGCACAGTATTAAAATACAAAGTAATATTATGGTTCTAGCAAAATACATAGCTTGCTTTTTATTTAAATCTCTATATACCCTGTGGTATTGAATGTACAGTTGCATATGTTTGGCACTGCAGTTCAAATACATTCATGTGAGGTTATCAGAGGATCAGGAAAGTCACTTTTCTTTGTGGGCATTTTAGTTCATTTTTGTGCTTCCTTTTATGTCAACCTCACGTGTGCAAGGGGATACCTTTGAAATGTATCCTGGCCCCCAGCTTTGCCATTTCAGTTGCATTCCCTGTATCTCCACTAACATTTATGAGCAAAGGCAGCTGACCTTTGCACAGTGAATGGCTAGTTGCATGTGTAATTAGAGCATTAATAGTGCTATGTCTCATTTATTTACCTCAGGTTGTAGAGTCATAGCAAGTGTCTGGTGGTGACTCGAATACTGCTACAATAAATAAAATTCAGAAACCACACCAAAGTTATTTTTGAGAGACCTGGTTGATTCACTGCAGGAGAGAGGCTTGGAGCAAAATAATATTTATGTGGTGTGTGCTCTCTAGGGATGGAGAAGCAGGAGTGAGCAAAGTTCTTCAGCAGACTTGCTGTTTGTCCAGTGTTCAAACTCTAAGGAAAAAAAAAATCTCTCTGTTAACCTGTTCTTTTTATCTTTCATTCTACTTTTTTTCTCCTGTTTTCCCTTTAAAACGTCTGTGAGGAATTTGAAATCGTGTGTGTCAGCAGGGAGCTGGTTTCAGCATGGCTCTGACTCCACGTGCAGAGAATCCTCCCCGAGTCCTTTGCACTTTCACTTGTGCTGGCAAGATCCCAAAGATCTGCTGCAGCTTTTGCCATTTCCAGGATTAGCTGAGTAGAGACTGGAAGAGTGGAGGGAAGAGGTGGATAGGGAAGGGTCCTTCAGTGCAGGCAGTACAGCCCTGACACTCAGTAGGGTGAGGGAAAGGATTCAATTCCTCAGGCAGCAGTGATGGAAAATGGTGCTGCTCGACTGTTGTTCCTGTGGTTAGCTCGGAGAAGCCCACCTTTGGGACTGTCTGTCTGTCTGTCTGTCTGAGCCCCATGGAGAGGCCAGGGAATGCCAGCTGCAGTGGCAGCTCTGCAGGAATTGGGATGACAGTTTATTTCAATGAAGCCTCCAAGCAGGTTTAATTTCCACCAGCCCAAGCTGGATTTGAAATAAGAGTAGAAAAGTGGAAGGTGTACAGATGACCCTCTACCTGCCTGCCCTGGTTTTAGCCCTTAGCTGTAGAGTGGTGCTTCAGTACTAAATAATTCAAGCAGAAGTGTGTTGCATAGTTTTCATTTGAAAGAACAAAATCGATGTTTTCTTGGAGACTTGCAGGAGTGAATTCCCCACTCTCTGGGCTGCCATTGCAGGCACACACATGGTTCGTGCTGCAGCTCAACTGATGGCACTGCTGGTGCCTGTGGAAGGAAACCTTGAACATTTCAATTCCTTGAGTGTTCTAGCACAAACCATGGCTTTATCCCTCCTGAAGAGACCTGGGAACAGATAAAGATTGTTAATACTGAATTAAAAGATATATTGGAAATAATCAGGATGTAATAAAAGATAAAACGTCCAAAGCCATACTGATAGCTCTTTTTTCTTTTCTTTTTTTCTTTTTTTCCCCCTTTTCTTTTAGTAGCATAGGGGAGGGAGGGGATGAAAGAAACATTATCCAAGCCTCTTTTTGCCATCTACCCCTCTTGGATAAAAAATGACTGGAAGAACTGCTCTGCTGCAAATGGTATCAGGTTCTGTGCTTCAGCGTGAGTTCAGTTCCCAAGGCTTATCTGTAGGATTCAGCATTTTTGTAACAGCCACACACAAAGAGAAAAGCAAGCAAAAAGCCCCTACATTTAGCCCCTTAGACCTTCTATTTCCCAGCTAGAAACATAAATAGGCTAGATATAAGTGCCTATATGTCAGTATTGCATTCTCAGGGCCCTTAGGAACGAACATTTCTGCAGGTTCCATTTTTGTGTTAATAATGGGAAGCCTTCCTGTGAGGAAGATAATGTAGGGATTATAAAACTGATTGTCTGGTGAAGGGGAGTTCAGATTCTGGAATTGGTGCATATAAGACATGCTTGCAGTGTCAGATGCTGCTTTACTGTAGCACCTGGAGCAGATGAGACCTGAGCCTGTAATACCTCTAATCCAAGCACAACACCTATTTGGAACTAGGAAGAACCACTGAGGTTTAAAATCTATAAAAAAGCATGTGTGGAGGTCTTAATCTCCTATGTAGGGAGCAGACAGCAGGTCTGACAGGAATCTGTGTAATCTGGCAGTGCATATTAAAGAGAAAGTCACTGGAAAGTGTTTGTTTCCTGTTCTCATGCCCATGCATATCTTCCCTCTCAGTTGTTACAGTTTCAGAGTCCAGAAGATCACTTGCCACTCCCTGGAGCCCTGAGGTTATTTCCTGTATAGATCAGACCATTAAGGTATGAGGGTTCCTGCTGTCCTTCCCTGTATACACCACACTGAATCAATGGAAAAGCTATTAGAAGATACTGTGTCACTTTTTAGCTTTTTTTTTTTTTTCTATCAAGAAATTCTGCACAGGAAAAAAGAACAGGCAGACTGCAGCTCAGAATTTGTTTGGCAGGTGCTCCCCAACCTGAATTAGGCCAATGCCCCAGAATAAGAGTTCAGGCTTCCCTGCACTCCCCAGCCCTGAACTGGCAGCACATCCTGGAGTGTCTGCCCTGTTGTTCCCCAGGAACAGGCTGAGCACTCCCACTGTGCTGCTCTTTTCCCTCTTCAGTTTTTTTCACATATTGAGGACAGTTGTGTGAATCACATCCTGTACTTTCTTACCTTCCATCCTTCACCCCTGTTTTGGTGACCTCCCTGTTCCATCTGCTGCTTTTAAGCAGTGATTTGGTGATGTTGAGCTCCAGCAAATCTCCAGTTTTGTACTGAGCAGCTCCTGGTGCAAACTGTGTAGTCTGGAGTTGTGAAAAGGCTGCTGTGCTTTGTGTCATCTGGTCTCTTGAGAAATTGGGAGATGGAGTATTTCTCTGGGGTTTGTGTGCTTTTGAAATTGGGCTGGTTCATGACCTTGCCCACAACCTATCATGACATGTTGTGACTCAGCTGAACCCCGAGTGAACTTTAGGACAATGACTTGGGGCTCCTATTCCCAAAGCTGCTCTTCCCTCAAAGCAGCAGTACTGGAGAACTGATCTGAAATTCTGGGTTTATTCACAGTTGTCTGGGCACATAGGTACAGTATCAGGGAACCTGGTTGAAGTCTTATCAAAGCTGTTGCAGCAATAGAAGTGCAGTCTCTCTTTGGGCTCAGGAAGATGGCACAATATCTATTTAGGTTCTTTGCAAGTTTGTGATATTTAATCACAAGTCTAAAATTTAAGACTGTATTTCTAAACCATCACCTAAATTTTGCAGAAATTGGTGCTTTCAGCCCTACTTTCATTTTACAAGTGTTTGTGTCTCTAAAATGTCTTGAGAGGTACGGTTCTGCCTTCCAGTTTTAGACATAAGGAGAAGATTTAATTTATTTTTGAAGTTCAGAAGGAGAAATCCAAAGGTTAACAGTTGGTTGGTATATCAGATGTTACTTGGTATGTGTATCTGCTCTTTATTTTTGAATTTCCCTTTCTCTGCTCCTCTAGGTGTCATCTTGACATGAGTACATTCAATCTTGGCATGAAGAAGTGTACCAAACTCACTTGAAGGGTGGAGAAAAGAAACTGTAGCATCCTTGTGTGCATCAAAATGCCTTGTAAAAGCTCTTCAGAGAGTGAGAATTCAATTCTCTGAAACAATTTTCATAAGCACTTGGTACAAACCTTAAAAACAGCATCTGTGTGCACTGTGCAAGCACAATAGACACAGATGAAAGTGCAGTTACATTAGTGTAGAGAATGGGAACAGGCTAGAGGAGAAGCTTTTAGAAGTGTCCTGCTCAGAAGTGGCATTAATCCAGTAATATCCAAGCAATAAACACTGTAAGGCCTGGTTTGTCTTGAGGGCATTTGGACTTCATTGTGGCACACGCAATTTAATGGACTTTTGAAGAGACCTCTAGGCAGGAGCCCAAACTCAGAAGGGCAGAGGGGAAAATTGTGATGGACAGCCCTACTGAGCTAGAGCACAGTGGCTGTGAAGGGAAGGCTGCTGAATGGGCTGATGGCTGAAAGATGCAAAGCAGCCGCGCTTGGACTCACCAGTGGGCTCTTTGTCCGGATTGGAGGCATCTCTTTCTTTCAGCTATTTGTGTTGGAAATGAGGCCAGAGCCGGGCTGGGGCAGGAAGGAAGAGGCGGGTGGTGATCTCAACAGGGTGTGCTCTGGGTGCAGAATGACAGCCGTGCAGGAGCTTGGCTGCGAGGGCAATGAACTTGGCCAGCAAGCTCGTGCAGCCCTCGCTCTGCTGAGAGTCTGGTGCTGTGCAGGGCTTGAGGGGCCCGGGTGGGCACAGTGTGGGGCTCCTGCACATTCAGCCACACAGCCAGCTGCCCTCCTGTGCCCACTTGTCCCCTCCTGCTGCCTCCCTGTGCTGCACAGAAGAACAAAAACATGCACTCAGCAGAGGAGTACTTGTCACCCTTTTCCTGTTGCTGGCCTGGAAGAGAAGTATTTACCCTCTCTCCAGTCATTCCCAAGCACTTCCCCAGCATTGTATGAAGGGCTACCGACCTTTCCTGCCATTATACTGTGACTGCTCTGCTGAAAGGGATGTTGAAGCAGCAAAGAGGTGTAAGACTTCTTTCCCAGTGATGTAAATTGTCTCTATTGAAGTCAATAAAGAAAACAGAATTTGCGTCTTCCCTCCTGTGACCTTTAAAAAACTGTTTGCTTATATTGAAGGTGCCTGTGACACCATTTGTGGCTTAACTTGGCTCTTGGATGGAAACAATTTGTTTCCTGCTCTGATTCATAGATCCCTAATGACAGGTTACATAGTAATTCTTGTTTTCAGCAATTATCATGCAATTGTGTTTTCACTGGAACCTAATAGCAAACGTGAGTGGAAAGAGCTTCAGGCCAAGGCCTAATAATACGTCAATGATACTTTTTATTTGCCTCTCTGAAAACAGTTTCCTTATAGTTGTTGTGGGCTTTTTCTAACAGAAATATATCAGAGGTGGTTGTTCTTTGCTTGTTTTTTATTCTGTTTCACTACATTTAACAATGCTTTATATAGCATCATTTTTGTTGCTGCTCCATCATCACCATGGTTATTACCATAGGGCATAAAGTATCAAACTCAGATCACAGCTGTATTGTGCAGGAGCTGTACAAAGGTGCAGTAAAGGGAGTCTCTGTCACAAAGTGTTAGTGGTGTCTGGAGAGCCAAGGCAGAGAGGAACAGGCACGATTCAGCAATGTGCCCCTACTGCACAAAGGCTCCACTGTGGTGTCAGGTACAGAGCAGTGCTTCAGACAGGAAGGGGCACACTTCTTGTACACAAGGTTGCAGGATCAGGAAGGATGAGTTCTTGCTGCCCTTCTGGAGATCAGTGCCTTTAAAATAAACTGGCCTAGCATGTGACAGAGAAAAGCTCAAGCATCTAGATAGTCAAAGGTCCTTTTCTTACCTTGGTGGGGTCAGCAGTGTGTGTAGTATTTAAGAAGCACATTCAGAGTTACTGTAAAAGTCCTCATTGTTTCAAATCTCACTTAACTTATAGGATTTGCACTACACCCACCTGGAGGTCTCTTCTCCCAGCAGCTGGGGGCAGGTGGGAGAGTTGCTGTACTTAGCAGGGGTCTGTCTGTTTGAAAGTTTTGCAAACACATAAGAAAAATTTGCTGTTTCCCATCCAGAAGTGGGTACGGATTCAAAATCCCTCCTCACATTCAAGGCCCTTCCAGTTCCAAGAGACCAATTGTTTCTGTATTCCTCAGTATAACAAGTTGGACAGCCCAGAGAAGGTGAAAATGCCGTGATGGATTCTCATCCTTCAGCTGGAGAAGGCTTTCTCCTCTGGAGCTCATCTTTGAGCCCCAGTGCACCTTGGTGCCAGTTGCTGGTGCCTCACTGACTTTGCTCTCTGCTCTTTCCACAGCTCCTGTACGACAACCCCAAAGCCCGTCAGGAAGTCGAGTATCACTGGCGAGCCTCGGGGTGTCCTCACATTGTCCATGTCCTGGATGTGTATGAGAATATCCACCATGGGAAGAGGTGCCTGCTCATTGTCATGGAATGGTATGGAGCAGCAGCAGCCCCTCCCCAGGCACTGCCTTTGGAGGGATGGAGGGAGTAGGAGCATGTGTTGGCTTAGATGGCAGTTGGGGGATTTCTCAGCAGCACAATTTTGGTTTGCACAGGAAATCTCTTGTTCCCTTTATGGAACTGGTAAGGAAATGTGCAGCTGCTCCAGTCATCATGTGTGCTGGAGGAATGAGGCACCTTTGCCATAAAATTAATTTTCATTGTGCTCCATATCAATTGTCCTCGTTAAAGCATTGACTGATTAATACACCTTTGAAAGATGTCTCTACCAATACATTCTGCTTTGGCTGTGATCAGCTTCCAACTTGAGATGGAAATCCAATGATCCAATGTGATCTGTCTTAACTGTTTTGACTCTAACTTTCCCTATTCTCTCCCTAGTCTTCAATGCCATAGTTATTGTCCTTTTCACTGAGAACAAATAATTAATTCTTTTAGGTGTCTTTGCTTCTTTCTTTTTCTTCCTGTCCACCATTTACATGAAACATTATTGCCAGCCTTCCAGTGCCAGCTTATCTGATTTCCCATCTTTGTGTGTCATGTTCCCTGTGACAGGGTACATTAAACTGAAAGCATCAAAACTCCCTGGGCTTATTTTGTTTTCTATTTATGCCATACCAGAACAGCTTTCTGCACTGATGCGAGTGTGATGTTTAGGAAGTGCTGGCATGGGAGGCAGCCTGTAATCTTTATCCGTTCCTGCTGTGCTTCCATGAGATTGCATGGATGCACAGTCAGGTGTTGATTTTGTCCTTTCTGCCAATATAAAGTGGGGGTTTTCTTGTGTTCTTTGTTTCAGCATGGAGGGAGGAGAGCTGTTTAGCAGGATCCAGGAGAGAGGAGACCAAGCTTTCACCGAGAGAGGTGAAACATCACAGGTTTAATTTTCAAGTTTGTGAAAGATTTTTTTCTTTCTTATCCATTTCTCTGTCCCCTGTTCCCTTTTAGGAATTTTCCTTTGATTTTACTTGTGGTGTTTGTTGTTGATATTATTATTTATCCCACTCTGTATTAAGAATGATTTTGAAAAGTTCCTGAGAACCAGGAATTATGAGAATTGGCCAAGTTCAGGCAAAATGTGGAAAGTTTAAAGAAAAATCTTTCTACAAATCTGCTCAGCTTTTTCATTTCTGTAGCATGAAAGCATCTGTTCCTCTGATCCCTGGTCTTGTGCCAGACCACCTCTGCCATGATGAGTGCAGCTCCTGCTGTGATCTCTCTCTGGCTGTCCCTCAAGCAGCATCACTGCACACTGTTGGGTCATGAGTATAATGAGCAAATCACAGCTGATGAAACATCTCCTATTCAAGGATTTGAAAGCACTGCTTGAAAGGAAGTGTTAGTAACCACACTGCAAACAAACCTGCCTGTCTACAGGAGGGACTGAGCGAGTGTAAAGCCCTGCCATGAGGCTGGGACAGAGCTTGCACTGGACTAGTCTTGTCATTTTTATTGTCTTTGCTATTTGTTATTGACAGAGAATCACAGGTCTGCTTGACTGTGGTTTTCCTTGCCCCTTCATAGCAGACAAGAGCTTGTTTCTGCTCAGAGTGAAACCATTAATGTTTGTAAGGTGATAGTGTTTGTAACTATTGGCCTCAAAAATAATTGCAAGTAGAAAAATACACCCAAACTTGTAAGTTATTGTGACTTATTTTGCAGATCTGGTGTAGAGGCCAGTCAGTTTTCTTCTCCTGTGTTTCCTATCCTGGGATGAAGCCTTTTTCGTCCTGTAAGAGACCTATAAGGGACAATGAGCATTTTTAGAAACTTGATTTGTTCTTCTCTAAAATACAAATTCCAGGGAGAAAATTGGTTCCATGAGCATTAGCGACTGCATTCTACTAAAAACATTATTTTTCTACATTATATATCATTGTATAATTAATTATATATTAATTGTATATTAATATTATAAATAAAATTTATTATTGTATAATTATAAATACTTACTCAGAAATCACCTGGTTAAACAAAAACCCACCTTCATTCTTTCCTGCTCTAAATAAGCCCTGTGCCACTGGATTCCCCAGGTTCACTGCCTGTTTGTACAGCCACAGCTTCCCATTAGGACCAGGAAGGAGGAGGTTGTGCAAGGCTTTCCCCAAAGAATAAGTGTTTCTGCATTCTGATTGTCCTTGTCTGAGATTGTGTAGTTTCAATCTCAAGCCATGTGGAAAAGGATTCCAGGTTGCAGTACAAGTTCTGCCTATGCAGAACCCAGAGGATCAGGTTGAAGTTTTTATTGTTTCCCTGTCAGTGGAGATGTGATATAATGCTCACATGGGAATGTCATTCCTCCCTGCTCTGAAACTCCTCCCTGTGTAACTGAGCCCTTCCAGACTCCCAGAGCACTGCTGTTGCAAGGCAGTTCCACCACTAGAATTTCCCACTGGGGCTATATTAAATTTTTGAAACTTATTATTTCAAAGGTGGCAGTTTGGGCTTTGCTGAATAGAGGTGTTGATTTTTGTTCTTCCTGATGAAAAACTTATAAAGACAGTGAGGAATTATGTGACCTATCCTAAAATTACTATATTGTTATGTTGCTCTATTTTTAGAAGATCTGATAGAGCATCCTCCTACTCTTGAACTAGAAGCTGGAAGTTAAATTTCTGTTTCAAACAACCAAGGACATGTCATGGACAATTAGAGATAGGTTCTGGTTGGGGCTCCTTTCTTAACAGTTGCTGCTTGTGCATCTGCTCTGCTCTTGCTGCTTTTTTGGTGAGCAAATTAAAGCACGAATTCCCAAGCTCCTGAGGAATCTGAGCTGTTGGGCTGCAGTGCCTGCTCAGGAGGAGACTGAGCAGCCAGGCAGTTGGGGGCTTGGTGCCTGCAAACCCAAAACACCACTGTTAGGGCTAATTTTAGGGTTTCTCTAGTCTTGACACTTTCCCCGTGTTCCAACAAGCTGTTTGTAAGCCATAAACATTCCCAAGCATGTCCCTGAATTACAGTGAGAATGTAAATGTGACCTTTCTCAAAAATTGTATTTATAGAGGCCTCTGAAATAATGAGAGACATTGGGACAGCCATCCAGTACCTGCACTCCATGAACATTGCACACAGAGACGTCAAGGTGAGGCCCCAAGGTGTGTGGGCTGGGGAATAGAGCTTATGGCAGAGAAAAACTGGGCAGCAGGGATTTTAACAGAACTGGGAGTGCAGTCAGATGGTCAAAGTGTTCCTGTTCCTCTGCCAGTGTGAGAAAGGATTTGCTCACCAGTTTGCAACTAGTCCAAGGTTGGAATATTCATGTGTGCTAATGCCTTCCAGTTGTGTATGGAATGCAGAAAGATCTCATGATAGTCAGATGCTTGGTTAAAGAGGTACTGCCCACTTGCAATCCATTAATTAGCAAGAAAATAGCACTGCTTCAAATGAACCTATAACTCAGAGATGCCTCTATGTGCAGTCTTTGCCAGTTATTAGTTGCTTTCAGCATCATAGTTGCAGTAAAAAAACCCACAAAAAACTAAAAAAAACTCCACAAAAACCCCAAACAGCAAAACCTCCTTCAGAAAAAGGGGAAACTTCTGCAGGAATAATATCGATTTCATGCATCTAACCCACTTCAATATGTGTGTGAGTATTTGGGAAAATAGGGAGATCTCAGTTACTGCCAGTGTTTAATGAGGTAAAGTTTGAACCCAAACCTCATTGTAGGGGTTTGACAGAGTTTGTAGGGTTGTATTTTGTGTACGTGCTCTGAAGTGCACAGCACGAGCAAAGCCAAGCTCGCTGTACCCCAGCATTTCTAGCACAGTGACACAGAGAGGGATGGAATATGAGAGCAGGGCATGTAATGATTGACTGAGGCATCAGATCAATTCCACAGCTCTCAGCTGGTGGATTTTCTACAGATGTTTGTGTGTTTAGCTGGGGGGAGAAGTGACACATCAGAGTGTCACCAGGGGGTAAACTGGGAAACGAGTTGAATTAATTGCAGATAATGGAAATACCCTGTTGTCCCTGTTCTTGGGCATAAGAGCTTGTATTTCCCCTGTGCCCCTTCTACCTGTATGGAGTGTGGAGCAAGAGTGGAATTAACTCAGGTTTCAGGAGACAGAGGAGGGGGGAGCAGCAAAGGGACTGTGTCTGTATCAGTTAATTTTGATGGAGTTGTCTCAGTTGCTCATGGAGGGTTTGGCTGAGGATTAACCTTGTCCTGACCCTGGGGTGCTTGAGGCACAGTGTGGTGTCAGATCAGCTGCTGTCACAGATCAGTCCCAGGAAGTGCAGAGTGAGGCTCAAGAAGCCAGACTGGATGCCCATTGGACAGGGTCTTGTGGTTTGCTCTCCCAAATACCTTGCTAAGAAGGATGTTGATGCTTAGCCTGAGAAAGAGTGCTGCATGCTGGGAGGGAACTTCCTGTGTGTTTGGTGGGGTTGTGATAGAAGTAAGACCTAAATGTTGGTGGTGGGTTTGACCTGTCAGCTCATTAGAGACATCCCTTCATTGTCCTATTTCTCCTCTTTTGGTGGCCTTCCAGCCTGAAAACCTGCTTTACACATCTAAGGACAAAGACACTGTGCTCAAGCTCACAGACTTCGGCTTTGCCAAAGAAACCACTGTAAATGCACTGCAGACCCCCTGTTACACTCCTTATTATGTGGGTGAGTTAGCCAAGGCACATTTCTTCTGTGTTTCAGTCATTCCTTCCCTTCCAGTGGGTGGGAAATCTATTGTGGATGTAATGTGAAGTGTTAGCCTCCAGGATTTAAACTGGGATCCAATCCAAAGCTAGGCTGGTTCCAGTACAGCTCAGTGCTCCTGCTTTCTGCTTTGGTGGTAAACAGCCTTCACAGGAGATACAAATGAGGATATACAAGGAGAGAGAGGGAATTACTTCTGATTATACTTGAAGTAATCCTGATGTTTCCTCTGAATAATGCAATAAAAGCTGTAACTTGAATTGGGCTTTGTGATATTTGGGTGTTTCTGCGCAAAACTTTCCTTAGCTTAAATTAAAGCAATAGGAGAGAAGAGTATTGCCTCGGCTGTAAAACTTCTTTAAGCTGACAAATTGAGGAATTAGTAATAAAGAACTGACGTGACTTAGTCACAGAAGAATTTTTCTTTTGTTTTGTCCAAAATTGAAGCACTGTGTGATGAATGCCACAGCAGACTGTCTTTTATGCACTCATTTTAGTCCTGAGTTAATGGTCATTCATCATATGGTTTGACTGGGGCAGTCCATGCTTGGAATTTCTTTGCTGAAAAAAGGACTCAATTTGTTCAAAAAATTACTTCTCTGATTAAAGTTTGTATAGTTTTCTGTATTGAAAGAGACTTATTCACTGGGAGCAGATAATCACATTAGCAATTACTCTTTTTCTGATGCCTTCTTCTGTGCTTTTGTAAGTTGGGTTTAGTGATAAAATGTTAAGGAGTTTACACACGTATGTTTTTATGCCTTTATATTTGTGTATAAACAAGCTGACATTTCCCTTCTCAACACCTTTTTATAAACCAGCATGATTGCTCATATGTTTAAAGAATAATTTTCCTTACAAAATCAAGCTCCCTGCCAGTTTACCTGCCCCGGGGGACAAAAAAAAAGTCCCCTCTAAATGTATCTCTGTCTAATTTTGTTACTTAGTGGAAAAAATATAATGCTCTGGAGGCCAAAGAAAAATACAGTGCCCTGTAGCTGCTGGAGCTAAACACACCACCCAGGTATCGTTCAAAATTTTATCACAGCTCCAGTAGGGCCTTTCTATTCTGATTGCTGGAACATATGCTCCTGCCTCTTTCAGTGCAGTGTCTCCCTGTGCACATTTAGCTGTAGCTCCTTCTGCTTTTTGGTAATCTTAGTACTCCCTTGAGCAGAGACACACCAAGGTGAGGAGTAGGGCATTCTTCCAGCTTTGTTCCTCCTTTATAAAGCTACTTTAGATGCCTTTAGGAATTTTTCAGTCAAAAGTTCTACCCAGTTCCTGCAGTGAGTTGCATTTTTTTAATGCCTCTGTTACCTGTTGTTGAAGTGTACTTCTACTTACAAGGTGAGGAGATGAAGAGAAATACCTGGTACTCTGTTTACTTGTGGTTTTAATCTTCCCCAGCCCCAGAAGTCCTTGGTCCTGAGAAGTATGACAAATCATGTGACATGTGGTCATTGGGTGTCATCACATATATTCTGTAAGTATCTGGGGAGGAACTTGTGAACACAGCTTGTGAAATCTGCACTCACAGGTAATTGTTCACTGGGATCAGGTGGCCTGCAGCAGAATATAAGCTTGAATAAAACTTTTGTAAGAGGTGGAAGGACTTCCCTAGTTATGACAATTCCTTTGTCCACTCTTACAGCCTGTGTGGGTTCCCTCCATTCTACTCAAACACTGGTCAAGCCATTTCTCCAGGGATGAAGAGAAGAATTCGGATGGGGCAATATGGATTTCCCAATCCAGAGTGGGCTGAAGTATCAGAGGAAGGTAAAAATCCTCCCTGGTGCTGATGAGTGTGAGCATGGTGGTGTGCAGTGCTTGCAAAAAGACTATTTCTAAAAATCTGTCTGAACTTTGTTTCCCTTTGTTCTGCAATTTAAATCAATTTTTTGTAAGGTGCTGCAGAGAACGACTGGGAACTCAGATACCAGCCAGCAACCTCAGTGCTACAGAAAGTAAAAGACTACTGAAAACCTTCTTTCAAAATCCAGCTAGTGCTAGTGCATGCTGATATTAAACCCTCTGGAAATAGAAGTCTCTAATCCTGAGAAAGGAGTCAGCCAGGACAGCTCCAATGCAAGCTGAGCTGGAAGAAAGACAAACTGTCTTAAGAATTTATTCGGTCTTTGCCCTCCTTGGTGATCCAGCCAGCAAGGATGGCAAGTTTTCATGCTAGCTCTTTGGGATGTGGGAATTTGCCAGCCACCATTTCAATCAAGGTCAACAATTTATTTTGTATAAGTCATTGATTAAAAGCTGCTGGGCTCATATCAGTGGGTATTTGAAAGTGGGTGTTTTTGATTCCCTCTTGTCCTGACAGTCTCATAAGCTGGAAGTCTCACCTGCCTGTCATATTAAAGAGAAGGGTCAACAATGTCTGGGCTTATCTGTTTTTCTTACAAGCCCTTGATATTGCTGTGATCCTGTTTTTGTCTGCTGTTTAGCAGTAATCAATTATCCTTGGACCCTGCTGTGCTCTGTGGCATCTTCACCTCTCACTGTGTGTGCAGCACAGCCTGCTGAACATTGTCGAGGGAGATGTTTTAGTCATGGGTTTCTGGCTAAATATTTCCTGTGCCTTGGGTCTTGTTCATATTCCAGCACTTAAAAACAGGCTAGAGGAGCTCTGTGAGAGGACATGCACTTGGGCTGTGTGTAGGGTTTCTGTGTGCTTGCATGGATGGACATAGGGGCCCTCTGCCTTCCATCCTATTAAGGTCATCTCATCTGTGGGTGTTCTTCAGGCTGATGAGGCACCTTCAGCAGGTTGCTGCTTTTTTCCCTGCTTTCTGCTGTCCTTGTCCTTTGCAGCCTCTCTCTATAAACTAAACTTGGACCTCTGGCAGCTTCTTAGAAGCATTTAGTCATTTTGCATGTGATATTCCTAAAAGAGAACCCTTACTTAGAAATTTTTATAGGTTCCCTAAGGAAGTTTTGTGTAAGTCCTTCTAAATAACTTTCTTTGGATGCAGTATTTCCAGTCTGTCCACCCACATTAATGAAACTCTTGTTGAGACTCTCACCATCTCATATCTCAGTTATTAGTACTCTTGCTGTGGCAGATCCCATGTTCACAGAAAGCTGCTGCAAAGCCTTCTGTGCAATCCATTTATTTGACTTTTTTGTCTTTTTAGCGGCCTCTCAGTTGTCAATGTATGTTGTCCCTTTTTTCCACAGTCTGTGCTAGTTGTTGTTGTCCATCATTTCTCAAAACATCAGCTTATGTATTCATTCAGCCCATAAAGCCCAGCTTGTTGCCATCTTTGAGACAGTCAGCTTAGCAGCTTTCTGTTCCTGTGCTTCTTTTCTCCTCCAGTTTTTGCTCTCAAAGCAGTTGGTTTGGTGATGTAGAGAGCATAGCTGGGATCCCCAGACCTTTTCTTTCCTTCTTGCTTCTTGTTTTGGATATTTTTTCCCCTTTTAAACACAGTAACCTACCCCACTGTTCCAGGCTTCTTAACACTGTCATGGCAATCGGGAGGTGTTTGCAGTTCTGCAAAATTGTGTTTTTCATTCAGCAGGTCCCTGTGTTCCCAAGGTTATTTGGGAATGCAGTTCTAGACTACACCATGCCCTGTTGGTTCTGTTTTTCAGCCAAACAACTCATTCGCCATTTACTGAAGACTGACCCAACAGAGAGGATGACAGTCTCTCAGTTCATGAACCACCCTTGGATTAATGTGAGTCTTAGATCTCTTTTTACACCATGAATTGATCCTTACATGCAGAACTTAGGTGTAGCTCCACACAGCACAGCAAGAGAAGGGCTGTTATTACTGTTGATCCCTTCATTAACCTCCTGTGCCCTCCACAGAGGGTCACCTGCCCGTAAAACCACAATTCTTCTTGGTGTTAGCAGAGGACACCCAAGGGGAGACACCACAGTCATGTCCTTGGAAGCAGCAGCTGAGGATGTCTCTATATTCTGTGAGCAGGCAGTCTGTTGACTCTGCAGCATATGCATGTGTTACTCTCTTTAAAAATATAAAAATAAACTCTATGTGCTTACTTCATCGGTGCAGGATTTAAAGAGCTATTATTAGTGGTCTCAGGCACCATTGTGCATAGCTCTGTTAGGGTGAACATGCTCCTGTGCTCAGTGGGGATTCTCATTTTTGGCAGAGTTTGGAAATGCATGGGGGAGGAGCAAGGATCTCATTGCCCTGTGAGAGATTGACAGGTAGGGTGGTACACAGAGCTATTAATGGTCCCAGTTCAGGTTTCATTCTATGACTTGGTTGAATATACTTCTCCTTATAAGAATTTTTTTGGGGGTAAAAGAAGAAAATACTTTGCTAATACAATATGGGCTATTTCAAATAAGAGACACAAATCCCAGAAGTTACAGGACTGAGTTTCATGATACCATCTCTGCTCTGTAGGTGTCCCTCAAAATAGTAGGTTATACTTCTCACATTTGTGTCTAAAAAAATACCAGTCTTGTTCTCGCTGCCCAAAAAAATCATCAGCTAGGAATGGAGTCACTTCTGCTGTAGAATGCCCTTTGTTCCCATAGTGCTGGTGTGTCTGTGCTGATCCTCAAAGGCTGGGGCAGAAGCAGAGGTGTGGCTGATAGTCCCTGTTCCTACAGTGCCTGCTGCAGGATCTGAAAGCCCTTGGAATCAAATGAAATGCAGCTGTAGGACATGCTGATGAAGTAGAAAGGTGTTGTCATTCAGAGCTGAGAAAGTGAGGTTGTAAAGACTCTGTAGAACAGACCCCAGACAATGTTTCTGAGTCTTTTTTAACCAAATAAAACTGTAATCACTGCTCAGAATGAATACCTCCGGTTTTGAGTGTCTGAAGACCCAAGAAAGTGTTTTCAGAAGTCAGCAGGTGAGGAGTTTCATGGAGAGAGTGCCTAATAGCTAAGGAAGCTGCCACCTACAGTGACACTTGTTACTTGGAATATGCACAGAGCCAATTAATGAGGAGGTGATTAGAGACAAGGTCTGCAGGCTGCTGCACCTGCTCCAGTTGGAGCCCTCTCCAATGCCCTTCCTGGAAGAAAGCTGCAGGTTTGCTTTCTTTCCTGCTGAACCTACTGCTCACAGGGGGCAGAGGGAGGGGGAGGGAAAGACCAATACAGTGAATGTCTGTGTTCTCCCTTTTCCTAAATCCCAAAGTAGAAACATGTCTGGGAAGTTGCACAAGCAGCGGAGGAGGGTGCTGGAATCTCTTCTTTTTTTTTTTTTTCATCCTTTCCCCTCTTCTTTTTTAATGAGATGGATGGCAGAAGTATTTTACTGTGAAATAGGCGAAAATTATTAGTTTAGGTGGAGCACAGACTCATTTAGTCCCTTTTGTATAAGATTTTTTTCTAGCAAGCAGCAGCTCACAGCAGAAAGGAGAGCACCTTGCACAGGGACAGGGATGCCACTGAAACCAATCTGCTTGTTTTCCATTTCTCTTGTCCCAGCTGTGTTTGATAAAACTGTACCCTGGCCAGCTGGGGTCCTTGTCCAGAGGATGCAGGAGTCAGGATTTCTGCTTCACTTCTGTGACTGCTGCACTGCTGCTCTGAGCTTGGGGGAACATAAGCACTGGTTCCAGTGCAGGATTTGTTTTACAGGGATGTACAGGGATCTCCTTAGACTGGTGACATGCAGCTGTAGAATGCCACAGCAGCAAACAGCAAGTTTGGGTAGAAAGCATAAGGAAAATAGAGTATCCAAATGAAATTATAATTTGGGTTATGGACTGGCAAGAATTGCCACGAGTCTTGCTGAGTTTAGTCGGGGAACTGTGCTTCATGCTTTAGAAATTGTCCCTTATTCTAATGTAGAGCATCTCCTGATCTTTCATGGCAGGTGAGCAGAGATCTCAGTTTCATGTGGATGCACTGTCTTCTGAGCTGTGCCTTGCTCAGAAGAATTGTGTCATTTCCTCTTTGGGGCTCACTTAGTGTGATGAAATGGTAATCTCAGTTAATGCATACTTGCAAGAAAATGTCTCCTACAACAAATCCTAGGAGATAAAGGTCAAATTAACCACTTTTGCACACTGACTAATGAATGGTGAAATTATAGTTAAAATCTAAAACATAAATAAAAATTTATCTAACACTGGTTGGATAAATTGTTTAGACTGGAAGGGAGTAGACACTGTTTTCTCTCTCTTTTTGTTCTTTAAATGTTCTCCTATACATGAGTTCATTTGTGGGGTGATTGGAAGCAGGAATAATGAGGGCCATTGGAGTACATTAGATCAAGTTTTATGCCCTTCATACACAGAGAAGAGCAAGAAATCACTTCCCAAATGTTGTTTTTCAGAAATTCTTTTGGTATTTTTCTTTGTTCTCAGAGATCAATGTCAGTGCCACCAACTCCTCTTCACACTGCACGGGTCCTGCAAGAAGATAAAGACCACTGGGATGAAGTTAAGGTGAGACAATCCAAATTCAGATTTCTTTAAGTCAAGTGTGATAGGAGATGAAATGTGCTGCCTTCTCTGGGGATGTGCATTTCCTTGGATACTGTGGCTATTTTGAATACAATCATGTCAAACAAGGGAAGCATAAACAGTCTTGGTTAGAACAGTAGTGTATATGATAACTGTTTAAAAAAAGAAGGAATGCTATTTGAGCTTCATCTGGCAGCCTTACAGCTGCACCAGATAACAACAAAGATGGTGTTTATGATCAAAGGCATTAATGATGCTCCTGCTGAGCCACTGCATGTACCCAGGGAGGAGAAGGACAGTGCTGGGGCAGTTTGAACTTCATTACAGAGAAGAATGTGATGAAAATGTAGGGGGACAGGTGGGAGGGCTGAGCTGCATTCTGGATTTCTGCAGTGCTTTTGAGCTGTGGAACAACACTGAATAACCTTAGTCTTGTCTTGTTATGACATTTGGTGGGGGAAAGAGGAGAAAAACAAAATTGTCTTTTCCTTAATCTAAGCAGGTGCCTCATCTACTTTGTGTACCAATATCTGCTGAATGCCTCCTGCAAAGTGAAACTGTAGGGCACACTGAAATTCTTAACTTTTCCTGCTGACCTTTAACAGGTTGGCATGCTTTTACAATTAATTCTGAATTTCCTGCACTTCAAATTCCTAGAATGTTGACAATTGCAACATTCCTGTAGTGTATTTTATTGATTACTGATTTTATTTAAATCACTGATGTGTAGTCCCAGCTGTTGAGCTATGTAATGTTAAAATTTTCTAGGACTTAGGCAACATTTACCTTCTGAGTCAGAGATCAAGCAGATATTTTCACTCAGCTGCCTTATTTTCCATGTTTCTGAGAATTTCTTATGCTTGTGCTTTTGTATAGGTCCCAGAGGTATTCCCTCAAGCTACCAACATACCCATGATATTGAATTGTTTTTCCTTTCCTGAACCAAATGCTTAGACATTCGTTTACTTAAACAGACATTTCTTTACAACCTTATTAAAAAGTTTAAAATGTTCCTGTACTTAAGCATTAATTCAGGCTAAGGGGGTATGTGAATTTGAAGCACATACTTTTCAAGATGTTTGTGTGAAGGCGCAGAGCCAGCCAGGGAGAATGCTGGGCGTGGGGACACGGTGCAATTGGGGCCAGCAGAGCGTGTCCCGTGTGCTCTCGTGTGAGATGCTGTGTGAACAGCTCCTGCACACTGAGCCCCTGCTGGGAGGGAGCCTGTGCTCGTGGTGCAGTGCCCAGAGAGGGCTCAGCTCTCGCTGCCCCTGAGCCCCTGCTGGGAGGGAGCCTGTGCTCGTGGTGCAGTGCCCAGAGAGGGCTCAGCTCTCGCTGCCATTGAGCCCCTGCTGGAAGGGAGCCTGTGCTCGTGGTGCGGTGCCCTGAGAGGGCTCAGCTCTCGCTGCCCCTGAGCCCCTGCTGGGAGGGAGCCTGTGCTCGTGGTGCGGTGCCCTGAGAGGGCTCAGCTCTCGCTGCCCCTGAGCCCCTGCTGGAAGGGAGCCTGTGCTCGTGGTGCGGTGCCCTGAGAGGGCTCAGCTCTCGCTGCCCCTGAGCCCCTGCTGGAAGGGAGCCTGTGCTCGTGGTGCAGTGCCCAGAGAGGGCTCAGCTCTCGCTGCCCCGCGGTGCCACAGGGCTCCTTGTGTCCCTCCTCTCCGGGTTATAGTGCGGAGTGGCCGTGGCTCGCTGCCCCAGGGCCTTCACTGCATTGCTTGCTTGCTTTCAGGAGGAGATGACCAGTGCTCTGGCTACCATGAGGGTGGACTATGATCAGGTGAAAATCAAAGACTTGAAAACGTCCAACAACCGCCTCCTGAACAAGCGGCGCAAGAAGCAGAAGCAGGCGGGCTCCGCCTCTGCGGCCCCGGGCTGCAACAACCAGTGAGGGCAGAAGCCAAGGACCTGCGGCTGGAGGGGAAAAGTTAAACAGAGCAATTTAAAATCCTATCATCGCCTCAGTCCGCACCACAAAGGCAGTGAGACTGTGAAGATGCTATCCTGCAAAGAGGGAACAGTGTGATAACGTTTTGATAGCTTGAATCAGGGTTTTGCTTTTGAGGACTAATGGATCTGACGTGATTCTGTTGTGTATTGCAAGGGAAGGTACAGTAATGCCAGAAATGTTACAGGTTTTTGGTTTGGCTTTAACTATGTAGGACAAGAGGAGAGAACAGGAGGCAGTCTCAGCATACTAATGCACTGAGGCTTTAACAGCCATCTACAAGAGTAACTTCTGCTGCTGTTTTAAACTGGGGAATTGAAAAGTGCCAAGTGTTCTGCTAAGAGTGTTTTAGTAGTTTAGTAGAATTGGTAATAGTCTATATTTCCAAACTTACCTCCTATACTTACAGAATATCACCTAAACTGTAAACAGTTATTCTTGTTACAGGAAGAAGCATCCATACATTTCCATAAAGTCTTTGTGTAGTCTCATGTGAGGATTTGAGTTTGTCATGGATTCCCATTTACTAACATAGAAGTTTTCTGAGCTGTAGCCACTGTGTTGTATCTTTGCCACCATCAGACCCCTCTCTTGTAATGTTTTCAATTTAACTGGTACTTTATGTGAAGAGTTTCAGTAAGGATTTAAGTAGTTGAAAATATCCTGCAGAGAATATAGCTGTTCCCCTTGGATCCACAACCTCCAGGGCTCGCAGCTGGACATGCTTTAGAAGAGAGACTTCAAAAATTCATGAAGTGGCAAATGCATGTTCTCTGAATGGACCCTGGATGCCAGCATCCCTCCTGGTAATTATCCCCAGATCCTGTGCCTAAGGTGTGCTGATCACAGCAAACTGTGAGGTGTTGGGATTGTTTTGTTTCCTGGGGTCAGGAGAGGGGAGGATGCTACTTTATTTATGGTGATTTTGTGGTGTTTCAGGATCCAAAGATTTTCACCACTTAAGGGAGATTACTTTTAAGTACATCCACCCAATTGTTTTTTTCCTATTTTAATTCTTCTTATTTCATGGGAACCTGGCCTTGGTTTGCTGGTATGTTTTATTTTGTGATCAAAATATTTTCTTTTACTGTATTTTGGGGTTTGGCTTTATTTTTAATTTAGGGGAAGCAAGTATTTGTGAAAGTGATATCAGAGTCTGGGATGAAAATGATGTGCTTCTGGTGATGCAGGCAAATTCAGCTTTGGAAGGCATACAGTACTGGTGTGTTAATGGCTTGGAAGAATGTAAAAAGAGAAAAAGAAAAACAGGGCTCCAGAGTGGATCTGAATTGTCAGATCAGGGTGACACAGCAAAGCTCAGCTCGAGGCTTTGGACCTCATCTGGGGAGCCCAGTTCCCATCTTCAGAGAGGTGAATGAGACCTCAATTCTCCTTTGTGAACTGGTCCTAGGGTTT
This sequence comes from Thryothorus ludovicianus, assembly GCA_013397245.1. Lineage (NCBI taxonomy): Eukaryota > Metazoa > Chordata > Aves > Passeriformes > Certhiidae > Thryothorus > Thryothorus ludovicianus. Next base: position 680,947 of record VZTB01013914.1, on the reverse strand, counting down.
TGTAACATGATTTATTAAAATCAGTTTTTAACATTCCTTCCTCCTGTCATCCCTGTTTTTGTTGAGTTGTTGCAGAGTTTGCATTGCTTTGCAAGATACATCTGTGTTCAAGGTGACAGGGAAGGGGAGAAGGAAAGTTCCATGGTGTCCACATTCAAAGGCTGCCCAACTTTGAACGTTGTGTAAGATCACAAGGTTTTAGTTTTAAACATCAATCTCTGTGAAGGTAAATTTTTAAATTATTTCGTGTTTCAGGTATCTGTGATTATAGCATGTCATGTATATTTTTGTTTTGCCATATTACTCCAATGAATTATGCAAATATTATCCACTACCTGTAAATGAGTACTGCAAATGAAGAGTTGTGATGTGTTCAGGGTGCAACAGTTGGAGTTAGAGCCAGGCCCAAGTTTGTGTCCCTTTATCTATATTTTTTGAAGAAGGTATGTTTATTACTGCTGCCATTCCATCTCCGTGCCCCGTCAGGGTGATGGATGTTCCCAGGGCAAGCAGTGCACTGTCCTGGCTGCCTTGGGGACAGTGCCACTGAAACTGTTGCAAACCACCTTTTTTCCTCTGCCTTGGCCAAGGTTTGAGCAGGAGCTCTCAGTTCCCACTTGGTGTCTCCTGACGTGTCAGTTCAGTCTGGAGCTCAAAGATGTGTCTGTTTCTGGGCAGTTTTCTGTAAAAAACCTGTAAAACACACCTGGGAATGGTTCCTTCCTCTGGGGTTCCAGTACTTACTGCAGATCAGAAGCTGGAACTGAGGCCCCTGGCACAGAACCTTCAGCCTTCTGTCCCTGTGTGACAAGATAATCCCATTTATTGAACTCAGACTAACAGTTCTTGCCTTCTACCCAGGAATGCTGTAAAGCCCTGCAGGAGCCAGAGGAGGGCCTCAAAATGGCAGACATGGAAGTGTATGCAAGTATTGGACAGAAGGGTTTGTGTTTATTGCACAGAGGGAGGGAGGAGGCTCCTTGGCAGCTGGGGAACAGCTGCCCTGCAGTGTTTGGAGCCTCAAACTGCTCCGGGCACTGCTGCCTTCTGCAGCCCAGTGGAGCAGGACAGCTCATGTTTTACCTGGCTCTGTGTTACCTGGAGCTGGGAGAGGCTGCCAGGGACCACGTTTGGGGTGCAGGCACTGCCCCAGCAGGGGCTGTGAGCTCCATGGAGATGTAGGGATGTACAGAGCAGCCAATGGACTCAGCTCTGCCCGGCCCTGCCACACCACCTGCCCCCAAACCCAGCCTGCCATCAGCTCCCCAAACCCAGCCTG
>VZTB01013914.1:634075-679617 GCA_013397245.1 Thryothorus ludovicianus | reverse complement strand
CATCAGCTCCCCAAACCTGAACCTGCCATCAGCTCCCCAAACCTGAACCTGCCATCAGCTCCCCAAACCTGAACCTGCCATCAGCTCCCCAAACCTGAACCTGCCATCAGCTCCCCAAACCTGAACCTGCCATCAGCTCCCCAAACCTGAACCTGCCATCAGCTCCCCAAACCTGAACCTGCCATCAGCTCCCCAAACCTGAACCTGCCATCAGCTCCCCAAACCTGAACCTGCCATCAGCTCCCCAAACCTGAACCTGCCATCAGCTCCCCAAACCTGAACCTGCCATCAGCTCCCCAAACCTGAACCTGCCATCAGCTCCCCAAACCTGAACCTGCCATCAGCTCCCCAAACCTGAACCTGCCATCAGCTCCCCAAACCTGAACCTGCCATCAGCTCCCCAAACCTGAACCTGCCATCAGCTCCCCAAACCTGAACCTGCCATCAGCTCCCCAAACCTGAACCTGCCATCAGCTCCCCAAACCTGAACCTGCCATCAGCTCCCCAAACCTGAACCTGCCATCAGCTCCCCAAACCTGAACCTGCCATCAGCTCCCCAAACCTGAACCTGCCATCAGCTCCCCAAACCTGAACCTGCCATCAGCTCCCCAGATCTGAACCTGCCACCAGCTCCCCAAAACCCAGCCTGCCACCAGCTCCCCAAAACCCAGCCAGCCACCAGCTCCCCAAAACCCAGCCAGCCACCAGCTCCCCAAAACCCAGCCAGCCACCAGCTCCCCAAAACCCAGCCAGCCAGCAGCTCCCCAAATCTGCAGTATGTCAGGCCCTGCTCTGTGGCTTTGCAGAAGGTGTTGTCCCTCTGGCTGCCAGCAAGGCTCTGGGGAGAGCTTTCCTCCTCACTGCATTCACTTTAGAAAGAGCTCTGCTGAGCTGGTTGGTGGGGTTTGGGTCTTGCCTCTTCCCCCAGCCATGTCATATAATAGGCTTTTTAGAACCTGCTGCTCAGGATCCAAATTTATAGCCTGTTTTTAGAAAGGGTAGGCTATTACAGAGCTGATTATGCGTTTGCATATTCATCAGCCATATAGAGGAGGTAAAGAGCTGGGCAGGGACGGAAGAAATGAATGGTCAATAGAGAAGGCTTCAAGGAGAACACAGATTAAAAGGTCTATTTATTTTTTTACAGCAGAAGCTAAAAAAGGACTGTGCACAATTCCCCGCCCCCATCCCTTTTCACAGCGATTGCTCATGGGCCACTGCCTCCCCTTGTGTGTGTCTGCACTGTGCTCCTCACACGTGGTTCATGTGTTCTCACCAGTGCTCTTGCTCTCATCCACACACAAATGTGTGCCCAGGCATGCAGGAAATGCCCTCCATCACTTTCCCAGCTTTTGCACTATGCATTTTCTTACCTCTTTGGCCACGTGCCACGTGGTGAACCTGGGTTTGACATGGTACAATTAGAAACTCACATTAATGAAAAGCTCTTGGCCTAATTCTGTGTTTTTCTATTTGTCAAAACCCAGCGTGCAGTCCTGGGATTGCTCTTCTGTCTTAACACTTCACTGCCTCGAGTCTGGAGGCCCAATTACGTAAGTGCTTCTGACTTGTCTGACATGAGGGATAATGAGAATGCTACATACTCAGTTTGATCTAATTCCCCTGTCCTCTTTTCAGTTCACACTTTATTTGGCCCATGTTTAGACAAAGGTGGTTTTGAGAAGAGGAAGGTTTAGTGAGGAGGAGAGAGCCACAGGTTTTAATTACTTGCAGGGAATCATGAGCACTTGTACTGTTTTAGACCTGTGGTCCAGGTGGGGAGGAGGTGTTAATGTGTGCTCAGCTGCTCTGATGTGTTCTGCCTAGCCCAAGGATGGAGCCAGCTCAGCTAACAAACCTCAGGGACAAAGGGAAGGAAGGCAAGCAGGGAATGACTTGATGTGCAGAACTCCTTTTTTTCTAAGAGTAAATGTTTTGGGGAGTTTTATTGTGGAAATACAAGAATTTTCTCTTTTTTTAGGTTCCAATATTTCCCCTCATCACCCAACTGTTTTCAGTAGAGGAACTGGCATAACTGGGAATGGACATGGTTAATTCTCTTTTAGAGAGCCTAAAAAGGATGGAGGCAATGAAGCAAGCTTGAGAGGCAGAGAGCACACACTCAAAAAAATCTTGTTAAAAATTCTTGCAAGCTAACAGGCAAGTCTTCATCTGTGTGCTGAAATGTATCTCACCTGTGGAAAATAGAGGTTAGAGCAAGCCTACGTAATAACATTTGCTGAAGAAATGTTTCCCTGAAATCTTTGCAGCAGGTAAGAAAATTCTTTTTGAGAATTAAGTCCATCTTTAAAATAGGATTATTTCTTTCCAATTTGTGTGGTTAGAGGAATTTAATGGAGCAAAGGGAGCAGAAATGGGGGATGATATGTCATGTTGAAGAATAAGATAAGAAATGTCTGCTGTTGTGTTCTACTCCAACTTACTTTTTTACTGCAAGTGCTACCTCTCCACAGACACAGCAAGATAGATTCAAGTCTTTATTAGCCTTTTTTAGCACTAGAGAGGGAGGATGTTGCTGCACTCTAGGGAAATGTGGAAGATAACCCTGTGACTCTAGATGAACATCTATTCTGGTAAATCTGTAAATGATGCCTAGCATTAAATTTATTTTAAAATTTCCTGCCTCATGAATCTGCCAGATGCCAAAGTCTCACAGGTCTGCTCTGACTGCATGAAGGCACAGAGACATCACTGTCAGTGGGTTTCCTCCTGCAATTTGGGACCACAAGAAGAAGCAGTTGCTGAAATGTACTGCAGTGGTTTTATTTTCCAGGAGCCAAAAGAGGAAAAAGGTGTCTTTCAAATAGCTGGAGATGACAGAGAGTGCCAGGCTGTCCTTTATGTGGAGAGGGGTCCCCTGAAGGTGTCTTGACCTTCAGTTCAGCTCCCAGAGCTGCTGATAACAAACATGTCTGGGCTGTGTGGGGCTGCAGGCCCTGTGGAGTCTCTGCTGCTCTGACACCGTGCTGGGGCTTTCCCTCTGGGAGCCAGGGCAATGCACTCACTGGGGCCATGGCTGCAAACCATGGACAGTCCTTGGCCCTGGGGCTGCACTGGAGCTGGGTAGTGCCAAAAAGGAGGAGCTGCATTGTTTGCTTCCATGTGAGGTTTCTGAGTGTAGCTGTTGAATTTTCCTGCCTCCAAGGTCCATCCTGATGCTGCCAGTGTCACAGCTGTTTCTTCATTGGTTAACAGGGAGCACAAATGCTTCTTTTGGGGCTTCATTCCTTTCTCTGAATTTCAGAGCTGGAATGAAACTCTTAAACAGCATGGTTATTTTGCCTAATGTGTTCTCCCCAAACTTCCAGGCTAATCAATTTGGGAAACATGGAAGATGTTCCCAAGAGACTTCTCATTGCCTAGCTACTGAAGCACCTGCTAAAACTGAGCTCTTCTAAAAACTGAAAATTATTTAAATGTGAAAAAGAGTGGGATGATCTGGAAAAAAACTTCTCAAAAAACTAAAATTAGAATGGAATGTGTTAGAAGAGAAATACTGGTGGGGGAGGAGGACTGCGGGTTTTTTTAAAATAAAAATGCTCCTGCTTGAGTAATGATCAAGGAAATTCTGGTTAGGATATTAGCTGCTGCTCCAACCCAGAGCAATTCCTGGATTCAGAAATAATTATATTTTCCTAAAGATAGAACTACTGTACAGACTCCAGGGTTTTTTTCTGAGTTAGTCTAAAACAAGGATCAACTTGATGTTTATAAATGAAACTTTTGAGTAAATGCTGGTAGTGAACCAAATAAATAGAGTTGTTTTTTTGTTTTTAGAGCAACAAATAACTGAATAAATAAGCTTTGCAGATTAACTTCTGCTCTCCTAAAGTTGCCTGAGTGAGCTGCTTGCAGAAACCTTGTAAGGTGAAGTTACCTTTCATTTTTGCTTTTGAAATTTTGCATTTTCATCTTGTGCTTTACCTCTGCATGTTTGCCTTTTTGTCTTGAATAAAATTCTAATTAGTTGTCCCAAGGTTACCATTCCATGTTGCAAGGGGTTTTTCTCTTCTCTTGGCTGAATTGCAGTTGTACCACCACTTCTTTTATTTCTGAACTCCTTGTGGGGTAAAGGATTGGAAGAGTTTCAAGGAATGGCATTACCTGGCAGGAAGCAAAAAACATCATTGTCTGTAAAATGGTTAGGAGGAAAGTTCCAAGCAGTGGATAATAGTAGGAAAAATCACCCCCTGAGGAAAAGAGGTCTCTACAAAGAAATGCACCCAACTGAAAAGAGTAAAATGAGGTAGTCTGGTTATCTTCCTCTTAAATGCTCTGATTTTCTCCTCCTTGATTTCAATAGTTTGATGTATTTTATACTGCTTGGAAGTCATGAGTACTTCCTTTAGAGAGACCTGGCTGCAGTATTTCAGTTTCTTCCCTAAACATTAAAAAAAAAAAATCCTATAGAAGTTTTCTGCTGTAGGATATTTTAAATCTGAGGAGTAGGAAGGAATTGCATTTCCTGATTTAAAGTGACTCAGCTCGGTCTGCCTCCTTCTTTCATAATAGATTCTCTGCATCCAGCTCAAACCTTGGCTGGCACTCGGGAGAGCTATCAGATGTTTTCTCCGATGATTTGTCATTCCTGCACAAAGTCAGTTTTTAAGCTGTTCTTTGAAGATCCTGGAGCAGCCACCTAGCAAGCAGTGATTAGCTCAGAAGGTGCATGCCTGTGTCACAAGGTATCTGCTGCTGCTCCTTGGGGCTCCCGTCAGCTCCTGTTGGACAGGGACGTGCCTGGCCAGCAGGAGCTCAGCAATCACCAGCCATTACTTTATTAATATTGTTTGGTTTATAGTATCTGCAGCCACTCACACACATCAAACCTTATTCCCATAAGCACAGTCCCATATGACGTGTTACTTTTATTTCTGGGCAGAGCCTTCGTGGTGGTCACGTTCTGTTCTAAGTAAATTAATTTCAAAGCATTTTCTTTTAAGCCCGATACTTTTTTGGTAGAATTCCTGAGACTTTGTGTTTTTCTTTGGAGCAGATATTGTTCTCGCCACCAGAATTCCAGTGAGAATTTGAAAGGAAAGTTCATATTTGTTAAAAAGAAAGTTGATATTTGTATGCCATGTATGGATGCATATGACAAAGTCATAATGTGGAAGAATCTAATTAGAACTATCCAGGCAACGGAAGACCTTGAGCTTGCTTGATTAGAATTAACTGCTGCATACATGAAAGGAGAAATTTAATTCAAATTTCTATTAATCAGAAATGCCATCCTGCCTAAATGATTAAAAAAAAAAAAAGCCATGCTAATTTTCTGTTTGGATGATGATGATGTCCATGTCAAGAATTATTTTTGTCTTGCTTTCATCTTTGAAATTATATATCCTAAAGTACTGTACAAACAGAAGTATTTCAAGTTTTGTGACCCAAATGCTTTCAATTCAGAAGCACAAATATATATTTATGTACACAGCAGTAGGTACTCTGACACAAAGCCTCCAAAAATGTTGTTGTCAAGTTCCCTCTTGCCCTTTCCCACAGCATCACACAGGTAAGGGTTCTCCCTGCCAGTGAATGTTGTGGGATTCCATTTCTCTGTTTTCTCTTTCCCCTCTGCCACTGGGCATTGCTTTTTCCAAGGAAGAGGGGGAGAGCAGCAGAGGGGAAGAGCCCTGGCTGGAATTGTCTGTGTTGTTGTGCAGGTGAGGCCTGGCAGGACAGGGAGTTGTGGGTCTGTAAATGCTGCTCGGTAGCTGCACCTCAGCTCTGTAGGAAACTTCAGTGTTGTGAGAAGCTGCTTGGCAGGTCATGACCACTTCTATGTCATATTTGGGGTTACTTCTGTTTTTTTTCTGTTGAAATAGTCTTACATTAGGGAAAGGCTGTTTGACGTGCTGAATGCCAGCTTTGTGTTGGTTTGTGTGTCACAAGCTATCAAGGAGTGTGATGAAATAGTGACTCTCAAATGCTGCCAGCCAAAGGATGCCAGCATCCTGTCTCAGGTAGGTTTGGAGGCTCTCTATCCATCTTTGTAAGTCTTGAGAAGTCCAGGTGACCCAACTCAGTGTGCTGTGGCAATATCACAGACCAGGAATATATTTTAGGCAGATTCCTCTGTTTGGGTACAATTGGATCAAAAACCTCACATGTGACCAATTGTCACAAAAGTGGAAATACACCACTTACATGAAGAGTCATGTACAAGCTGCTGTCCTGATATGCAATGGGAGCAGGAAAAGAAGTCATCAGGAAATGGCCAAATGTTGGATTTCATGTTCTGTCGGACTGTGTGTTTAGCTGAGGGGTTGAACATCACCCTCCTTGATATAAAAATTAATGGATTCTCTTTGAAAGTGGATCAGAGCAGGGTATGTTCAACTGTGCATCAAAGTGCAAAAATATAAACGTTAGACTGAATTCCAAAATCTTAAGTACATGTGGCAAGAGAGAGGAAAGAATATGTAAGGTGCACAAACTTAGCTTCATGCCTTGTTTTGAAAATAATTCATAGTAATCTGCATGTTACTGCAGAGTACCATCTCTGGGCATCAAATTCTTATTTTATGAAGGAAACATTCCTATCCTTGAAAGTTGAAAGAGACTTACTAAGCACCTTACAGTGTTTGAAATAATGGTCCTAAGGTCTAGCTCTGCCTATGCTTTTGAGGGAGGCTCATTGATTCTGTGAATCCCAAACGAGCTGGGATGGAGCGTGGGCTGCCCTGAGCATCAGTTCTTCTGTACCTGCAGCTGCAGGACTGCAAGGCACAGTCAAACCCATGATGGCAGATAGGCCTTGAATTCCTGTAATTGGGAGGGCAAAACTGAGACTGCACTAATTTGTTTCTCATTTAGTCCTTGATCTTCTGTCTTTATTCATGTCACTGGAGATGGGATGGCTCTGACAGCTCTGGAGGGGGAGCAGGGCATTTCAGGTGGCTGCCAGCCATATCCATGATAAATGGAGAGCCCTGGCCATGTGCACAGAGCCAACCCCAGGGCTCAGAGCATGGGCTGAGTTCCAGCCTGGTTCACATGAGATCTGCTGCTGCAGGCAGCCCCCTGTGTCTGGCATTTCAGCTGTTTATGTTTCTCACACAGTTTTGAATTTATTTTTTTTTTAATAAGAAAGGTAAAAGATTCTTGTGCTCTTCTTTTTGACTTGCGTGTATGTTCCTTTCCACTCTTTCTGGGATTAAGGTCCCTTCCAACCCAGACTGTTCTGTGACTGCTCTATGATTTAAAGTCATTGCACTCACTGTGTGAGAGTTATAAGGACCATGCAGAGATCATCCTCTGATCCTGCAGTGTAGTCACTGGCTGAGCCAGGCACCAGCCATTGACAAAGAGGAGATAATGTCCCTTTGAATGTCCCCAGTTAGGATAATTCTGTTTTTCAGCTGTTCATTCATTAGCAGAGAAGTAAACAGTGCAGCAGAAGGTTGTGAAGCAGGGTGTTTATTCACTTGTTTTCTGGCCTTCTCTGCGGATTAATGAAATGACTCATGGACAGTAACAACATGCTTGGAGGGGAAAAAAAGAAAAAGGGAATAGAAATATCTGGAGGTGGGATATGTAAGGCCAAATCCTTCTGTCGGGACACCAACACCTCACCTTACATATGTGATCTGATTCTCTTTGTTAAATGTAAAGAATGAATCACAGCCAAAACCCCAGGGCAAAAGAATGAAATGAGCATCTGTAATGTGCAGAATGATTTAGATCTGTGTGGAAGAAAAGGCTGGTGGGACATGAGGCTCTGCAATTGCTTGTAAATGTTCCTGTGCAACTTGGCCTTTGCTCATATCCTGTTCCCCTCTGCCCAAGAGCAGGGACAGTGTGGGTGATGTGCCAGAGTTCCTCACACAGGTGAGGGACACGGCACAACACAACTGACCCGCCCTGGCTCTGCCTCTGTGGTGCCACTCACCCTCTCTCTGCTCCTCAAGTCCCACCCCAGTGCTCAAACCTGTATCAGTCTCACAAAATGGTGAAAGGGGAATAGTGAGACTGCTCTGATTTCAAAGACACTCAAGGACTCACTGTCCGTGGAGAATTTGCAGGTGAAAGACTTGGAAAGGTTACATGGATTTTGGGCAGACACAACCAAGTATCACAGATGCACCTGGTACACCCAAACTTCTCAGTCCTCTCTGCTGCAGCCTCCCAAGGAGCACTCAGACCCATCTTTGTGAAGGTGATATATCTGCTTCTCAATTATTTACCAATAAAAATCCAAAATTTTCCATATTAAAAGCTGCATGAGCAATGAAGCACAGGTATCTTTTAGTTTAACAGCACAATTTTTTCAGCAAGGTTCAACAAACTGAAAGCAGGACAAGAGAGGAATAGTAATTATGGAATCCTGAGAAGACTTAATTTATAGCAGATAGTACCAGGCAATTCTGATGTTGGAAAAAATAAACTGAGATGCACCTATGTGATACTTTCAAATACAGAAAATGCTGCTCAGCATTTGTATTAGAAATTATCATCAATTCAGAATCCTTGTCATCTAAGGGAAATTATGTGTGAAATGCTGTCCTAAAGACCTCTTTGGTTCTGGCTTTTTCTCCATGGGGTTACTGATCACATGGAAACCTAAAGCCCTCAGCCAGCTCCTACTCTGAAAAATGCTTAATTTATGAATTCTCAAAAAATTAGTTTATATCCAAGATGTTCTGCCATTTATTGTTTAATACTGTTTGTTGGTCGTTTGTGTGTTGTTTCATTTTGAGAGGAGGCAGCATATTTAGGGTGGAGATTTAAGCCACAGAAGGTGAAAAATGGGGCTGAAGCTGGGGAAGGAAGAGGAACTTGTCAAAGCCTGTAGAGAAGGAGTGAGGATAATTAATCAGACAAATGGAGATAGAGAGCAGGTGTGCAGAGGGAATAGTCTGATGGAACAAAAAGGCAGTGGAATGAACATGAATGTCAGAAGAGATGAGTCTCAATTTTATGCATTATAAGCTGTAACAAGCAACATTTTCATTAATAGGCTGAATTTTTATTTTTTAAAAAATAGCCTTACAAGCATAAATCAAAACATGAGCATTTTAATTTTTTTAATTGTTTATTTAATATAAATTGATTGAATTGATTCAATGCTGGTCACCTAAACAGTGAAGATGGAGTCTCTTCATAAGCCTATGAATTCCAGCAAATGACTAAAATATATTATGTGAAAAGCAAGTTTCCATAGTTTGGGTAAGGGAAATAAGTTAGAGATACTAAACTGGGAAGAGAAGGGGAAATGTAAGGCAAGGGCAAAACCAATTTTCCCTTGATATGTTTGTAAAGCAAACATTTTGCAGTATTTAGGTCAGCACAGGAGGCAGGACCATGGTTTCTAAAGTGCAGTGAGAGGAGCAGTTGAGGTTCACTCTCGAGCAGGCAGGGTAAGGTCAGGCCCCTGTTTCTCTGAGCAACAGAGCAGTGTCACCTCCTCCTGCAGGGAGCAGGATGTGGCTGACAGCCCAGAGGCCATCAGAAATGGAAATTCAGTCCCTGCTTTTGCAAGGAGAAGCAACTGGTGTCACTTCCTGCCCAGAGATGGAAGGGAAACTCTGCCTGGCTCCGTGTTTTATTTGCAGTTCCCACTCGGAGCCTGTTGCTGGATTACAGGGGTTTGGGTCCTGCCTGCACTTTTCTCCTTCTCAGAGCAGCACTGGAGTATTTTGTTGTTCCCTGGAGGCCAGAGGGCTGGGGCAGGATGAGCACACCCAGAAAGGCTGGCTCTCAGAGGATCAAAAAGGAAAATTTGGAGGAGTTACTTAAAATGAATAAAAAGAAGCAGGAAGGAGGGAAACTCGAGGGATCCAGAAACCATGGCCCTAGAGATTTGCAGATGGGATCATCTCAGGTGATACCTGAGCTGGTTTTCTCCACCCAGAGAGATGTTCTGGTTCAGATCATTTCTCCCTTTCACTTGATCCAAGACCTGCCTTCATCCTAAAATTTAAATGGACACTTAATAACAAAAAAATGCATCTTGAGTGAGGTGAATGTCAGTATCTAATAATTGCAATCTAATAGTGTGATTTTCTTTGCTCACAAAGATGATGGCAGAGGCCCAAGGTGGTTCTCTAGGTGTCCCCACCATGCATAGAATTTTTATTTGTAAAAATACTTGACTTTCCGGATAGCAGTGTTCCAATACTCACAAGCCAGCTTTCTGCATGAGCAAAGGCTGTGTTCTAGATAGGAAGGAAAGTTACAGAATTTTTCTGGTTTAGCTGTTTTAGCAGAGGAAGCAGACTACTAGAGTTATTGCAATTATCAGCCTTCTATTTTTTTATTTTTTTTTTCTTTAAGGAGTATTTTTTAACAATTTTTGGAATTATTCTTTTAAATTAGAGGAAATACCAGCAGAGACTGATCTGGACTGAAAACTGTCCACATTATTCTGTATGCAAGCTTAGCTAGGCAGGCTGTCTTAATCCTTTCCTCTGTCCCTGTGGATTTGATCAGGATGCAATGTCCATCCTTGTTCAGGAATGACTTCCTCTGCCCTGAGGGTCACAGCATCTCAGGAATTGGTGTCAGGGGAGCAGGACAGAACTGTCAGACATGGTTTAGTGTGGCCTTGGCAGTGTCAGATTTACAGTTGGACTCAATGATCTTAAAGGCCTTTTCCAACCTAATGACTCTCATTCTATGTTTAGATCCAGGTTTAAGGGAAAAAAAGAGGGAAGAGATACAGTGGGAACACAACTGTGATATTTGCAGCAGTTTGCCTTCCCTCAGAAGTTCACTGAGAGTTCTGCATGGAGATGACAAAAGGTAAAATCACCATTCTCAGAGTTAAAATAGACTGGCCAGCACCACTTTTCCAAGGTCACCTTTCTCAGACTCTGTACTGCAGCTTTTCTGCACATAGTTGAATTTTGTACTCTTCCTTAGCTGCAGACCATGCACAGTGCATTAAAGACAAACCAAATTCTTTCAGACTTTTCATTCCTTTCATGGCAGATGCTTTCTTAACCTCTGCCAAGTCTAATCATGAACTTAACACAATGCTGATGAACTTTCTGAGATTAGGATATTTTTTAATGATGCTTATTCCTGGAGTTCATAAAAATAATCAGCCTGACAGAGTGCTAACAGAGCCTTGTGAAGGGTTTCCTCAGCTCCCTGTAATGCCAAAGTCCAAGAACATTTTTCCTGGATTAAAAGTAAATGTAAAAAGTAAGTGAAACCATGTGAACTTAGTACTTGTGCAAGAAGCAGAGTCAGCAGCATGATGAGATGTCCTTTGCTTGCTATAAGGAAGAGCTCTTGCAAACAGCTTCCTTCTGTCTGCTTCAGCTCTACCTCAGACTTTCACAAGACCCTTCAAACTGGTGTAAAATATGTCTAAATTCCACATCCAGCCTTGGCATGTGTAGTTGTGGCATCCCTGTTCCAGGAGCTGTGTCAGGGGCTCTCTATGGCATTTACAGCTCCCTTGTGGGAGGGTGACAGCTGTGGTAGGAAATTTCCATTTTCAGTATCCTCTCCCTTTATCCATAGGCAGACCTATACATTGAGCTTGCAGTCCAGTTCCCCTTAAGAAGTAAATGATATTAGTAGCTCATATATTAGCACTTTTCACTTTATCATCAGTACCTGCCCATTTGATAAGTTATTTAAAAATTTGTCTGGATAATTATTTGTGATGTACACATGGGACATGTCCCCAAACCAAAGCAAAATATAAAACCTGTAAGGCCTCCATACAGATGCTGGTGGATGATCTTTTTTTCTGATTTCCCAAAAGGAAGCTATAAATTCTTGGTTCTGATCCAGTAAGTTAATACTGCAAATGTTGAAAGCAGTCACGAATCATTAATTTGAGTAACCAGGAACCCACAGAAATACCAGAAGAAGTTCATGAGAAAAATTACTCCCATAGAGAAATCTGTTGTCTGTCTCTTTTCATACATGGTCCCTACCCTAATACGAGGTGAATTTCTTTTCATTCTTTAGAGAAAAACCAAAAGTCATCTTTTATCTGCTTGCTAAAGATAAAACTGTGCCTAGAATAGTTTAGGGCTGCTGTGTGTCACAAGGGTCCCTGTTGTGTTATCTGTGATGTGCTCATGGCTCACCAGGGCTGTTCTGTTATGGCTTGAGGTTTTTGTGAGGCCACCTTATTTTTAGAATGAGTTTATGCTCTGCTGCAGGGCCCCCAAGTTGCATGGATATGCAGACGGGAGAAAATTGCTACCATAAATCAATCTTAAAAGAAAGAGATCACAGAAGTAGGACAAGGTACCATCTTCAGATATTAGAAGGAAGAAAAAAAAACCCAACCAAAAAAAGGAGAAGATTTGAATTAATCCTAAAGTAAGTGTCTAGATGGTTGCTTGGCTAAAGTACCACCATGACTTCAGTTCACCTGTAGGTAATGCATTTCCACAGTGTGCAGCAGGAATAATAAAGTTGATGTTGAGTGATGAACACTGACCTTGGTAGCACAACCCAGCCAACACTTCAGGGATGCCTCTGGCCAGCTGTGCAGAGCAGTTCCTGGCAGGGAGCTCTCACCTTGAACACAGCAGATCCTCATGGCGTGGGTGACACAAGCAGCAGCAGTGTGGCATTGCCAGGGTGAGGGATCCATGTTCCTCAGGTAATGGCTTAGGGACATGCTGGAGGGAAGGGAGATGGAAGGATGATGACACAGCAGTAGAGCTCTGTGGGGAAGCACTGATGGTGAGAACAACTCACTGCTACCTGCAAGAAGCTCCTCTGACAGTCACTTCTGTTGATTCACACAGGTGCTTTGGTATTGTTAGAGTTGTATTCAAACTCAAAATTACTCTTTTTTTGGGATTTTATTTATTGTGTTTTTCATTTTGTTTTGGTTTCATTTGATTTGGGGGTAAAATTACTCATGAAAGTAATATTTTAAAGTTAGTTCTTATGCCACAGCTTAAAATCCATGAGCCTGTCATGCCTGTGTTGTTTTCTCTGATTGGAATGGCTTTTTTTCCTGGCTGGGCTGGAGTTCTGTGTTACAGAACAGGCAGTGCTCAGTGACCAGAAGAGTATAAAACATCACAGGACAGGCAGTAACAGCACACAAATCTTGTAAATAATATCTAATAAATCTGAGGGAGCACACAAGGATTGCTGAGTTTGTCTTGTTGACAGCAGTAGAGCTGAAGGTGAAGTTGGGAGGCTCCTCCATGCCTGGTTCACTCTTTCCCTGCTGTGTCAGGGGAAGATTTATCTGTGTGCTTAGGAACCCTGAGCAGTGATCTTACAGCATCACCTGGAAACAGGAGGGGCTGCCAGTCCCTGTCCCCACCTTGTCTAACCAATGAATCAAAGGGAGAGTTGTGTTCCACTCTGGTAGATTGTGTTCCTGCTCACAGGAAGGGAAACCTGTGCTGATTAATGAGAGTTAAGCTGCGAGCAATAGAAAAATAAGATCCCAAGTCCTCTAAATTCTCTAGAACTTGCACTATTTCTCAAAAAGAAAACAAGATTTTAAAAAAAGCCAGGCAGTAGTGAGAGGCACCTGATGAGATTTGGGCAAACATGCTCCTGGTGTTGGACTAAGAGACACAATGCCTGTTGCCAACAGGTGCATTGATTTGGATATTGGCCAGTATATTTTTGTTTTTCACACATTTCAGGTGTTTCTTTGTTTAATGTGGGCAATGTTCTTTCTCTTAACATCTCTTATTCTTTATCTTCCTCTGATAAGCTAAAATTACCAAGGTTCCCATTCTGTTTTATGGTTTATATTTTAATTCTCTAAGAATTTAGGATTTTAGATTGTGTTGTGTCTTTCTCAGTTAAATTCAGGAAACTGTGTGTTTGTATGTCTGCCTGCACACATATGTACACATAAAAAATGTGGAGAGTTGAATTCTTGCTGTAATTCTTGCTCTCTCATATGAGAGCTGGCAGGAACTGAGTTGAGAGCTGTAGGAGCAGCCACAGCACGAGTGTCCTGTGTTTGATGTTCAGCAAAGGAAGGCAACTTCCAGAGCCTAAGAAAATTTGAAAAGTAACCATAAAACACAGCATGGCTGAATTTGGGCACTCCAGTACTGAGAACTCAGCAAGTTTGGTTCTTTCAGCTTAATTCTCTCTAAGTAAATTAAATTCCTCTGAAATAAGTGTGTGTAGGAACAGTTCTGTTTAAAATTCATACAGTATTTTAATCTGATTTAACTTGCTAGATAGACAACCAATAATTTTCCCCTTATCTTGAATAATTCTGTATGTGGGTAACACTGTAGGGTGAAATAAATAAGATTACTTTTTAATTTGACTGGGTTCATTTTAGGATAAAAAACCCCAATTGTTATGAAAATACAGCATGCTAGCACCTTTCTATGTTAACTTTCTGCATATTCCTCATCCCCAGTATTAAAAGGAAATTATTATGGTTCCTTTTCTGCTTGTCTTTCAGTGATTATTTAGAGCTAGGAGATTATTCAGCTTGATAGTGATCCCTTCTTGTTAATCTGCTGTGCTTGAAAATGAATTAGGATTAGCAAAGTAACCCTTTATCATGAATGACAAAGACTCAAAGGTCACCAGCAGGTCACCTACAAACCTCTCTGTGGTCAGTCTTGTAGACAGCTTGGGCTGGAAGGATTTTGCTGATACATTTTTCTGAATCCATTTGATTCAGCTTTTCTCTTATTGCTGCACCATAACTCAAATCATCTGCAAATCCTTTCTATGTTATTCTATTCATTCTTCTAAATTTCTCTTTTCTCTCCTCCTTCAGTATAACTCAGTCTCATCTTTATTAATAAGCCTCTAGTAGCTACAGATTACTTTGAAGAACAGTAAGTTGTTTGTAGAGTGCAAATCATGCACCAATGAGGCAAATGAAATTAGAAGAATTAAGTGATTTTCCTTGGGGGAAGTTTGGTGAGCAGACCAGGATTAGAAATCTGGTCCTAACCTTCCATTTTGTGATTCAAGTATTTCTTTTCTCTTTCTTTGCTGCCTGCTCATCTTTATTTCTCTGGCCTGTGGTCTCTTTCCTTTCCTCCCTCCATAAATCCCTCCTGCATTAACTGGGGAAGCAGCAGCTCAGGGCAGGACCTTTGCCAGGTGCTTTACACACAGGGCTGCTCTGAGAGGGCTGATCCAGCTTGGGGCAGGGACAATGTTCAACAATTCTGTCACCTCTGAAAGCAGCTGGTTGTGTCTGTTCATCCTTTCTTCCCCCTTAGAAATTGAGATTACAGGTAAAGAGGTCCCTTCCGCTGTACTTTTCCCATGAAGTCTTAAAAACGCTTTTGACTTATGTCAGGGCAAGTAAGGTTTTTGAGGCATTCAGAATTTCCTTTATTCATGTTGGTTTCATTGCAATTTCACAAATTTAAAATAGAGGTTCTGGATGAAACTCAGTTTCTCCAAAGCAGTTCCTGGAAAATAGTATAAGCTTTCTTCCAGTTAAGTAGCATAAAAAGAGAAAAAAATTCAAGTGTGATTGAAATTTATCTGTTTGTCTTCTACATTCGGGCAGACAGTTCCATTCCTGTAAACTGGGGAAGGAAAACTTTTAAAGACATTTTATGGTTCAAATTCTGTGTTATTAACTGAAGTCCATATGGCAAGAAAAAAACCCCAAGTGTTATGTACCATATATTCTATCTGTCCTACTGTAAGGCAAAAAAGGATGAAAATTGATATATGAATGTAGAGCTGACCCTGCAGCTTTGCAGCTAGAACTGATGGGTCTCAACTCTTGGTCATCCCACAGTGGGATGACTTAAAACAGGAACTGCAATTGAGACAAAATCTGTGGGAATTGGAAGTCCAGAGTCCCCTGACTTCAGACAGTGGTAGAACCAAATCCAGCTTTTAAAGTGCAGGGAAAACCACTGGAAGAGCTTCATAAGAACAGACATCAGAAAAATGGAACAAGACCCCATCTTGTTTGTGTGTAATCTGTTTATACAGAGTGATTTAAGTAAGAAAATCCCTTGTTTGATAGCAAATTTATAGATGTTATTTGCACTTAACCCTCTGTTCAGAGCACACTGAGATGAATACAGTGGCCAGTTTAAAGGCTCTGTGCAAGTTGGTCCAGCAACAAAGCAACTATTCACTGTTACAATCAATGGGTAAATTGATGGGAAGGGCTGTGTGAGGAGGAAGGGAATAATTTCTAATCCATTTCAGTCCTCAGGTCTCCAGCCTGTGGTTTCTAGAGACAGAGACCCCATTTCCTGACTCAGAGCAGTTTCCAGTTTGTGATCTGGGGATTTCCAGGGAGTTTAAGGACTGTGTCTAAGGACACTGCTGAAAGAACAGTTATAGGCTATTGTAGATTGAACTGCAGAGTTTTATTTGCATTGTAAAATATTTCTCCAAGCAGGGTGCAGGAGAGTGCTGGTGAAGGGATGCTTGGGGAGAAATGGGGGCTCCATCAATTGTGGAACTGAGAAGTACTCACAGGGCAGCTGGTTCCTGTCCCCAGCAAACAACAGCTCTGCTGAGCTCATTACCTGGGCCCTGGGCCTGGCTGGCTGCTCTGAGCAAGGGGATATTGCACAATGGCAGAATTGCCTTCAAGGGCTTCTTAAGAGCGGGGAGCAGGAAAATCCTTTTGTTCCTTCCTCCAGAGCTACTGTTCAATTAGTAAGTTGGATTCTTTGGGCTCTTCTTGTGGCATAGCTGGATGTGGTTTTGCACTCTGCAATGTGTAAATTTGTACTAGTGTTTCTTTCCTAAAGCATACCTGAATCTCCCATGAAATCTGCCCAAATTCCATGGATGTTTAGAAGATGATATTGAGTATTCTTTGAGCTCTAATGCGAGAACATTGCATAGTACAGCTTCAGAAAGTTAAAATGAGCACAAGAGAGTGCTTCCTCTGCAAACTGCTGTTTCCTTTTTGGAAGCTGGGAAAAGCAAACTGTGTAACTTATTCTAAAATACAGTTTTTACCAATCCCCTGGTTTTCTGCATGGCATGTTCAGAATGTCAATGTGTACAAAAACCAGACACTTTCCTGCCTTCCTGAGACACCACTGCTTACAAAAGGACAGCAGTGTAGGGCAAGGGGATTGTAATTATGCACTGACCTCTCACTTCCTGAGAGAACTCCATGAAATTCAAAATAATTGCCCGGTGCCCTGGTACATATTGGTCTCTCTTTGGGATTAATAAACTCAGAGGTCTTTGGCCTCTGAGGTGCCTGACCTTGGTGGGACACACACAGAGGCACCATTAGGATCAGCATGAAGCAGGATCAAAGCTGAGAGGGAGAGCAATGGTGGTCACTGCCCCATGTGGCAGTGAGAGATCTTGGTTCTTCGTCTCTTATGGGCTCCATGGCCTTCAAACCTTTGTCACTCCTTTGCCAGGGAAGTGCTCTTGCCATGAGATTACAAATTTGCCAGTGGCTAGGAAAAAAAACAAATCAAGGAGGCTGAAGAGAGTAAGAGGGAGAACTTTATAGAGTGATGAAGAGGCCATCCATGCAAGGTTTGAGTTTCACTGCAGGGCTGGTGATATTTGTGCTTTCTCAGAGGGATGAAATCCATAACCACTTTCCCCCAGTAAAGCTGATTAGTGTTCACGAACCCTTGGCTGTCTCCAGTTCCAGCACTAACTCAGCTCTTCCCTCTGTGGGCCTCTGGGCAGTGCAGATTTATCTTTAAGCCAGACATGCCAGCCTTGAAATGTCTCTGCAAGTGGGTGTGTTAGACCAGGGGTGATTTGATTGCTGAGAAAACTCTCCAGTCTCTACTGTTGGCTGGCTGGAGTGTTGCACCACTCTCCATATTCTCTGTTGCCACACCTGCTTTTAGGAGCCTGACCTTTTTGGGTGAATCGTGCAGAAAGCTCTTTCCCAGGGGTGAGCAGGGGTGATGACCCTCCCCATCCCACACTGAGCCCTCCTCACCTGGGTCCAGCCCACTGAGTAGTTTTATCAGCATGTCTCCTGCTGGTACAGTAAAATCAGTCAATTATTTCTGCAGGAATTAAATTATGGCTGCATTGCATATCACATAGTGAGGTGTGGGTTTTTGCAATTGTCTAAAAATATATTTAAATGCAATATTTTACTGAAAAGCAAATTTATACTGAGATATGAGTAGTTCTGTAAGCTCTGATATTAATAAAAACATTGTCTTCTTATTCACATCTCACTTGAGTGACCTCAGTTTCTAATGTGGTGCAGGTTCAGAACAATTTTCCTCTTCCATGTGTTTATTTATCAGGACTCACTCTGTTCTGAGAAGGTGTGTTACGTCAGTGTTTTCCCTTCAAACTGCCTGTTTTGTGAATTTGTAAGATCTGGATGAGTTCTCAGATCAATCAAGAGGTTGTGGGTGGAACAAAAGGAAAAGAGAAAAGATAGGAGTAGTGTTTCAAGAAAAATCTGGTTTTGTGGTTTATTTTTTTGATGGAAAAACTGACTAAAATTGCCCGTTCATTATGTTTCCATAATTTGAGATTTGAATGGAGTTTAGGTTTGGCCTTTTTTGTGTTTGTTCTCTGTTTCAATAAGAACATAGAAAGGGAATTTTATTGTTTTCATGCTTAGGAGGCTCTGAACTTTGAACAAATAGACTTTTTATTCTTTCCAAAGCCTCCATCTGAAATTGTGTTTTTCAAGCTCAAAAATATGTTTTTATCTTTGTAATGACTTTGGTAGTCACATGACTTCTTTTCCTCCCCATGAAATTGTTTTATTATCTGAAAGACTGTGAATACACCACCAGGGAAGTTCCTAAGCTGCAGTAAAGTGGCTCTGTTTTGTTTGGGGTTTTGTTGCCCATTAATGTTCCCTGCTGAGAGTTGTACAGCAGAAAAGTTTATTTACTCTGGGCAGTTTTCAAGCACAAACAACACTTACAACAAGATTTTAGCAAGTGTAATTCTTTTTCATAAATTCCTTTCAGATGATGTACCCCATTTATTACAGTTGTCATGAAAAGTCAACTTTTCAACTAGTTTGGTTAATTATTGAGGACTTGTAACCTTGTAAAATCCTTGACACCAAAATGCAGAAAGATGGCTTGATCCACCAAGGAAGATGGAAGTGGCACCAAACTCCTCCTTTGCACCCCAAATGGGGCTGTGTTCATCTTATGATAGATCACATTTAACACAGCTTTTATCTGAAGAACCCCAGAGGGTTTGCCATCTGAAATATTCACCTGTAAGGTGAATTGATGTTTATCAGCTCAATAACTTGTATGAGGAAGACACCATGACCAATGCTGTGTTAGCCTAAAACTGGTAGTGAATCCAATGAGCTCAAGGTAACCTTGCTAACCACTGCTTAAGGGGAAATCAAAATGCCAGAAATTCTGCACTGGGCTTACCAGCTAACTGATATTCAATTAATCTTAGGATTAAAGTTAAAGAAATCTGAGTAATCATTTCAAATATTGCACTTCTGACAAACCTCCCTCCAATCCATTTTAAAAAACTGCAGCTTGACTTTTGAAAGGAGTTTAGGAGCCCTCTAAAATGGCAGTGTATCATTGAAATTCCAGTCATGTGTCATCAGATTTGAAGTAGCACATTGTCTTCTGTGTGATAACACACAGTGATACCGAGCCAGCCCTGAGGAAATGCACTCTCTGTTAAAGCTCCAAGGAAATAAAGGGAAGAGGCATCACTTGGGTCAAGAGTCCAAGCCATTCCTATCATGAGCAATCATATCAGTGTAAATCCTTCTGGCAAGTGGATTAGGCTTACTCTCAGAAATCTAAGTTGCCCCTGAAGCTCTTCTTGGAGGACTGTGACAGAATCTTATTCCAGCTTTCATTTTACTTCAGCCAGTTTCCAGCCATCGATTTGGGATGCAGATGTTTTGGCCTTTCCTCCTCACTTGTCTGAGTATTTGTCCTTTTAAAGTGTTTAAAACAAATAATAATTCTCTTCTTCACCTTTTTTAGACAAGCTGGCTGTTCTACTCTCCTTTAAAAAGACAGGCTTTCAATTCCTCATCTTGTTCTAGTGGTCCCTCACTCTGGCCTCACTGAGGAAATTATTCCTGATAAAACCCCACTCCCAGAGTTCTAGAGGAGGTAAATGACTCAGTGGTCGATACTTCTCTGCCTCCTCCTGACCTTTCTCTCCCATGTCCTGCCCATGGTACCCAGGGAATTGGGGATCAGCTTCATGTTTCCTAATAAAGACAAGTGTTTTTCCTCTGTCACTGGCCACAGGTAAGGCTAAGGCTCATAGAAACCTTTTATTTTTTTACAAGTAGCTGTGTGTTATTAAATTTTTTATCCTTCTTATTTATTCTCCTAAATAAGATCCTCCACAAATAAAATTCCTGTGTATAATGTGGCCTCAACATATGCTGACTATGCCTCCCTCAGTCCTCAGGAGCTCCCACAAGTGCTCCTCTACTTTTTGAACCAACACTATTAATTAAAATACTAAATAAACACGGTCCCAGGTGCAAAGCTGAGGAACCATCATTTTCATGCACAGCATTTTCCCATTCAAAACAGTTCTAAGGTTTTTAGCCCTTTTAAAAAACAAACAAACAAAAAAACCCCAAAAAATAACCTATCTTACAGTTTTTATACTGATTCCTTTCTCCATTTTCATAATTCCATTATTTTTCATCTAGTTCTACATTTTCTGTTTTTCACATGGACTGTGGCATTCAGGTTATAGCTCTCTTTAGATATAAATAAATTTTACATTATAAGCAAAGCCAAGTACCTTAGAGATTTCTTATCTGAGGTTGTCCCTGCCAATGTGTTCATAGCCCATCATATAATCTAAGAAATGTAATTCTATTGAAAACAGAATAAGCATAAATTAAGTTGCTCAAAGATGAAAAATACAGTAACTAAACTGATTCAGCTTAGACTGTAATAACAAAATAATTCAAGTGAGTGTATCTACAAATTAATCCACCAGTTATGAAGGCAAAGTGTAAAGCTGATATTAGAATAGTCTCATTTGATAAGACACTGTCTGACCTGAAGGGTGCACAGGAAAGAGATGCTTTGGGGTCAGGTGCCCCAAGCACTGCTCAGCCTGAACTCTAAGGACTGGGCTATTGATAGGTGTGAAGCAAGAGTCCCTCAACATGGACTTCTTGGGTATTAAACCCTCTCAAAGCCCAGTTTGGATTGGCTTATGGCAAATTTAATTTCTGTAGTGCTGCTTTTCTAACCTGCAGTCAGGCAGTGGAGGCTTAGTTGGGTTCAGTGAAGCTTGGACCATCCAGCCTGGCCATGGCAGTGCCTCAGGTATTTCACCTGCTTCTCCTGGAAGGCCAGGGAAGGGAAGAAAGGGATATCTGGAGCCTCCAGAATTGGTAATTGGTCATTCGAGATGCGTTTTGCCTTCACACACCCTTTGCATTTTGTAAGTCTCATTAGCTTCAGGAATTATTCCCATGACTTCCAGAGCTCTGAGAGCCCATCTGCTCTGTTCCCAGAGAGCAAAATTCAGGGTGAATCAGAAAAGATTTCATTCCAGAAAGGCAAAGAACAGGATATGTGAGTGGTTACTGCTGGTATTGTTACACCACCAGACTTCTGACAGAGGTGGTGAGAACAACACCCATGATTAGGAACTAATCAGTGGCTGATTTCTTAAAGTTGCCTAATGATCTCATCTTGGTTTTTCCATGTACGTGTTCTTGTCGTTGCAGTTATTTCCTGCAGTTTCCTTTTTTCTCTTTTAAGAATTCCCCCAGACTCCTTCCTAAATAGAAATCTGGGAACCACCAGTCCCAATGCACAAACTCTTTTTACTTTTTATGCAAAAGATACGGGAAGAATATGCAGCATAATTTATGTACAAGGGCACTATGCATATGTGATTCATGCTTTCAAAGGCCAACTTAACTCAAACCTCACGATTTTCACCTACAGAATCTCTTTTACCATGGCTTGAGTTCTGATCTTTGAATTTCTGCCTATGACTGATTGGCCTGGAGAACTGACAGGACCTCAGGCAAGGTAATGGGCTTCTCTGCTGCAATTACCCATCCTTTGGGTGCATATTCTGTAAAGGTTTACATTTGCCTATGTATTAATCTATGGATTATCTGTAATGCAATAACAAATTTGTAACTATTACTGAGCAATGAAGGAGAGTGGTGGCTTCAAAGAATCAGCCAGCTTTAGTAACTCTGCAACTTGTATGCTTGAAGAACTTATTCTATCCTTAAGCATGGGCCATCTGTGTGAAATTTTTTACCTGGGAGAAAACTGAGTCTGTGCTTTCCTCAGTGTGTGTGTGTGCAGCTCCTGTCAGCATTAATTGCCAAATTCATAAGGAAAGTAGACCCTGAACCATTGTTTCAGAGCCAGCAGCACAGCAGATCCTACAGCTGTGTATTTGTAATTGTGCCATGGCAAAACAAGCCCTGGAGCACGCAAAGAGACTTGGAGATTTCCCACCTCCCTGACAGCTTTTCTGACTAATTCAGCTGTGCTGGCAAGTCCTGCCAGTTAGCACATGCTATTTTCAGAATCAAGTGGATTTAGCACCAGGCAAGAGGCTCCAATGGTGACGTTTCCCCTTTGTTTCAGAGAGGTGTATTTAACCCTTCTGCCATCTCTAATGGCCGTTATGTGGGTGTGATGTGACATAAAAAATCCTTTTGAATATTCACGAAACTTTGGCTTCTCTCCGCGCAATTGTTCTCTCCTTAAATTCTGTCTCCAAGAGTTTAAAATACAAATACCTAAAGGCCTGTTTTGTAAGAGTTCTTCCCTTTTTGGAAGCATGTCTGAGAATCTTGCTGGCCTGGGAAAGTGGCCTGGTTTGATCTTTAATTGCCAGTTCTGTCTTCCCTGAGGCACCTCAGTGCAGCCACCCCAGCACCTCCTCTGTCCTCGCTCTGCCTTGGGGCAGGGGTTCTCCTCCAGCCCCCTGGCACTGGCTCTGCACACTCAGCAACTGGGCAGGGCAAACTTTGCTGTCCCTCCTGTGATGTCCCAGTGAGCACCTTCCAGCCCTGTCCCTGGATGGGTGGTTGGGACCTCCCTGCCCTTGACAGGGCTCCAGAGGAGCTCGTGCTTTCTGCTCTTTCCCAGCTGGAACTTGATTAGAATGAATTTTATTGTGAAAGAAATACAGTAATAACATAAAGAAAGAGTAAAGAATACCAGCAGGATTATTTTGTTTGGTTTTGCTTAAGATATAAACAAAGAAAGCTTCTTCCAATGGGAAATTCATTTATTCTATCAAAAAGAAATGAAAATATCCCTGCAGAAAAGTGCAGTGGAGGTAATATTTTGTGCATAAAGACTACTGGATTAACTTGAGCGGCCAGTCTTCTGTTTCATGCAAAGCTTTTATGCAAAAAATAATACAAGCAAGAGTCATTACTCAAGTTTTGAGACATTTTTACTGTGGGAGCATTCCTTTTTATTTGCCCTGGAGTCTCTCTAGTCTTCTAAAGCAGAAGAGGATTCTAACTTATTCCTTTGGAGCCCACTGAAGGCTTGTCTGGTGTTCTGCAGTTCTCTTGAGACTGCTCTCTAAACGTATGCCAAGGTGGTCATTGGCTTCTTTTAAGCAGAGCAGCCTGAGAGCTTTGGGACAAGATGGAGAGAGGAAGTGAATGGGCTTGGAATGTGGATTTCAGTATCAGCCTGGCCATTGCTGAGTGCTGAAAGTTTGGGGGAAATTGAGTTGGTTGCTTTTCAAAAGTTGCCCAAACTTATTTTGTGTATTAGCAGAAAAATTTTCCATTCTCTGGCTTTGTTGTTACAACCACCTAAACCATCTGTCTGCAAAGGAAGAAAACAAATTACTCTGCAGGTGATATTCAGCATCAGAATTATCAGACTAAATGAGTCAAGTTTGGCAAAATTATAACTAACTAAAAACTGCATCTCCTGATGTCAAGTATCAGAACAGTTTTAGTGAAGAGCATTTTTCTGCTTTAGCACATTGATAGCAGAATCTTCAGTGAGTCCTAGAAGGAAATAAACCCTGTTTAATGTCTGTGAAAGTGAAAACAGAGGTGTTTTTCTTGTACTGTTTAAATGTCTCCTTGTGTTAGTATTGCACTACTCAGCATAAAAGTCTAAATGGATTTCCTCAGCTAACAAAATGAAATAGTCCATAATATGCCTCAGCTCCTGCAGCACCAGTGCCAGATCGTGCCATTAGAAGGATGATAACTTACAGGAATCACTGTAATTCAGTTGAACTTGAAATAAAAACTGTGGAAAATATGTTGCTTTGGGGGAGATGAAAATATTCCAGCAATATTGATCTTAGTAGCATATGATGTTCGTGCTGCATTCCAATGTGACAGGACAAAAGAGATAAAAATGAAGAGCTGGCTGCCTGTCACATGGCTCAGCAGCCTTCTGGAAGCAGGGATGATGCTTTGTGTCTCCTCCCAGTTCCTCTCCCCTCTTCCTGGTTAGGGACAGGTTCCACAGCCTCCTGGGTTTCTGCCTGCTCCTTGAGGCTAGGGCATAAAAGAGCTTTGGCAGTGAAAGACCTGATTATTTAGAGTGGATAATTCTCCTCTAAAACTGTAATTCTTTTGAAAGATATGTAGGACCCTGTCCTTCTCTCTCCCTTAAATTTTTACTTCCTCTTTTTTCTTTAGGAACTGCAATATTTTCATTCTTATATGCCAAGAATGAGGCTTAGACCCAATATGATCTGTATCAAAAAATGATGAAACCTTAAGGATAGTTATATCTGAAGATTCTTGTCTACCTGGGGGGAAATATATAATCTGTAAGCTATTAATTGATGAATGTTGAATTCATCTAACCAAACAAAAATATTCCTAAAATCACTCTGATTTCATTCACAAGCCTTGGGCAGAATTAAAAAAAAAAAAATCTTTCTTTTTGGCTAAAGACAAACTTAACACTTACTTTCAACGCAGAAGCTGTCACTGAAGCTGATTAAGCATGCTCTAATTTATTGTAGTTTACAAGGCAATAGCAAAAAATACATATATATATATCATACCAATCCATCTGGTGCTATGGAAGCATTTCTCTCAGTATATGTTTAGAAAATGTCTCTCTGTGCCAGTGCTTGAAGCAGTTTCAGAGTAAGCCTTTGACTAGAGCCATAAAGATCTGTTCTCCTCAGTTAAAAAATCCTGGAAACAGCTGCAGACCTGGAGCTGTGTCTGCATCTTCGAGATCATTTCTAGGGCAGAGGCCCAGGTGCCTTGGTTTGCTTGGGCAGAAGTATCAGTGATTCTTGCAGTGGTTGGCACTGGAGTCCCTGTATTTATTTCAGCAGGCAGAGGAGTGGTACCTGGCTCTGACCTCACAGCCAGCCCTGCTAACTGGGACTGGCTGCACCCAGGTGTGAACCTGCTGCCTCTCCCGTTCACCATGCAGCAGGAGAACAGGACACCGCTGAAGAGGCAGCTCAATCCTGAAAAGAATGCTCAGGTTCAAGTATTTTCTCCCTTTTCTCATGTTTTTATAAATGTTTAAGCTCTTGTAGCTCTTTTAGGGGTGTCAGGTGCCTGCAGTGGTTGTGTGACACCCCGAACCCCACAGCAATCCTTCATCGTTTCCATTTTGCTCCCTCGATTTTTCATGTAAGGGTTTCTGTTAGAGAGCATTCGAAACCCTGAAAGTTTTCTTTCCCCATGACTAGGGTAGGGCTGTGTGCAATATCTTTCACAGTTCTGGCTACCAAGCTGTCGTCATCTCCCTCGGTCGTGTTTGTGTCTGAGGACGTGCTGCTGGCACCATTTTGGTTTAGCTGTGCTGTGCCTCTTCTCCTTCTGTTCTCATGCTGATCCAAGTCCCAGATTTTGCCTTAACAGGAAAGTGCATGTTATGTTTCAGTCACTGCAAATTCTCATTTTAGTTGAATAATCCTGTTTTTAACTTTGCCATCCATCATGACAAGGTAGGCTGGCAGGACTCTGTGGTGGATGCCGTGCCTGCTGAGCTGTGCTCACCACTCAACGTGTGCAGCCTCGGAGAGCCCCTGCTGCACATCCCAAGGGGACACTTCCCAGGGTGGGAGGAGAGTGGCTCTCAGGGCGGGGGCAGCAGTGCAGCAGGCTGATGCTCATATTTCTGGTTTATTTTTGGATAAGAAAGAGAAGCTGGGCAAATGGCTGGGAATGATAGTAGGTATGGCATGCAGGAAGATTTCAGTCCAGGCAGGTGGCTGTGCTTAGCAGATACTGCCAGTGATAAGATTGTTATCCATATTTAAATTGCCTTAATGAACAGACTGGTTTGTATTCCAAACTGTTTTCACAGTACACAAAAATGGCAGGAGAAGAAATACTGCTTTGAGAAAAATTTAGGAATATCTGGTGAAAGAAGTTTCATCTGTTTATTCAGGGTGGATTAATTATTTTCCATGTGTGATTTCCAGAAGCTTTTTCCTATATATAGACTTTTGAGCAAATAAATCATGTACTTCTTTAACAATTTTAAAATTCTGACCTTCCTTTTTTGTCCCCCTTTTCATCCCTTCAGTTTTGCAACATTGTCCCCCATATCCCACATGAAGTCATCACTAAGATTTTAATATTCTGTACAGAAAGGGAAGTTTGGATGTTTATGTCTTTTTTATTTTGGAGGGGAGGGGGATTAAAGGGACTGGGGATGGAATCCTTTGATATAAATGTCTCCTGAGACTCTTATCTTGTTCTGTAGAATGTGCAGATAAACTATAGCTTTGAAGACACTGTAGTCTGGTAGAAGACAATTTATCTACCAAGTTATTAGGCCAGATCCTCTGCTAGTAATTATTTGGATGGAGCTAAACAGATTTACACCAAAAATGTGTGTGCTGCTGCTGTGAAGGGTATGGATTGCAGGAAACGTGCTGAGACGTTGGGAAAACAAGCACTGGGTATGCTGAAGAAGTCTAGTTTAGAAATGCAATTATATTTTTACATATTTCTGTATGGAAATGATCTTCCAGGACAGAATAATCAAGATGTGTGAATAACAAGTCATTAAAGGATAAATTGTTAGGGCTGGGAAGGACTTCTGGAGATCATGTATTCTAACCCCCAAGGAAGACAATCTACAGGTTTTTTTTTTTCCATTTTCTTTTTGCCTCTTTCATCTTCTTCTCTCTCAGCAGATCAGTGGCATGAGGAAGGAACAGAAAGAACCAACGTGCTTATACCTTGGAAGTTTTCCAGGGCTGGAGACCTTGGGTCCTTGTTTACATGGCTGTGGCTATGCTCAAACATAGAGTTTTGTGAAACTCCTTGGCTCAAACTCCTTGTTGTGTGTGCATCTAATTCAGTGCTGTGCTGCCTCTTGCAAACAGAGCTTTTTGAAGTTTGGGTGGCCCCTGTTTGTAAACCAGTGCAGCTGAGAGTGCTTGAGCCAGTCTGCACACCCTGACTTTGGGATCAGGAACGCTCTGAGCTCTCTGGAACTCACACACCAGACACTCTCAGCTCCTTCTCTCTGCACCTTTGGGCAGCACAGCTGCCCTGCAGGGCCTGCAGCTGATTCCTGTCAGAAGCAGGTCTGGGGAGTGTGCTGCTGCTCCTGCAGTTCAGTGTTGGAGTCCAGAATGCAGAGAATATTCCTCTGCATGTTTTAAAGGATCCAAGCCCTCTGACAAATCCTGCTTTTAACCTTTGTCCATGGAGAGGGCTTGCTAGGCTTTGAGATGAGACAGAATTTTCAAAAACGTAAATTAGATAATAACATAATATGTAATTTATCACAGGGTGAGAAATGTAGATTTCTGGGAAATGAGAATGGTAGGTAGATGGAGACAGGATGGAAGATCCTTGTGATTTTTGAGCTTCTTCCTCCCTCATCTACTCCATGTTGGGTCTCTAAATCATTGGTTAGAACTTGCCACAGTACATTGTTACATGAATAGAAGTTTGGTTATTAATTGGTAGAAAAGTAGAAATAATTTTGGGTGATAATTTGGTAAATTATCTTGAATCTGTGAATTATAGGCTCTTTAGGCTTTGAGCTCTTTGGTGTCCTTTCTCCTTCATGCTAGGCTGGTGTGCAGAAATTGTAGATAAAAAAAGAATAAACAACCAGGAGAATGTGATCCACTGAGAGTCCAGTTCATCTTTTTACTTAACAAGGACTTAAAAGACTAACCTCCCTCTACCAAGGGAGAAACATGTAGGAGTAATGGAGCTCCTGTATTTGGTGCCCCTGTGAGGAGCAGTAATAGAACTCCAATGGCTCAGCCCCTCTGCACACAGGCAGAGCTCAGTAGCTGAGCAGAGCCCATCTCCAGGACCCAGAGTCACTCAAGAGCAATCCTAGTGCAGAGTGGCTGAAGTGATTATAGTCTTAGAGGAGTTTCCAAATGAGAGAAACAGCTATCAGTGAGTTTTACTCAGTGTTAGCAAATAAACATGGAGCATGCAGAGTGTGGTTACCTGGGGAAATTTAGGGAGTTTTAATCCTCAGCTTGGAAATCAAAGCATTAGCACATAGCTAGGGAAAGATGATGGACCTTTTGTTTCCAAACACTGTACATGGCTCAGGCTTTCTGGCAGTGTCCATGGGATTATATTCATTCCTTCTGAAGCTGCAAATTGATTAAATTACATCAGTGAAAAGCCACTAATGACATGTTTTAGCTTGCTTTTCTATTGCTTTCTAGTGCAGCAGCGTGTTAATCTTACATTTGGAATCTGAATGACATGGTGGCTGCTGTTCCAAGGAGCTGTTGGTCACACACGATCCAGGGAAGCTTCTGACCACAGCTCTTAGAAAATAAAGGAGGGAAATCCTGCAAGTCCTGCTTCTCATCCACATTGACAGTGATGGAATACAACTGCTTTGTTCCAGTCTCCTTTCATGGGTATGTGGAATTTTAGCAGTGCTCTCCAGTGTGGTGCTGAAACATGTTTTCCCAAAACTTACTCTGTTTCTTCTGAAAGTTTCAACACCCCCCTGCGTGTGTGTCACTGGACTCTAGGTCTGTGCACATTTAATTGTTCATACCCATGAGTGAAACCATAGATTCTCTTTTTTCTCCTCATATTCAAAAACCCAAGCACACAGGGATGGATTGCTCTGGCTCACTGGGGACTCCTGTCATGAGCTCTCAGTAGAATCTCATCTGGTTTTATCCCTTGAGTTCTCTGCAGCTGAACTTTATATCATAATAGCTCTATGTGCTTCCTTCCCACCCTGTTTCCTGAGCTATAGTGAGACTTTTTGACACCTCAGAAGAACTCTCTGTATCTTGCATCCTGTCCTTTCCCCATGTCCCTCTGCCATCACACTGCCTCTAATTATAGCTCCACACTGGTGTCTCTTTCTCCTGGGTGGCAGCAGCAACCCCTGTGGCTCAAATAAATGTGTTCCTTATGGTACCTTCATCAACTTCAGGGGCCTGAAGTATATACTGTATATTTAGTTTATTGTTAAAATGCATTCGTTCAATATTTCAGATAATCCGATCTGAATTATGAAGTTAATGACAAAATATTTAAACAGCTACATATTCATATAATTCCCTAGACTTTAAATGAGATTTAGGCATTACTTAAGGCTGCACCTTCAAAGCCTTTTCATCTCTAAAACTTGTATAATCAGGCCTAACTCAGTGTTGTACCTAAATTAGTATAATTTACATTTTTGTCTTCCCATCTCAATATAAACCACAATTATTTAGTTTCCCATTTAGATAATCCCTAAAATGTGATTCACATCTCCTTTATGCACTGTTATTGCCATATAATTAAATTAGTTCATTCAGCAGCCTCAGGTACCAGCACAGTTATGCCTCAGCTCTGAGCACTCCTCCCTGATTTGATCAGGTTTCTGGAGTCCCAGGGTTTCTGCAAAGCTGGTTTGCTGTGCAAGCACCATCATTTCTGCAGTGGCCTTCAGCAGGGTAGTGAAGGGTTGGGGAAAACCTGGCTGTAGCTGCTGGTGTGGAGCCATGCAGTCAATTCCAGGAGTTTATTTCCTCAAATTCTCTCAAAGTTGAGGGATGAGGAGTCTGTTTGGAATATTTAATAGGACTCTAGATAGCTCTGAAGTGAACACTTCTGAAAATCTCTGTTGGGGTCATGTCTTGCCAATGTGGATCACCAGCAATGGCAAAGTTAGAATTGGACCAACAAAAAGAAACATAGAAATTGCCTATGAAACCAATTTTGAGATTAAATTACAAAGAATGGCCTTCTTTAAAGCTGTTAAGTATCAGATCATTTTGCTAGTCAACTGTGTACTTGTGTATGTCATTTGAAATGCAATTATACAAGTTCAGAATTTGATATCATTTTTTTCAACATCAGTTTTCACAGCAGGGGTAAAATTGAAAGCTATGAACTACAGCCCCTGATAATTGGCTTTTCATAGGAACTTCAGACTGCAATTTCTCCTGTTATTGGCTGGTCTGGCAACACAGTCATCCCTAAATAAACTGCACTTCTTTTTAGCCATGTGAGTGATTGTCCTGGTAGTAGTAAAGCTGTGATTTATTTCCTAGAGGAATTTCATTGTATCTCTTCCTTTCTGTGAGGTTCTTGAAGGACATTTTTCACATAAACCAGCTCTACTCTGTCAAGCAACAGAGTCACTGGGAGCCAAGGCTCCAGAAATCCTGTAGGATCCTCCCACTCACTATTGCCAGGCAAGCCAATTAGCTCGATATTTTTATCTCTAACCTGATTTGGAACTAATTGTAAATTACTATTTTATCATTCTGTTTTCTGTGATAAATGCCCTACTCAATTATTATTAGATCTGCTCTTAGGACAGCTGAATCTCCTATCTATGCCATACCTTGTGGCTTTGCAATCTAAAGAGGATACAGAAGCACCTGATCCTACTTCACTGATTCTTCATTTTGGCCCAGAGCACAGGGGAATGTGTTCACTCTTTGAGACAGGCAGGATTTTCTAGCACAGCCTTCCCTGTGGTAAAAGTACCTTTCTGTGTGAAGGTTCATGTCAGTTGTTTAATATCTGTCAAGTTGCCTTCAAAGCAAAGCTTAATTCTCTACACTAAATTAAGAAAGTTTGAGCTGCTTCACATTTTCTTCCAAAACAATGTTCTCTGCTTTTTATTTGATTTCTTATTTTAATCTCAGGGTCTGCCATGAGATAACATTCATTATAAAGCTTGAAATACAGTT
Organism: Thryothorus ludovicianus; assembly: GCA_013397245.1. Taxonomy (NCBI): domain Eukaryota; kingdom Metazoa; phylum Chordata; class Aves; order Passeriformes; family Certhiidae; genus Thryothorus; species Thryothorus ludovicianus. The sequence goes on along the minus strand of VZTB01013914.1, from coordinate 648,618 downwards.
TTTACCACAGAGTGCATCTACCTTTAGTGCAATCTTGAAGTGAATCTCCCAGTCCTTCCCATTTACTGCACCTAGCCTCACTTCACTGTGTGGTCTCAGAGCACTCAGATTCAATTCCTTCTGGTTAAAATTAAACTAGAGTATGCTCTCCAGTGGATGACTATGCTCATCCAGTGGATGTGCACTCCAGGAACTCCAGTGGATGCCCGTTAAGCAGCTGGACAATGTCAGCTCCAGATCCACCCCAGAGCTGAATCAGTGGCACACATTGCAGAGCCTGTGTCCTCAGCAGCAAGGGCTTTGCTGTGCAGGTGTTCTCCTGTCTCACTTCTCTGTGCAGGAGCACTGAGCTGATGGAGATGTGAATCTTGAACAAAAAGGAGAGCTGTGGTCTGAGAGGCTCCTGCTTGCCCCAGTTTTGGTAAGTTCACTGGAGGAGCAGGATCAGAGGCAAAAAGCTCAGCTCATTAGTGCCTGCCCTGTTCCCCTTTCTGCCCCTGCTGTGCTCAGGAGCTGAGGCTCTTGGCAGCTGTTCCAGCTGGGCTGGGTGAGGGTTGTGCTGCTCCTTGGCTCAGATCAGCCCTGCATCTGCACACCCGGAGCAGGGGGCAGGAGCAGTGTGCAGTCTGACTTTGCAGGGTGTGCCCAAGCTGAAGTGTCTCTCTACTTACAGCTCCCAAGAGTCATTAGAGCCACACTCAACTGGAAGGACCCCTGAGGAAGGATGGAGTACATTGGAACCACAGGTACTTCCTAGAGATGCTGCTTCCCCACAGACCTTGGCCACGTTGCTCCATATAACTACTGTCAGAAAATGCAGGATTCATCTACCCACATTTAATCCTCTGCATCTGAGCTTTCCTCTCTCCAGGGCAGTGACAAGCACAAGCAATTCTTTTCCACAGGCAGCTGAGTTCATAGAGCTGTGTGTTGAAAACCTCACACAAAAATGAACTTGGTACCCCAAATCCCTGAGATGAGGCCTTTTCCTCTAGCATTTTAATCAAGGCCTTTGCTATGGTGAATGTTTAGCACTGTAGGTAATTGATAGAGACTGCTGACATGATAAAACTGTGGCAGGTTCAGCCTAATCTGAAAAAAATCCCTGAGAACATTAATTGCATAAGCTGACCCAGTGAATCATCAGAAAAGCAAGGCATAATCCAAATGTGTGCACAGCAAGTAGAAATATACCTGGCAGGTTTCAGAAAGCCAACACTGAGAAGAAACAAACCTGGCTGCTCAAAGATGAGCATTTTCCAGGTTTTCCATGGGAGCTGTTCCACAGAGACCCCCTTGGTCTGGTTGGGAATATCCCTTTGGCAGCTGGGATTGGTGTGCAGATGGCAAAACACCGTGACTGCTTTTAGCATCACAAAGTCACTTTGGTATTGGAAGTGCACAAAGTCATGATCTTATTGGAAAAATTCTGAACATCTGAGTCAGAGCCACTTGGTAATTGAGTCAAGGCTTGTATGATTCAAGAGCTGTACGTGGTTAGAAAAGTTGTCAGAAATTATAGTGTTAGAAGTCCTTTTCTCTAAGCAAAGAGAAGCTTGAGGACACTGGGGACTGATGACAGTCAAAGAGAAAAGAACAAGTTTGTAGACAGCCAGAAAACAAAACAAATATAAGTAATATCAAGTAGATATAATTTGATTTGTGTATTTTAAAAACTGCCAATACCTGTGAATTCCTGTGGTCAGTTTTGACCATCTTATTGACACCCTGCTTGCCAAGCCATCATTTCTGGGATTTATTGAGCCATCCCAAATCTCTGGGCAGATCCAAGCAGCTGCATTTCTTAATGAACAGCAAAAGCTGTCGGTCTCCCTTTCATAGCAGGTGTAGATGGTAGTGCCCACTGAGACCAAGGGATATCCCAGTGAGAGTTGGCATGTCTGTAGAAACCTGGTTTATTAAGCCTTGAAGGAAGTTTTGAACCACAAAAATAAGAGAAGTGACAGGATCCTAACAGCTAAATTATTTTTTTTCCTAGCTGTGAAAATGCCAAAGCAGCCATGTTTTGTGGTAAGCTTTTCTGTCATTACACTCTTTCAGGCAATAAATGATAAGGATTCTCTCCTTTCACTCATGCACAAATGGAATTCTTTATGGAAGAGGATGCAAAAATTTTTAATTTTTAGAAATGTCTGTTTCATAACATAATACTTATTGATAGAAAAGCTCCCATATAGCCTCTAGTGATGTAATTTTAAAATAATACCTGTATATGCTACATACATATATATATATTCATATAAATATACTTTTATTTTCAATAATTAAAATAAATTTTTGTTAGGATCACCTACTTAATAATTTGTTCTATAGAAAGTGGTAACAGTAACCTCCCTTGAAAAACATGAATCAGAGAATTTCACCTAAGAATTACCTTAAGACTGCCCTTCATGCAGAGCTAATGGATGTTTGTGCCAGTGACAGCCAGCCTGGAGTAAAAGGCTGAAGCAATAAAGAATCTTTTACATTTTCTGGTAAGTTGTGCTGGTTTATTCCCATGGTTAACAAACTGCAGCTTTCCAGTCTGAACAGTTCATCAGCCTTGAGCCTTGGAATGCCTTTGCTAGGTTTGAAGAGCAATCAGAAACTCCTTGTGTATGTGCTTATAGACATGATAATATCAGACCTGATAATATCAGACCTTGGTCTTCTCTTTGACAGAGCAAAAGAGATTGATCTCTCTAAATCTCTGTATTAGGAGTATTTTTGTTCCCCAGATCTCAAATTATGTTCTTTTGGCTCTTTTTCCTGAACCTTTTCTGTTTTGTTTATGGGGGAAGGATCAACATCAGAAGTTGGCCCAGTGTGCTGCAACACGAGAGGGATGCCCAGCTTGGTGGTGGGGTCAGGTTCATGCAGATCAGTTTGAGGGAAATGTTTCCTTTCCCTCTGAATCCAGCTGAGCTCTGTGCTGCCCTGGCTGAGGCTTGGAGCAGGGTGAGGTTTGTGGTGCTCAGTGGTGGAGCTGATCAGGCTCTGATTGCTCCATTCCAGTTGTCTGGCCTGAGCTGCTGCTGGTAACAGCAGTGAAATCTCCAGAGTATTTTATTAATCTGTATTAGACCAGGAGTGCCCGGGACACACAGCAATGGGATTTCAGCAGTGACAATTCCCATTGTGTTTCTCAGTGTTACAATACTTCTGTCCCAAAAGCACTTTAGCTAACATGTTTAGATGGAATTTAGTGGGAAGCCTCTCATGATTCGCATTTGTTGTAAATGTAATTCTTTTAATATTTCAGCAAACAATCCTAGAGAAATTAGACATCTGTGGATTGTAAAGGTATGAATTGATGGAAATAATTTCCTGCAGTTTATCAGATGCCTCACAGCTTCAGAATGCGAAGTTCCCTGTGTAGGATCTATCATTATTTTATAGCTTGTTTGAGTGAATCACATAGCCTTGATTGCCCTCTGAATCAAGTGGCTGCAATTCCCATAAACATGTATTTAGAATAAAACAGAGAAATGGGACTTCTTAGTTTCACCTTGCTTATCTTTGTAAGCAACTTCACTGTGTACAGATTTCTTGTAGTTCCTCTCATTTTATAGGATCTCTTCTAATATAATATTTGTAATATTAAGAAAAATATGCAACTGCTCTTAGCTATGATCAGAAAATGGTTTATTGGCTTCAGAATTATTTCCAGATAGAGTGCTGAATTTCTCTAGAAGTGTCCATAAGAGGGTATTGTTTCTGTGTTTGGGAAGAATCCTGAGTGCATGTTTTGGCTCCTGGGCCTGAACTCTGTCCAAAAAGGCAGGTTATACTTCTTGTCTGCTTTTATCATGGTTACATGATATGTAATTATTCCTCTCTTCAAAAGAAAATGGTGATAAAAGTATTTAGTAAAAAAATAGGGGGAAATGCTCTGAATAAAATATTTATTTTATTACAGTAGCAATCTAAGGGAGGGCAGAGTTTTTACTGCTTGACAAGATCTTTTTATTGGACATTGGACTGGTAAGGATCTGCCAGCAGCTCTGTCTTCTGATCATTGTTCAACAAACTGGTTGTTGCTTGGATCACTTGTTCTTCCTTTTAAATGCAAGTATTGAATCTTTCTCATTGTAGGACTGGGATGTGAAGGTGAAATATGTTACAAATTCCTGATTTCAGAACAGGGCACTAAGGTAGGTATCAGACATTTTAGCATTTGGAGCCATTGAGTTCCTGTCCCTGGTTGTGTTGAGCTCTTCCACCTTTGCCTCCTCCCCATGAATCTTTTCCCATGGATACCAAATGGTATTAATTTGCCATGCAGCACATGAACCTGCCACACACCCTACAGAAAACTGTAAAATAAGGAATTTTATTTTCTAGATTACTTTTAAGCTGTTTCGTTTTCCTTGTAATGTTCTCCCATTTTTTCCCTTTAAAAAAAATCAGGCTTTAAAAATATTTTTATTTTATTGTTCTTCCCTTGATATAGTTCAGACTGATTTCTGGAAGTTCTGAGTTTCTCCCTTCACATTTTGCAGTTGTAAGTTGTGCCTGTCTCTCTCCAATTCATATCTTTTAAAGCCCTTTTAGAATTTCCATTTGCACTATTAATCTCCTTTGGAGTGGTTATTCCTTTGGAACCCATTTTTGTTGTAATATCTGTGTTTCATACTCACATTTTAGAAATAGTAATCTGTTTAGAAATTAAATATATTCTAAACATTCATATTAAATTTCAAAAGTTTTTCAGTCCAATTATCTTCAGTAAACAGTTACCATAGTTACTCAAAGATTCTTCTCAAGACTGAGACCAATGCTTGTTCACCATTCTGTTTAATTTAAATTGAACCATCTTCCTTGCATTTGCTCCAAGGTTGTTTGGTCAGCTCTTCTTGTTGCAAATCAAGATCCCAATGGTACCACAGTGGTATCACTTCATGAGAACTGGCAAAATGTTTTGCAAAGGAATGTGGCAGCTCTCACACTAATGACAGTGAATGCTACCAGCACCAGGAACATTTATTTTCCCCTCACTGTCTGGAGAGTTAATTCCTATCCTGACACAATTTCTAGAAGCAATAAAATTGAAAAGCTTTCTGGTTAAATGCAGTATTAGAATGCTCCTGAAAATTTTGAGCAAACTCATTTGTTTGTTCATCATTCTCCAAAACTATTTCACCTCAGACAAATTCTGTTTTGTCCATGCTGCTCACATTTTTATTCTTTTTGTTTCATAACACAAGTAAATCTATATTTCTGCACTTTATTTCAGTAATTTATTTTTATCACTTTTCATTATCATTTTCCTTAGATGTTTTCATCAGGTTCTTTTAAATGATACATTAGACATGCAGGTTAATTATTAGCTATTCAGACAGCAATCTCACACACAACAGTAAAATATTTCCCTTACACAATCTTGCTATATATTATTTATTTTTCCTTTTATTACTTATATTTTTTATACCCTTCAGGGAAAAGCTGTATTGCATAATTCCAACTATAAAATGTTATATTTGTGTAATAAATTCCAGTCTTTGCCTGCTTATGTGCATTGGTAGTGATTTTAATAATGTTATTTCTCCAGTGGCTCTTGCACCCAAAAATGTGTCCCTTTTTTCCCTTCAAAGTTACCTGAGTTGATCTAATAAAAGGTACTTACATATTTGCATTATTTGTGGTGGAATGAGCAGTTTGCAAACTGCAGCAATTAATATGAGTTCCAAACAAACTCACAAGGAACAGTGAATTTCTTTCAGTGGGTGAAGAACAGATTTTACCAGGTTGCAGTGGAATTAGTGTTAATGGAAGATTACCTGGATCCTGGAAATGCTGCCCTCAGCTCCTCCAGACAGCAGCTCAAAATCATTGCTCTGTGCTGGGTCTGGAGGGTGACAGGGACAGGGAGCAGCTGTCCTGCTCCAGCTGCCATGGCCAAGCACCCTGAGAGCAGCCCAGCATTTTGAACTGCAGTAGGGAATGAGAGGGGCACCAGAGACCAAAAGATTTCATATTCATAGGAAAAGGTAAAAGTTGTTTCAGAATCTTTGCTCTTCTGATTCTAAACAGCAGCACATTTGTAGCAGTGTGTGCTGAGTGTAAACTCTTGGACACCCTTCTCTGTTACCAGGAGGGAGAAAAAATGAAGTATTGGAAATTGTCTGAATTTTATCTTAATAATCTGATCAGGTTCAATTAGTTGAGAGGTCTGTTTGCACTGAGTCTATGTTTACTTTGCTTGAGTGTTATTTCTGTATTGGTTGCTGGGTTTAATACTACTAAACAAACATGTAAGGTTGTTCACTCTCTGTAGGACAGTTGCAGTGGCCATAGCCAGTCCAAACCCTGGTGGTCTTCCACCTGATGGTGGATAATTAATGAATCATATATAAAGAATATATTTCTAACTGAATCCATCCTTTAATCTGTGTCACACTGTAGGTAAAAGCCTGTAAAAAATAGCTTTTGCAGACTTTTCCAGGCCTTCCCTTCACTTTGGAGGAATTAATGGTTTTAAAAATGTCTGCAAACTTCCATTTTTGTGGCTGAAACAGTACCTGGGTCATGGCTGGTCTCTGAGGGATTATTTTAAACTGCTTTCCTTGGTTTTTCCCTGTGTGTGAGATCCTGTGCCTGTCATTGAGTGCTTTATGATGTGAGTTTACTCCATCTCTCAGTGGCCTGCCCGCGGGGGAATGTTTCTGGGAGGGCTCTGCTCTCCTGCTCCTGGCAGCTGAGTTGCTTTGTGTTGCTGTTTGTTTGGTGTGTTAACAGAACATGAAGAATTACAAATTGATTGCACAGCCTTACAGGAGACTCAGGACACATTCACAAAGCAATCTTAGATGGCAATTTTTCCCCATGTGGATACCCATCCAGTTTGGGCTTGTGCTCCTGCTGACTGATTCCATCACCTGGCTCAGTCCCTCCAAGACACCTGGAGATTCCTTGCTGGTTTTCAGGGAGGTGCCTCGCGGGGATGAGCTGTGTGTGTTGCCTGCAGCAGCCAGGCAGCCAGTGCTGCACTGGGCTGGGGACATGGATCCCTGTCCTTTCTGCACAGGGAGCAGCTCTCACAACTGTGCTCCCTGTGTTGCTGAAGTGTCAGGAAGCATTAAGGAGAAAGGAATATTCAACACCTTTGGGAAGATGTGTGGGTGTCATCCCTCTGCTTCTCAGCAGAAGACACTGCTTGGGTGTATTTTAGAGCTCTTGGCCACTTGTGCTGTAGTACATCATGGCAGGAGAGTGAATTTGAGTGATTATTGATTCCTTCTGTACGGGGACAGCTGAGGTGTTTGGGCTTTTGTTATTTAGATGAATCAGCTGCTGGTCACTTTGTGCTGATTCACTCCCAGAGCTGGATGTGAGAATTTGGATGGATTTACAGTAACTTCATCCTTTTTACTCAGGGACATGCCAGTCTGCAGAATTGCTCCAGTTGACTCATTGTTCTGCTGTGTCAGGTAACAAAATATTCTGCTTTCTTTTATTCTGCTCAAGAAGATTTGGTTTCATTACATAGGTCAAAGCTCTTAAAATAAATTCCTGTCAGATTTCCCCCCCAGTTAACCTAAGTGACACATGTGGGTGTCTTTGGATGCCGTTGCATTGAGGCATGCATGACACAAGATTTCAAGTCTGCTTTATAGAAGACTGAAGTGGTTTTGGCATGCTGGGAGCACACACAGGATATATCTCCTAAACATTGGAATACAGTAATGTCTTTCATAAGGATATATTTCAAATTAATTTTAGAATATGAAGCTTATATGAACACTTAACTGTCAACTACTTGTCACTCTGGGCACATGAAACTAGGAGTTGGAAACCTGATTTGGCTCTCTGTCAAACTAATGACAATTGTTCAATTGTCCCCATCTTATGAAAATTAATTTTTTAAAGATTTTTAATATTTATGTACTATAAAAATACACTCTTAACTATTAAAATGTACTATTTGTTTTGAGTGTACATGTGTGCAATAATGGATTTATCTAGCTAAAAGTAATCAAAATAATTTTACAGATAAACACATAGAGTGTTTACTTTTCAAATATAAATACATAATAGTATATGTAATAAATACTATGGAAAGTAAAATAGTAGGAAATGTTAAACAGAATTCTTTGGGTGTTGAGCACCTTGCCAGGGCTGTGTATTTCTGTGATTACAAGCAGAGCCGTGCCCACAGCTGCTCTGTGTGCCCCAGCATTCCCACAAGGGAAAATGGGCTGAACCCAGAGAGGTCCAGCGTGGCTTCAAGTTATCCATCCCAGTAGCTCTAAATTCCAGTTTTACCAGTTGCTGTTCTTAGCGCTGCTTTTGTTTCCGGATCACCGGGTGTTCCCCGCAGAGGGACCGGCCGGAGCCGCTCCCCGTGCCCGGGGCTGGCGCTCCCTGGAAGCGGCCGAGGCGCGGGAACAGACGGCTCGGCTCGGCTCGGCTCGGCTCGGCTCGGCTCGGCTCGGCTCGGCTCGGCTCGGCTCGGCTCGGCTCGGCTCGGCTCGGCTCGGCTCGGCTCGGCTCGGCTCGGCTCGGCTCGGCTCGGCTCGGCTCGGCTCGGCTCGGCTCGGCTCGGCTCGGCTCGGCTCGGCTCGGCTCGGCTCGGCTCGGCTCGGCTCGGCTCGGCTCGGCTCGGCTCGGCTCGGCTCGGCTCGGCTCGGCTCGGCTCGGCTCGGCTCGGCTCGGCTCGGCTCGGCTCGGCTCGGCTCGGCTCGGCTCGGCTCGGCTCGGCTCGGCTCGGCTCGGCTCGGCTCGGCTCGGCTCGGCTCGGCTCGGCTCGGCTCGGCTCGGCTCGGCTCGGCTCGGCTCGGCTCGGCTCGGCTCGGCTCGGCTCGGCTCGGCTCGGCTCGGCTCGGCTCGGCTCGGCTCGGCTCGGCTCGGCTCGGCTCGGCTCGGCTCGGCTCGGCTCGGCTCGGCTCGGCTCGGCTCGGCTCGGCTCGGCTCGGCTCGGCTCGGCTCGGCTCGGCTCGGCTCGGCTCGGCTCGGCTCGGCTCGGCTCGGCTCGGCTCGGCTCGGCTCGGCTNGAAGGGAAGGGAAGGGAAGGGAAGGGAAGGGAAGGGAAGGGAAGGGAAGGACACAGGGTCCCTGCCCTGCCCTGCAGCCCGGCCGGGCTGGACCCCGCTGTCACCCTTCACACAGCACAGCGAACCACAGCGCAGAGCTCCGGGATGCTCGGCCCTCCTTCCCTGCAGGGGTGTTGGATGTTGTGTACAAAGCAAGGTTCTGTTGTCCCTGAAACAAAGCCCTAACATCAGAGAGAACACTTAAAAATGCCCAACCGAACGCTGCCCTTCCTGGTAGGGATTTGACTGAGGGCTGATTGTGCGACAGCTCAAATCGCTTAATCAGCCTCTGCAATAGCAACATCTCATTTCCATCAGTGATGGAACCACTTCTCTGATGTTGTCTTTCAATAGTATAAATTTCTTAGCATGAAAGAGATCTCTTTCACGGCAGTAAATACATAAATTATAAGAAATGCATAAGGTCAGAAATGAAATGAAAAAAAAAAAAAAGACCAGAAAAAACGTACTCAAAAGGAGAGTTCACAAATGCTTCTGAACTCTCATTTCACAAAATAAGACAGGAGTTAATTATTACTTGTGATAGGGTTTCTTATATCCTGAACATTAAAAGAAATTAATAGGAAAAGGTATAAATTTGTCACAGCGGTGCTAATTAACATTCTATGATTTCTCACCCTTTTAATAGGTAATTTGCTGTAGTGAGAGCATTAAGAATAAGTGAGAATGAAGCTGCAATAGTATTTTCCTTGAGTTTCTTAATTATTCATGGTACAAGAAGTTTTAAATTAATATTTTCCCTTTTTTAACTAATTGAAGGGCAAAATACTTTGTTTCTTTAGTACCAGGAAAACATTTGTTCAGCATGATCTGTGATATTTTTCATATAAAAGTCCATCTGACTAAATAATTACCACTTGCACTGTAAATTTTTGGTAGTCGCACTTGACATATTGGAATTAAGGTATTAGTCAGTCCATTCTCTACTTCTGTGCTGAAAAAAAAAATAAATCTGTATTATTCTCCTGATTTAATCCAGATACCTTCTATGCAAAAACATACAGACTTAGGTGCTGGCATAACCTCATTGATCTATAGTCCTCCTTCTGCAAGTCCTGGGTATTTTTCTGGTCTTATAATTTGTTTTCAAGCAATGTTACAAATAGAGTGAAAGTAACTTTTAATATTATATTTGTAACTGTTGTGAAAATTGGTTGTAGTGGACGTTTTTATGGGGAGTTTTATTAGGTGAGGCTTAGTCCCACGTTTAGTGTTCTGGAAGGCTGTGAAAACACCTCTTTTTCTGCCTCCCAGGAATTTAGATTACCTTTGCTCTGAGGATGACAACACCAAAAATAGGGGAAGAACTGGAATATTTTATGCTGACTTCCATTTTGCATGAAAGAAAAATTCTGGAATGGAAGACCAGAATGATTGTAATTGAGACGTTCTCAGGATTACCAGAAAGTTCTGTTTGCTGCATCTCACGTGGAAAAGTTCAATGTGTGCTGGTTGCTGTTGGTCATGAGCTCCTACCTCAGGCACCCTGCAAGGAATAAATGATGGAGTGACAGCAGCAAGCTGGGAATGCTGCTGCTCTGTGGAGTTCTGCTTTCCTTTCCTGCCACTCTGAGAAATGTTGAGGGCTGGAGCAGATTTGTTTATAAAGAACTCCTGAATTAAAAATTTGGAAAGAGTCTTAAGATAAAGGACTTTAACATCCTCCCCAAACCTGAGTACTAATCAGAAATCATCCCAACTAAACAATGATTAGGTGTGTGAAGCTGTGATGCCTTGGAGAAAAAAATCTGTCATTTGCTGCATTTAGGTTCCAAACTTGCTGGTTTGATCCCTCATAAGGAAGAAATCCATGAGCTGACCCTGTGCAATAGGACAAAAATGGACAAAAATTGGGATTTGGGTTTCTACATCAAAACCTGAGACCTTCTGCTTAAAAGTTTTAGAAGATGACTTCACCAAAGGAAGAATAGCTCAGTTCCAGGGACACAAGAATCCCTGTTTTGAGGCATGAAGTAGAAACATTTGGTGCTTCAAAAGGACCTGTGAGGTCATCACAGATGATGCTAGAGTGAATTACTTTGCATATCTTTGTTTCTTCCTGCTAGGTGAGGAATTTTTAATTTAATGGGAAAATCAAGTTGTTCAGTGGCTTAATTCATCTTAACAACAGGGGAAGAATATGAACTTTAAAGAAACAGAAATAAAAAGTCAGAACCTCAAGTGTAGAAAAGGAGGGAATGTAATTTAATAAATTGTCTGGTCTGTCACAGGGAGTTGAAGTTCATCTCAATTTTTTTTTTTTTCTGATGGCAAGGGTCCTGGGCCATCTTACTGAAACAGAGGCTTGAAGTAATACTGGAAGTTACCAGCAACTCTAGGCCTGAGAATGGGGAGAAAGGGTAAAGTGTGGGGCTGCACTTACCTGAAAAAGAGGGCAGGAGGGTGATATATTCTGTGCTACCGTAAGTCTGAGATAACTCAGAGAAAGCTGCTTGCAGGGAGGTGTAAGAATCTCTCTGCTTTCTGCACTCTGACCTTCCATTGTCCCTTGCAGAGCATTTGAAAGGATTGTGCAGTTCCCTTGATCTATTTAAGAGAGAGAAACTGTGTCAAATCTCTCCAATCCCAAGCCAGCTGTCTTTCAGATCACATCTATATTATGGCAAGACAGGACAATATAGGATGAACTCTCTAATGTATTTTAATTAACACTGTGTTGAACATTGCTGCCTGCTCTGTTTGGATAAGGACAATTGTGTTTGCAGTAGAACCATAAGCAACTCACACTACCTGACAGGACAGCTCCTGAACACAGTGGACATTAAGTAACTTCAGACTGTTTTTCAGAGATTAGTGCTTTTCTGCTGACTTGACTTGTTCATTTAAATAAGGTCTTGAAGCTCGTATTTGCCTTTATTTCAATACAGTGCAACACTGGAGTTTAGTGACAGAAGAGCAGTTCAAAGACTTCTGCAAGGGAAGCCCCTTTTCTCTGAAAATCATTAATTTTTGGGATCCACAGTGCCCACCCAACAGAAGCTCTTCTTGTAGGAGCTCTGACATTTACGTCTGATTTTAAAATTTTGTTTGATTGCTGATGCCAATTTTTAAAACTTCTCAACAAAATCTTAACTAGAAGCAGGTTTGGACTCCAATGTTGTGGTACATTTTCAATGTGCATACTTAATAAGGAAAAACAAAAACAGCTCCGGAAAAACAAACAAACAAACAAACAAAAACAACCCTGGGGCATGTAACCCTGAGAATTTCTTGTTTCTGCTTGCTCCAGTATTTCCCTGCCTTTCCTGTGCTTTCCACAGCAGTATGAATATTGGAGCTGGCAGGAGTGAGCTCTGTTAAGAGACAGGAGACAGCACAAACAGTTGTTCTGCAGCCGTCGCTGTTTGCTTTGGTCTCTCCTTTGCACGTGGGTACTCCTGAATTCCAGCTTGGTGCCTGGGAGATTTGTGGCTCTGCCTCCGTGGGAGGATGAGATGTTTGTTCCTTGCTACACTTAAGCTAAGAGTGTTTACTAAAGCAATCAGTATTTCTGTGGAGATGATGGGAGCCTCATTAAAGGAGTGAATGCAGAGAGCAGAGGAACAGGTGTAAATATATTTTGATAACTTTAACTTAAGCAAACTTGAATTCCACTGGCTCTGCAGCTAAGTACCTTGACTTTTTTTCCTCCTGAAGTCATGTGGATCATATGGCCATCTACTGAGTCTCTGAAAATAGGTACCACCAGCAGCAGTGCAGAAAAGAGTCAGGAATAAACATGCTCTAATAATGTGTTGTGTTTCCAATACAGGTGATCTGCCATGAGTGGGAGTGTCCCTGTCATTTGTAGGTCCATGATCACATATATGGCCTTTAAATAAAGTTCTTTCTGTGTGCTATTAGGTCCTTGCAGGTCCTATTCTGTCCAGCTTAGATTATCCTGGTGTCCCCCTCAGAGTTTATCTAACCTTAGAAGGTTCTCACTTGCCTTCTCAAGTTCACCTTCATTCCGAGGTTACTTTAAGGGAAGAGCCAACTCAGACCTGCTGTAGTTTGGAAAAAAAATCAGCTGTGTTTTTTCTTCAGCAAGAAAAGTACCAGTTTAAGTGCCGGTCAGCTTGGCAGCAAGAAGAATCCTTGAAGGGCTGAGACTGGAATAAAGAGCTGGGAAGAAGTAACCAATTCCTGTCTCTGCAGAGGTTTTCTGCTCCCAAAGTACAAGGAGGAGATGCAAAGGTATTTATTATTGACATATCAGAGATAAAAAACCAAAACCAGTTTCTCAAACCCTGGAGCAGCCTATCTCCAACAGATGCAACTCAATGACTTTGTCATGGTTTGTCCCTTCAGAAAGCTATTTCTGCATGCTGTGGGAGTGCCTCAGGAAGGGAAGGAATGGAGCTATTGTAAATACAAATGCCTAAATGTGAATATGAATTAAGGTAGGATAGAATAAGTTGTTTTTTCTAAATGAATAATGTACAAGCACACTTAGTTCTTGGCCACTTGCTGTTTGCTCTCCATACAGGAAAATAAAACCCGGCATCCCAAAACCAAACCAAAACCCAAACAGAAACCTGGCCCTGCTTGGTGGGGAAACAGTAGTTGCACGTGTTAAAAAAATAAATAATGAAGGTTTCCACAGCAACTCAAGTTCTGTAGTGCGGATTGATGACTTTCATTCTGTTTTATTATATAATCAGAGAACAGATATTCTATTAAAAGTCTTGGGTACATCTGAAGTTACATTGTTAAAAAGTTTAGTGCAGTCCTGAAACTTCACACCAAGCAAGTTGTTTACAAAGGTTTCTAGAAAGGTTATATAAAAAAGTCTTTTTTTCCCTAAGCTTTGAGGGGCTCTGACCAGGGCAAGGGCACTGGTCCATCAGAATATTGCAGGGAGCAGGGTTTCAGCTGCAGGAAAACTCTTGTATAACTTATTTTAGGTTATCCTTTGCTGTGAAGAATTCAAATTCAGTTTTTACGGAAGGAAGTGGAAGCTGAATTTAGGGATGAAATCTAAAGACTGTTTCCCATTTTGGGTACGTGTTCGTTGTGGAAATTCTGCGAATTTCGCCAGCTCTTTAGAAGCTCTGGAGATTAATAAGACCCACAAGAAAATTAAACACATTATCGGCCAAATGCTGTCAGCGCTGCGGGGGCAGCGGCGGGCCGAGGCCGGGCCGTTCCTGAGCAGCACGGCCGGGCTGGGAGCTGCTCTGCGGGCCGGGCCCCGGGAGCCGCTCGGGCGGGCAGGGGCGGCGGGAAAGGGCGGCCAAGGGCACGGGGGTGTCCCGGGGGTGACCTGGAGCTGTCCCGGGTGGTGTCCCGGGGCTCTCCCGGAGCTGTCCCGGGGGTGTCCCGGGGGTGACCTGGAGCTGTCCCGGGTGGTGTCCCGGGGCTCTCCCGGAGCTGTCCCGGGTGTGTCCCGGAGGTGTCCCGAAGCTCTCCCGGGGGTGTCCCGGAGCTGTCCCAGAGCTGTCCTGGGACTGAACCGAAGGTGTCCCGGAGCTCTCCCGGGGGTGTTCT